>CATORF010000380.1:0-437000 GCA_951804975.1 Anthophora plumipes
AAAACGTGTTTTCGCATTCAATAGCACGAAAACAGCGATTTCAGTGATTCTGTACACTTGTAACAGCAGAATCATGAAGATTATCACTGAAAATGCATATCTCAGCTGGAAACCCAACGATACCGAAGATATGGCAGTTTCCGCATATCAAACGCACTGTGGAGTGCTGAAAACACCAGAAAACGTGTTTTCGCATTCAATAGCACGAAAACAGCGATTTCGGTGATTCTCCACACTTGTAGCAGCAGAATCATGAAGATTATCACTGAAAATGCATATCTCAGCTGGAAACCCAACGATACCGAAGACATGGCAGTTTCCGCATATCAAACGCACTGTGGAGTGCTGAAAACACCAGAAAACGTGTTTTCGCATTCAATAGCACGAAAACAGCGATTTCGGTGATTCTGCACACTTGTAACAGCAGAATCATGAAGATTATCACTGAAAATGCATATCTCAGCTGGAAACAACAACGATACCGAAGATATCGCAGTTTCCGCATATCAAACGCACTGTGGAGTGCTGAAAACACCAGAAAACGTGTTTTTCGCGTTCAAAAGCGCGAAAACAGCGATTTCAGTGATTCTGTACACTTGTAACAGCAGAATCATGAAGATTATCACTGAAAATGCATATCTCAGCTGGAAACAGCAAGGATACCGAAGATATGGCAGTTTCCGCATATCAAACGCACTGTGGAGTGCTGAAAACACCAGAAAACGTTATTTTCAGATTCAATAGCACGAAAACAGCGATTTCGGTGATTCTGCACACTTGTAACAGCAGAATCATGAAGATTATCACTGAAAATGCATATCTCAGCTGGAAACAACAACGATACCGAAGATGTCGTAGTTTCCGCATATCAAACGCACTGTGGAGTGCTGAAAACACCAGAAAACGTGTTTTTCGCATTCAAAAGCACGAAAACAGCGATTTCGGTGATTCTGCACACTTGTAACAGCAGAATCAAGAAGATTATCACTGAAAATGCATATCTCAGCTGGAAACCCAACGATACCGAAGATATCGCAGTTTCCGCATGTCAAACGCTCTGTGGCGTGCTGAAAACACCAGAAAACGTGTTTTTCGCATTCAATAGCACGTAAACAGCGATTTCGGTGATTCTGCACACTTGTAACAGCAGAATCATGAAGATTATCACTGAAAATGCATATCTCAGCTGGAAACAACAACGATACCGAAGACATGGCAGTTTCCGCATATCAAACGCACTGTGGAGTGCTGAAAACACCAGAAAACGTGTTTTCGCATTCAATAGCACGAAAACAGCGATTTCAGTGATTCTGTACACTTGTAACAGCAGAATCATGAAGATTATCACTGAAAATGCATATCTCAGCTGGAAACCCAACGATACCGAAGATATGGCAGTTTCCGCATATCAAACGCACTGTGGAGTGCTGAAAACACCAGAAAACGTGTTTTCGCATTCAATAGCACGAAAACAGCGATTTCGGTGATTCTCCACACTTGTAGCAGCAGAATCATGAAGATTATCACTGAAAATGCATATCTCAGCTGGAAACCCAACGATACCGAAGACATGGCAGTTTCCGCATATCAAACGCACTGTGGAGTGCTGAAAACACCAGAAAACGTGTTTTCGCATTCAATAGCACGAAAACAGCGATTTCGGTGATTCTGCACACTTGTAACAGCAGAATCATGAAGATTATCACTGAAAATGCATATCTCAGCTGGAAACAACAACGATACCGAAGATATCGCAGTTTCCGCATATCAAACGCACTGTGGAGTGCTGAGAACACCAGAAAACGTGTTATTCGCATTCAAAAGCACGAAAACAGCGATTTCAGTGATTCTGTACACTTGTAACAGCAGAATCATGAAGATTATCACTGAAAATGCATATCTCAGCTGGAAACAGCAAGGATACCGAAGAAATGGCAGTTTCCGCATATCAAACGCACTGTGTAGTGCTGAAAACACCAGAAAACGTTATTTTCAGATTCAATAGCACGAAAACAGCGATTTCGGTGATTCTGCACACTTGTAACAGCAGAATCATGAAGATTATCACTGAAAATGCATATCTCAGCTGGAAACAACAACGATACCGAAGATATCGCAGTTTCCGCATAACAAACGCACTGTGGAGTGCAGAAAACACCAGAAAACGTGTTTTTCGCATTCAAAAGCACGAAAACAGCGATTTCAGTGATTCTGTACACTTGTAACAGCAGAATCATGAAGAACATCACTGAAAATGCATATCTCAGCTGGAAACCCAACGATACCGAAGATATGGCAGTTTCCGCATATCAAACGCACTGTGGAGTGCTGAAAACACCAGAAAACGTGTTTTCGCATTCAATAGCACGAAAACAGCGATTTCAGTGATTCTGTACACTTGTAACAGCAGAATCATGAAGATTATCACTGAAAATGCATATCTCAGCTGGAAACCAAAACGATACCGAAGATATGGCAGTTTCCGCATATCAAACGCACTGTGGAGTGCTGAAAACACCAGAAAACGTGTTTTCGCATTCAATAGCACGAAAACAGCGATTTCGGTGATTCTCCACACTTGTAGCAGCAGAATCATGAAGATTATCACTGAAAATGCATATCTCAGCTGGAAACCCAACGATACCGAAGACATGGCAGTTTCCGCATATCAAACGCACTGTGGAGTGCTGAAAACACCAGAAAACGTGTTTTCTCATTCAATAGCACGAAAACAGCGATTTCGGTGATTCTGCACACTTGTAACAGCAGAATCATGAAGATTATCACTGAAAATGCATATCTCAGCTGGAAACAACAACGATACCGAAGATATCGCAGTTTCCGCATATCAAACGCACTGTGGAGTGCTGAAAACACCAGAAAACGTGTTTTTCGCATTCAAAAGCACGAAAACAGCGATTTCAGTGATTCTGTACACTTGTAACAGCAGAATCATGAAGAACATCACTGAAAATGCATATCTCAGCTGGAAACCCAACGATACCGAAGATATGGCAGTTTCCGCATATCAAACGCACTGTGGAGTGCTGAAAACACCAGAAAACGTGTTTTCGCATTCAATAGCACGAAAACAGCGATTTCGGTGATTCTCCACACTTGTAGCAGCAGAATCATGAAGATTATCACTGAAAATGCATATCTCAGCTGGAAACCCAACGATACCGAAGACATGGCAGTTTCCGCATATCAAACGCACTGTGGAGTGCTGAAAACACCAGAAAACGTGTTTTCGCATTCAATAGCACGAAAACAGCGATTTCGGTGATTCTGCACACTTGTAACAGCAGAATCATGAAGATTATCACTGAAAATGCATATCTCAGCTGGAAACAACAACGATACCGAAGATATCGCAGTTTCCGCATATCAAACGCACTGTGGAGTGCTGAGAACACCAGAAAACGTGTTATTCGCATTCAAAAGCACGAAAACAGCGATTTCAGTGATTCTGTACACTTGTAACAGCAGAATCATGAAGATTATCACTGAAAATGCATATCTCAGCTGGAAACAGCAAGGATACCGAAGAAATGGCAGTTTCCGCATATCAAACGCACTGTGTAGTGCTGAAAACACCAGAAAACGTTATTTTCAGATTCAATAGCACGAAAACAGCGATTTCGGTGATTCTGCACACTTGTAACAGCAGAATCATGAAGATTATCACTGAAAATGCATATCTCAGCTGGAAACAACAACGATACCGAAGATATCGCAGTTTCCGCATAACAAACGCACTGTGGAGTGCAGAAAACACCAGAAAACGTGTTTTTCGCATTCAAAAGCACGAAAACAGCGATTTCAGTGATTCTGTACACTTGTAACAGCAGAATCAAGAAGATTATCACTGAAAATGCATATCTCAGCTGGAAACCCAATGATACCGAAGATATGGCAGTTTCCGCATATCAAACGCACTGTGGAGTGCTGAAAACACCAGAAAACGTGTTTTCGCATTCAATAGCACGAAAACAGCGATTTCGGTGATTCTGCACACTTGTCACAGAAGAAACTCGAAGATTATCGTTGAAAATGCATATCTCAGCTGGAAACAACAACGATACCGAAGATATAGCAGTTTCCGCATATCAAACGCACTGTGGAGTGCTGAAAACACCAGAAAACGTGTTTTCGCATTCAATAGCACGAAAACAGCGATTTCGGTGATTCTCCACACTTGTAGCAGCAGAATCATGAAGATTATCACTGAAAATGCATATCTCAGCTGGAAACCCAACGATACCGAAGACATGGCAGTTTCCGCATATCAAACGCACTGTGGAGTGCTGAAAACACCAGAAAACGTGTTTTCGCATTCAATAGCACGAAAACAGCGATTTCGGTGATTCTGCACACTTGTAACAGCAGAATCAAGAAGATTATCACTGAAAATGCATATCTCAGCTGGAAACCCAACGATACCGAAGATATGGCAGTTTCCGCATATCAAACGCACTGTGGAGTGCTGAAAACACCAGAAAACGTGTTTTCGCATTCAATAGCACGAAAACAGCGATTTCGGTGATTCTGCACACTTGTCACAGAAGAAACTCGAAGATTATCGTTGAAAATGCATATCTCATCTGGAAACAACAACGATACCGAAGATATAGCAGTTTCCGCATATCAAACGCACTGTGGAGTGCTGAAAACACCAGAAAACGTGTCTTTCGCATTCAATAGCACGAAAACAGCGATTTCGGTGATTCTGCAAACTTGTAACAGCAGAATCATGAAGATTATCACTGAAAATGCATATCTCAGCTGGAAACCCAACGATACCGAAGATATGGCAGTTTCCGCATATCAAACGCACTGTGGAGTGCTGAAAACACCAGAAAACGTGTTTTCGCATTCAAAAGCACGAAAACAGCGATTTCAGTGATTCTGTACACTTGTAACAGCAGAATCAAGAAGATTATCACTGAAAATGCATATCTCAGCTGGAAACCCAACGATACCGAAGATATGGCAGTTTCCGCATATCAAACGCACTGTGGAGTGCTGAAAACACCAGAAAACGTGTTTTCGCATTCAATAGCACGAAAACAGCGATTTCGGTGATTCTGCACACTTGTCACAGAAGAAACTCGAAGATTATCGTTGAAAATGCATATCTCATCTGGAAACAACAACGATACCGAAGATATAGCAGTTTCCGCATATCAAACGCACTGTGGAGTGCTGAAAACACCAGAAAACGTGTTTTTCGCATTCAGTAGCACGAAAACAGCGATTTCGGTGATTCTGCAAACTTGTAACAGCAGAATCATGAAGATTATCACTGAAAATGCATATCTCAGCTGGAAACCCAACGATACCGAAGATATGGCAGTTTCCGCATATCAAACGCACTGTGGAGTGCTGAAAACACCAGAAAACGTGTTTTCGCATTCAATAGCACGAAAACAGCGATTTCGGTGATTCTGCACACTTGTAACAGCAGAATCATGAAGATTATCACTGAAAATGCATATCTCAGCTGGAAACCCAACGATACCGAAGACATGGCAGTTTCCGCATATCAAACGCACTGTGGAGTGCTGAAAACACCAGAAAACGTGTTTTCGCATTCAATAGCACGAAAACAGCGATTTCGGTGATTCTGCACACTTGTAGCAGCAGAATCATGAAGATTATCACTGAAAATGCATATCTCAGCTGGAAACAACAACGATACCGAAGATATCGCAGTTTCCGCATATCAAACGCACTGTGGAGTGCTGAAAACACCAGAAAACGTGTTTTTCGCATTCAAAAGCACGAAAACAGCGATTTCAGTGATTCTGTACACTTGTAACAGCAGAATCAAGAAGATTATCACTGAAAATGCATATCTCAGCTGGAAACCCAATGATACCGAAGATATGGCAGTTTCCGCATATCAAACGCACTGTGGAGTGCTGAAAACACCAGAAAACGTGTTTTCGCATTCAATAGCACGAAAACAGCGATTTCGGTGATTCTGCACACTTGTCACAGAAGAAAATCGAAGATTATCGTTGAAAATGCATATCTCAGCTGGAAACAACAACGATACCGAAGATATAGCAGTTTCCGCATATCAAACGCACTGTGGAGTGCTGAAAACACCAGAAAACGTGTTTTTCGCATTCAATAGCACGAAAACAGCCATTTCGGTGAATCTCCACACTTGTAACAGCAGAATCATGAAGATTATCTCTGAAAATGCGTATCTCAGCAGGAAACAACAACGATACCGAAGATATGGCAGTTTCCGCATATCAAACGCACTGTGGAGTGCTGAAAACACCATAAAACGTGTTTTTCTCATTCAATAGCACGAAAACAGCGATATCGGTCATTCTGCACACTTGTAACAGCAGAATCATGAAGATTATCACTGAAAATGCATATCTCAGCTGGAAACAACAACGATACCGAAGATATCGCAGTTTCCGCATATCAAACGCACTGTGGAGTGCTGAAAACACCAGAAAACGTGTTTTTCGCATTCAATAGCACGAAAACAGCGATTTCGGTGATTCTGCAAACTTGTAACAGCAGAATCATGAAGATTATCACTGAAAATGCATATCTCAGCTGGGAACCCAACGATACCGAAGATATGGCAGTTTCCGCATATCAAACGCACTGTGGAGTGCTGAAAACACCAGAAAACGTGTTTTCGCATTCAATAGCACGAAAACAGCGATTTCGGTGATTCTGCACACTTGTAACAGCAGAATCATGAAGATTATCGTTGAAAATGCATATCTCAGCTGGAAACAACAACGATAGCGAAGATATCGCAGTTTCCGCATATCAAACGCACTGTGGAGTGCTGAAAACACAAGAAAACGTGTTTTTCGCATTCAAAAGCACGAAAACAGCGATTTCAGTGATTCTGTACACTTGTAACAGCAGAATCATGAAGATTATCACTGACAATGCATATCTCAGCTGGAAACCCAACGATACCGAAGATATGGCAGTTTCCGCATATCAAACGCACTGTGGAGTGCTGAAAACACCAGAAAACGTGTTTTCGCATTCAATAGCACGAAAACAGCGATTTCGGTGATTCTCCACACTTGTAGCAGCAGAATCATGAAGATTATCACTGAAAATGCATATCTCAGCTGGAAACCCAACGATACCGAAGACATGGCAGTTTCCGCATATCAAACGCACTGTGGAGTGCTGAAAACACCAGAAAACGTGTTTTCGCATTCAATAGCACGAAAACAGCGATTTCGGTGATTCTGCACACTTGTAACAGCAGAATCATGAAGATTATCACTGAAAATGCATATCTCAGCTGGAAACAACAACGATACCGAAGATATCGCAGTTTCCGCATATCAAACGCACTGTGGAGTGCTGAAAACACCAGAAAACGTGTTTTTCGCATTCAAAAGCACGAAAACAGCGATTTCAGTGATTCTGTACACTTGTAACAGCAGAATCAAGAAGATTATCACTGAAAATGCATATCTCAGCTGGAAACCCAATGATACCGAAGATATGGCAGTTTCCGCATATCAAACGCACTGTGGAGTGCTGAAAACACCAGAAAACGTGTTTTCGCATTCAGTAGCACGAAAACAGCGATTTCGGTGATTCTGCACACTTGTCACAGAAGAAACTCGAAGATTATCGTTGAAAATGCATATCTCAGCTGGAAACAACAACGATACCGAAGATATGGCAGTTTCCGCATATCAAAAGCACTGTGGAGTGCTGAAAACACCATAAAACGTGTTTTTCTCATTCAATAGCACGAAAACAGCGATATCGGTGATTCTGCACACTTGTAACAGCAGAATCATGAAGATTATCACTGAAAATGCATATCTCAGCTGGAAACAACAACGATACCGAAGATATCGCAGTTTCCGCATATCAAACGCACTGTGGAGTGCTGAAAACACCAGAAAACGTGTTTTTCGCATTCAAAAGCACGAAAACAGCGATTTCAGTGAATCTGTACACTTGTAACAGCAGAATCAAGAAGATTATCACTGAAAATGCATATCTCAGCTGGAAACCCAACGATACCGAAGATATGGCAGTTTCCGCATATCAAACGCACTGTGGAGTGCTGAAAACACCAGAAAACGTGTTTTCGCATTCAATAGCACGAAAACAGCGATGTCGGTGATTCTGCACACTTGTAACAGCAGAATCATGAAGATTATCACTGATAATGCATATCTCAGCTGGAAACAACAACGATGCCGAAGATATGGCAGTTTCCGCATATCAAATGCACTGTGGAGTGCTGAAAACATCAGAAAACGTGTTTTTCGCATTCAATAGCACGAAAACAGCGATTTCGGTGATTCTGCACACTTGTAACAGCAGAATCATGAAGATTATCACTGTTAATGCATATCTCAGCTGGAAACAACAACGATACCGAAGATATCGCAGTTTCCGCATATCAAACGCACTGTGGAGTGCTGCAAACACCAGAAAACGTGTTTTTCGCAACCAATAGGACGAAAACAGCGATTTCGATAATTCTGCACACTTGTAACAGCAGAATCATGAAGATTATCACTGAAAATGCATATATCAGCTGGAAACAACAACGATACCGAAGATATCGCAGTTTCCGCATATCAAACGCACTGTGCAGTGCTGAAAATACCAGAAAACGTGTTTTTCGCATTTAAAAGCACGAAAACAGCGATTTCGGTGATTCTGCACACTTGTAACAGCAGAATCAAGAAGATTATCACTGAAAATGCATATCTCAGCTGGAAACCCAACGATACCGAAGATATGGCAGTTTCCGCATATCAAACGCACTGTGGACTGCTGAAAACACCAGAAAACGTGTTTTCGCATTCAATAGCACGAAAACAGCGACTTCGGTGATTCTGCACACTTGTCACAGAAGAAACTCGAAGATTATCGTTGAAAATGCATATCTCAGCTGGAAACAACAACGATACCGAAGATATGGCAGTTTCCGCATATCAAACGCACTGTGGAGTGCTGAAAACACCAGAAAACGTGTTTTTCGCATTCAATAGCACGAAAACAGCGATTTTGGTGATTCTGCACACTTGTAACAGCAGAATCATGAAGATTATCACTGAAAATGCATATCTCAGCTGGAAACAACAACGATACCGAAGATATCGCAGTTTCCGCATATCAAACGCACTGTGGAGTGCTGAAAACACCAGAAAACGTGTTTTTCGCATTCAAAAGCACGAAAACAGCGATTTCAGTGATTCTGTACACTTGTAACAGCAGAATCAAGAAGATTATCACTGAAAATGCATATCTCAGCTGGAAACCCAATGATACCGAAGATATGGCAGTTTCCGCATATCAAACGCACTGTGGAGTGCTGAAAACACCAGAAAACGTGTTTTCGCATTCAATAGCACGAAAACAGCGATTTCGGTGATTCTGCACACTTGTCACAGAAGAAAATCGAAGATTATCGTTGAAAATGCATATCTCAGCTGGAAACAACAACGATACCGAAGATATAGCAGTTTCCGCATATCAAACGCACTGTGGAGTGCTGAAAACACCAGAAAACGTGTTTTTCGCATTCAATAGCACGAAAACAGCCATTTCGGTGAATCTCCACACTTGTAACAGCAGAATCATGAAGATTATCTCTGAAAATGCGTATCTCAGCAGGAAACAACAACGATACCGAAGATATGGCAGTTTCCGCATATCAAACGCACTGTGGAGTGCTGAAAACACCATAAAACGTGTTTTTCTCATTCAATAGCACGAAAACAGCGATATCGGTCATTCTGCACACTTGTAACAGCAGAATCATGAAGATTATCACTGAAAATGCATATCTCAGCTGGAAACAACAACGATACCGAAGATATCGCAGTTTCCGCATATCAAACGCACTGTGGAGTGCTGAAAACACCAGAAAACGTGTTTTTCGCATTCAATAGCACGAAAACAGCGATTTCGGTGATTCTGCAAACTTGTAACAGCAGAATCATGAAGATTATCACTGAAAATGCATATCTCAGCTGGGAACCCAACGATACCGAAGATATGGCAGTTTCCGCATATCAAACGCACTGTGGAGTGCTGAAAACACCAGAAAACGTGTTTTCGCATTCAATAGCACGAAAACAGCGATTTCGGTGATTCTGCACACTTGTAACAGCAGAATCATGAAGATTATCGTTGAAAATGCATATCTCAGCTGGAAACAACAACGATAGCGAAGATATCGCAGTTTCCGCATATCAAACGCACTGTGGAGTGCTGAAAACACAAGAAAACGTGTTTTTCGCATTCAAAAGCACGAAAACAGCGATTTCAGTGATTCTGTACACTTGTAACAGCAGAATCATGAAGATTATCACTGACAATGCATATCTCAGCTGGAAACCCAACGATACCGAAGATATGGCAGTTTCCGCATATCAAACGCACTGTGGAGTGCTGAAAACACCAGAAAACGTGTTTTCGCATTCAATAGCACGAAAACAGCGATTTCGGTGATTCTCCACACTTGTAGCAGCAGAATCATGAAGATTATCACTGAAAATGCATATCTCAGCTGGAAACCCAACGATACCGAAGACATGGCAGTTTCCGCATATCAAACGCACTGTGGAGTGCTGAAAACACCAGAAAACGTGTTTTCGCATTCAATAGCACGAAAACAGCGATTTCGGTGATTCTGCACACTTGTAACAGCAGAATCATGAAGATTATCACTGAAAATGCATATCTCAGCTGGAAACAACAACGATACCGAAGATATCGCAGTTTCCGCATATCAAACGCACTGTGGAGTGCTGAAAACACCAGAAAACGTGTTTTTCGCATTCAAAAGCACGAAAACAGCGATTTCAGTGATTCTGTACACTTGTAACAGCAGAATCAAGAAGATTATCACTGAAAATGCATATCTCAGCTGGAAACCCAATGATACCGAAGATATGGCAGTTTCCGCATATCAAACGCACTGTGGAGTGCTGAAAACACCAGAAAACGTGTTTTCGCATTCAGTAGCACGAAAACAGCGATTTCGGTGATTCTGCACACTTGTCACAGAAGAAACTCGAAGATTATCGTTGAAAATGCATATCTCAGCTGGAAACAACAACGATACCGAAGATATGGCAGTTTCCGCATATCAAAAGCACTGTGGAGTGCTGAAAACACCATAAAACGTGTTTTTCTCATTCAATAGCACGAAAACAGCGATATCGGTGATTCTGCACACTTGTAACAGCAGAATCATGAAGATTATCACTGAAAATGCATATCTCAGCTGGAAACAACAACGATACCGAAGATATCGCAGTTTCCGCATATCAAACGCACTGTGGAGTGCTGAAAACACCAGAAAACGTGTTTTTCGCATTCAAAAGCACGAAAACAGCGATTTCAGTGAATCTGTACACTTGTAACAGCAGAATCAAGAAGATTATCACTGAAAATGCATATCTCAGCTGGAAACCCAACGATACCGAAGATATGGCAGTTTCCGCATATCAAACGCACTGTGGAGTGCTGAAAACACCAGAAAACGTGTTTTCGCATTCAATAGCACGAAAACAGCGATGTCGGTGATTCTGCACACTTGTAACAGCAGAATCATGAAGATTATCACTGATAATGCATATCTCAGCTGGAAACAACAACGATGCCGAAGATATGGCAGTTTCCGCATATCAAATGCACTGTGGAGTGCTGAAAACATCAGAAAACGTGTTTTTCGCATTCAATAGCACGAAAACAGCGATTTCGGTGATTCTGCACACTTGTAACAGCAGAATCATGAAGATTATCACTGTTAATGCATATCTCAGCTGGAAACAACAACGATACCGAAGATATCGCAGTTTCCGCATATCAAACGCACTGTGGAGTGCTGCAAACACCAGAAAACGTGTTTTTCGCAACCAATAGGACGAAAACAGCGATTTCGATAATTCTGCACACTTGTAACAGCAGAATCATGAAGATTATCACTGAAAATGCATATATCAGCTGGAAACAACAACGATACCGAAGATATCGCAGTTTCCGCATATCAAACGCACTGTGCAGTGCTGAAAATACCAGAAAACGTGTTTTTCGCATTTAAAAGCACGAAAACAGCGATTTCGGTGATTCTGCACACTTGTAACAGCAGAATCAAGAAGATTATCACTGAAAATGCATATCTCAGCTGGAAACCCAACGATACCGAAGATATGGCAGTTTCCGCATATCAAACGCACTGTGGACTGCTGAAAACACCAGAAAACGTGTTTTCGCATTCAATAGCACGAAAACAGCGACTTCGGTGATTCTGCACACTTGTCACAGAAGAAACTCGAAGATTATCGTTGAAAATGCATATCTCAGCTGGAAACAACAACGATACCGAAGATATGGCAGTTTCCGCATATCAAACGCACTGTGGAGTGCTGAAAACACCAGAAAACGTGTTTTTCGCATTCAATAGCACGAAAACAGCGATTTTGGTGATTCTGCACACTTGTAACAGCAGAATCATGAAGATTATCACTGAAAATGCATATCTCAGCTGGAAACAACAACGATACCGAAGATATCGCAGTTTCCGCATATTAAACGCTCTGTGCAGTGCTGAAAACACCAGAAAACGTGTTTTTCGCATTCAAAAGCACGAAAACAGCGATTTCGGTGATTATGCACACTTGTAACAGCAGAATCATGAAGATTATCACTGATAATGCATATCTCAGCTGGAAACAACAACGATACCGAAGATATGGCAGTTTCCGAATATCAAACGCACTGTGGAGTGCTGAAAACACCAGAAAACGTGTTTTTCGCATTCGAAAGCACGAAAACAGCGATTTCAGTGATTCTGTACACTTCTAACAGCAGAATCAAGAAGATTATCACTGAAAATGCATATCTAAGCTAGAACCCCAACGATACCGAAGATATGGCAGTTTCCGCATATCAAACGCACTGTGGAGTGCTGAAAACACCAGAAAACGTGTTTTCGCATTCAATAGCACGAAAACAGCGCTTTCGGTGATTCTGCACACTTGTCACAGAAGAAACTCGAAGATTATCGTTGAAAATGCATATCTCAGCTGGAAACAACAACGATACCGAAGATATGGCAGTTTCCGCATATCAAACGCACTGTGGAGTGCTGAAAACACCAGAAAACGTGTTTTTCGCATTCAATAGCACGAAAACAGCGATTTCGGTGATTCTGCACACTTGTAACAGCAGAATCATGAAGATTATCACTGAAAATGCATATCTCAGATGGAAACAACAACGATACCGAAGATATCGCAGTTTCCGCATGTCAAACGCTCTGTGGCGTGCTGAAAACACCAGAAAACGTGTTTTTCGCATTCAATAGCACGAAAACAGCGATTTCGGTGATTCTGCACACTTGTAACAGCAGAATCATGAAGATTGTCACTGAAAATGCATATCTCAGCTGGAAACAACAACGATACCGAAGATATCGCAGTTTCCGCATGTCAAACGCTCTGTGGTGTGCTGAAAACAGCAGAAAACGTGTTTTTCGCATTCAAAAGCACGAAAACAGCGATTTCGGTGATTTTGCACATTTGAAACAGCAGAATCATGAAGATTATCACTGATAATGCATATCTCAGCTGGAAACAACAACGATACCGAAGATATGGCAGTTTCCGCATATCAAACGCACTGTGGAGAGCTGAAAACACCAGAAAACGTGTTTTTCGCAATCAATAGCACGATAACAGCGATTTCGGTGATTCTGCACATTTGTAACAGCAGAATCATGAAGATAATCACTGAAAATGCATGTCTCAGCTGGAAACAACAACGATACCGAAAAAATCGCAGTTTCCGCATGTCAAACGCTCTGTGCGGTGCTGAAAACAGCAGAAAACGTGTTTTTCGCATTCAATAGCACGAAAACAGCCATTTCGGTGAATCTCCACACTTGTAACAGCAGAATCATGAAGATTATCTCTGAAAATGCGTATCTCTGCAGGAAACAACAACGATACCGAAGATATGGCAGTTTCCGCATATCAAACGCACTGTGGAGTGCTGAAAACACCATAAAACGTGTTTTTCTCATTCAATAGCACGAAAACAGCGATATCGGTGATTCTGCACACTTGTAACAGCAGAATCATGAAGATTATCACTGAAAATGCATATCTCAGCTGGAAACAACAACGATACCGAAGATATCGCAGTTTCCGCATATCAAACGCACTGTGGAGTGCTGAAAACACCAGAAAACGTGTTTTCGCATTCAATAGCACGAAAACAGCAATTTCGGTGATTCTGCACACTTGTCACAGAAGAAACTCGAAGATTATCGTTGAAAATGCATATCTCATCTGGAAACAACAACGATACCGAAGATATAGCAGTTTCCGCATATCAAACGCACTGTGGAGTGCTGAAAACACCAGAAAACGTGTTTTTCGCATTCAATAGCACGAAAACAGCGATTTCGGTGATTCTGCAAACTTGTAACAGCAGAATCATGAAGATTATCACTGAAAATGCATATCTCAGCTGGAAACCCAACGATACCGAAGATATGGCAGTTTCCGCATATCAAACGCACTGTGGAGTGCTGAAAACACCAGAAAACGTGTTTTCGCAATCAATAGCACGAAAACAGCGATTTCGGTGATTCTGCACACTTGTAACAGCAGAATCATGAAGATTATCGTTGAAAATGCATATCTCAGCTGGAAACAACAACGATAGCGAAGATATCGCAGTTTCCGCATATCAAACGCACTGTGGAGTGCTGAAAACACAAGAAAACGTGTTTTTCGCATTCAAAAGCACGAAAACAGCGATTTCAGTGATTCTGTACACTTGTAACAGCAGAATCATGAAGATTATCACTGACAATGCATATCTCAGCTGGAAACCCAACGATACCGAAGATATGGCAGTTTCCGCATATCAAACGCACTGTGGAGTGCTGAAAACACCAGAAAACGTGTTTTCGCATTCAATAGCACGAAAACAGCGCTTTCGGTGATTCTGCACACTTGTCACAGAAGAAACTCGAAGATTATCGTTGAAAATGCATATCTCAGCTGGAAACAACAACGATACCGAAGATATGGCAGTTTCCGCATATCAAACGCACTGTGGAGTGCTGAAAACACCAGAAAACGTGTTTTTCGCATTCAATAGCACGAAAACAGCGATTTCGGTGATTCTGCACACTTGTAACAGCAGAATCATGAAGATTATCACTGAAAATGCATATCTCAGAAGGAAACAACAACGATACCGAAGATATCGCAGTTTCCGCATGTCAAACGCTCTGTGGCGTGCTGAAAACACCAGAAAACGTGTTTTTCGCATTCAATAGCACGAAAACAGCGATTTCGGTGATTCTGCACACTTGTAACAGCAGAATCATGAAGATTGTCACTGAAAATGCATATCTCAGCTGGAAACAACAACGATACCGAAGATATCGCAGTTTCCGCATGTCAAACGCTCTGTGGTGTGCTGAAAACAGCAGAAAACGTGTTTTTCGCATTCAAAAGCACGAAAACAGCGATTTCGGTGATTTTGCACATTTGAAACAGCAGAATCATGAAGATTATCACTGATAATGCATATCTCAGCTGGAAACAACAACGATACCGAAGATATGGCAGTTTCCGCATATCAAACGCACTGTGGAGAGCTGAAAACACCAGAAAACGTGTTTTTCGCAATCAATAGCACGATGACAGCGATTTTGGTGATTCTGCACATTTGTAACAGCAGAATCATGAAGATAATCACTGAAAATGCATGTCTCAGCTGGAAACAACAACGATACCGAAAATATCGCAGTTTCCGCATGTCAAACGCTCTGTGGCGTGCTGAAAACAGCAGAAAACGTGTTTTTCGCATTCAATAGCACGAAAACAGCCATTTCGGTGAATCTCCACACTTGTAACAGCAGAATCATGAAGATTATCTCTGAAAATGCGTATCTCAGCAGGAAACAACAACGATACCGAAGATATGGCAGTTTCCGCATATCAAACGCACTGTGGAGTGCTGAAAACACCATAAAACGTGTTTTTCTCATTCAATAGCACGAAAACAGCGATATCGGTGATTCTGCACACTTGTAACAGCAGAATCATGAAGATTATCACTGAAAATGCATATCTCAGCTGGAAACAACAACGATACCGAAAATATCGCAGTTTCCGCATATCAAACGCACTGTGGAGTGCTGAAAACACCAGAAAACGTGTTTTTCGCATTCAAAAGCACGAAAACAGCGATTTCAGTGATTCTGTACACTTGTAACAGCAGAATCAAGAAGATTATCACTGAAAATGCATATCTCAGCTGGAAACCCAACGATACCGAAGATATGGCAGTTTCCGCATATCAAACGCACTGTGGAGTGCTGAAAACACCAGAAAACGTGTTTTCGCATTCAATAGCACGAAAACAGCGATTTCGGTGATTCTGCAAACTTGTAACAGCAGAATCATGAAGATTATCACTGAAAATGCATATCTCAGCTGGAAACCCAACGATACCGAAGATATGGCAGTTTCCGCATATCAAACGCACTGTGGAGTGCTGAAAACACCAGAAAACGTGTTTTCGCATTCAATAGCACGAAAACAGCGATTTCGGTGATTCTGCACACTTGTAACAGCAGAATCATGAAGATTATCGTTGAAAATGCATATCTCAGCTGGAAACAACAACGATAGCGAAGATATCGCAGTTTCCGCATATCAAACGCACTGTGGAGTGCTGAAAACACAAGAAAACGTGTTTTTCGCATTCAAAAGCACGAAAACAGCGATTTCAGTGATTCTGTACACTTGTAACAGCAGAATCATGAAGATTATCACTGACAATGCATATCTCAGCTGGAAACCCAACGATACCGAAGATATGGCAGTTTCCGCATATCAAACGCACTGTGGAGTGCTGAAAACACCAGAAAACGTGTTTTCGCATTCAATAGCACGAAAACAGCGATTTCGGTGATTCTCCACACTTGTAGCAGCAGAATCATGAAGATTATCACTGAAAATGCATATCTCAGCTGGAAACCCAACGATACCGAAGACATGGCAGTTTCCGCATATCAAACGCACTGTGGAGTGCTGAAAACACCAGAAAACGTGTTTTCGCATTCAATAGCACGAAAACAGCGATTTCAGTGAATCTGTACACTTGTAACAGCAGAATCAAGAAGATTATCACTGAAAATGCATATCTCAGCTGGAAACCCAACGATACCGAAGATATGGCAGTTTCCGCATATCAAACGCACTGTGGAGTGCTGAACACACCAGAAAACGTGTTTTCGCATTCAATAGCACGAAAACAGCGATTTCGGTGATTCTGCACACTTGTAACAGCAGAATCATGAAGATTATCACTGATAATGCATATCTCAGCTGGAAACAACAACGATGCCGAACATATGGCAGTTTCCGCATATCAAATACACTGTGGAGTGCTGAAAACATCAGAAAACGTGTTTTCGCATTCAATAGCACGAAAACAGCGACTTCGGTGATTCTGCACACTTGTCACAGAAGAAACTCGAAGATTATCGTTGAAAATGCATATCTCAGCTGGAAACAACAACGATACCGAAGATATGGCAGTTTCCGCATATCAAACGCACTGTGGAGTGCTGAAAACACCAGAAAACGTGTTTTTCGCATTCAATAGCACGAAAACAGCGATTTTGGTGATTCTGCACACTTGTAACAGCAGAATCATGAAGATTATCACTGAAAATGCATATCTCAGCTGGAAACAACAACAATACCGAAGATATCGCAGTTTCCGCATATTAAACGCTCTGTGCAGTGCTGAAAACACCAGAAAACGTGTTTTTCGCATTCAAAAGCACGAAAACAGCGATTTCGGTGATTATGCACACTTGTAACAGCAGAATCATGAAGATTATCACTGATAATGCATATCTCAGCTGGAAACAACAACGATACCGAAGATATGGCAGTTTCCGAATATCAAACGCACTGTGGAGTGCTGAAAACACCAGAAAACGTGTTTTTCGCATTCAAAAGCACGAAAACAGCGATTTCGGTGATTTTGCACATTTGAAACAGCAGAATCATGAAGATTATCACTGATAATGCATATCTCAGCTGGAAACAACAACGATACCGAAGATATGGCAGTTTCCGCATATCAAACGCACTGTGGAGAGCTGAAAACACCAGAAAACGTGTTTTTCGCAATCAATAGCACGATAACAGCGATTTCGGTGATTCTGCACATTTGTAACAGCAGAATCATGAAGATAATCACTGAAAATGCATATCTCAGCTGGAAACAACAACGATACCGAAAATATCGCAGTTTCCGCATGTCAAACGCTCTGTGGCGTTCTGAAAACAGCAGAAAACGTGTTTTTCGCATTCAAAAGCACGAAAACAGCGGTTTCGGTGATTTTGCACATTTGAAACAGCAGAATCATGAAGATGATCACTGATAATGCATATCTCAGCTGGAAACAACAACGATACCGAAGATATGGCAGTTTCCGCATATCAAACGCACTGTGGAGAGCTGAAAACACCAGAAAACGTGTTTTTCGCAATCAATAGCACGATAACAGCGATTTCGGTGATTCTGCACATTTGTAACAGCAGAATCATGAAGATAATCACTGAAAATGCATATCACAGCTGGAAACAACAACGATACCGAAGATATCGCAGTTTCCGCATGTCAAACGCTCTGTGGCGTGCTGAAAACACCAGAAAACGTGTTTTTCGCATTCTATAGCACGAAAACAGTGATTTCGGTGATTCGGCACACTTGTAACAGCAGAATCATGAAGATTGTCACTGAAAATGCATATCTCAGCTGGAAACAACAACGATACCGAAGATATCGCAGTTGCCGCATGTCAAACGCTCTGTGGTGTGCTGAAAACAACAGAAAACGTGTTTTTCGCATTCAAAAGCACGAAAACAGCGATTTCGGTGATTTTGCACATTTGAAACAGCAGAATCATGAAGATTATCACTGAAAATGCACATCTCAGCTGGAAACAACAACGATACCGTAGATATCGTAGTTTCCGCACATCAAACGCACTGTGAAGTGCTGAAAACACCAGAAAACGTGTTTTTTCGCATTCAAAAGCACGAAAACAGCGATTTCGGTGATTCTGCACACTTGTAACAGCAGAATCATGAAGATTATCACTGATAATGCATATCTCAGCTGGAAACATCAACGATACCGAAGATATGGCAGTTTCCGCATATCAAACGCACTGTGGAGTGCTGAAAACACCAGAAAACATGTTTTTCGCATTCAATAGCACGAAAACTGCGATTTCGGTGATTCTGCACACTTGTAACAGCAGAATCATCAAGATTATCACTGATAATGCATATCTCAGCTGGAAACAACAACGATACCGTAGATATCGTAGTTTCCGCATATCAAACGCACTGTGGAGTGCTGAAAACACCAGAAAACGTGTTTTTCGCATTCAGAAGCACGAAAACAGCGATTTCGGTGATTCTGCACCCTTGTAACAGCAGAATCATGAAGATTATCACTCAAAATGCATATCTCAGCTGGAAACAACAACGATACCGAAGATATCGCAGTTTCCGCATGTTAAACGCTCTGTGGCGTGCTGAAAACACCAGAAAACGAGTTTTTCGCATTCGATAGCACGAAAACAGCGATTTCGGTGATTCTGCACACTTGTAACAGCAGAATCATGAAGATTATCACTGATAATGCATATCTCAGCAGGAAACAACACCGATACCAAAGATATCGCAGTTTCCGCATGTTAAACGCTCTGTGGCGTGCTGAAAACACCAGAAAACGTGTTTTTCGCATTCAATAGCACGAAAACAGCGATTTCGGTGATTCTGCACACTTGTAACAGCAGAATCAAGAAGATTATCACTGAAAATGCATATCTCAGCTGAAAACCCAACGATACCGAAGATATGGCAGTTTCCGCATATCAAACGCACTGTGGGCTGCTGAAAACACCAGAAAACGTGTTTTCGCATTCAATAGCACGAAAACAGCGACTTCGGTGATTCTGCACACTTGTCACAGAAGAAACTCGAAGATTATCGTTGAAAATGCATATCTCAGCTGGAAACAACAACGATACCGAAGATATGGCAGTTTCCGCATATCAAACGCACTGTGGAGTGCTGAAAACACCAGAAAACGTGTTTTTCGCATTCAATAGCACGAAAACAGCGATTTTGGTGATTCTGCACACTTGTAACAGCAGAATCATGAAGATTATCACTGAAAATGCATATCTCAGCTGGAAACAACAACGATACCGAAGATATCGCACTTTCCGCATATTAAACGCTCTGTGCAGTGCTGAAAACACCAGAAAACGTGTTTTTCGCATTCAAAAGCACGAAAACAGCGATTTCGGTGATTATGCGCACTTGTAACAGCAGAATCATGAAGATTATCACTGATAATGCATATCTCAGCTGGAAACAACAACGATACCGAAGATATGGCAGTTTCCGCATATCAAACGCACTGTGGAGTGCTGCAAACACCAGAAAACGTGTTTTTCGCGTTGAATAGCGCGAAAACAGCGATTTCGGTGATTCTGCACACTTGTAACAGCAGAATCATGAAGATTATCACTGAAGATGCATATCTCAGCTGGAACCAACAACGATACCGAAGATATCGTTGTTTCCGCATATCAAACGCACTGTGGAGTGCTGAAAACACCAGAAAACGTGTTTTTCGCATTCAAAAGCACGAAAACAGCGATTTCGGTGATTCTGCACACTTGTAACAGCAGAATCATGAAGATTATCACTGATAATGCATATCTCAGCTGGAAACAACAACGATACCGAAGATATGGCAGTTTCCGCATATGAAACGCACTGTGGAGTGTTGAAAACACCAGAAAACGTGTTTTTCGCATTCAAAAGCACGAAAACAGCGATTTCGGTGATTCTGCACACTTGTAACAGCAGAATCGTGAAGATTATCACTGAAAGTGCATATCTCAGCTGGAAACAACAACGATACCGAAGATATCGCAGTTTCCGCATATCAAACGCACTGTGGAGTGCTGAAAACACCAGAAAACGTGTTTTTCGCATTCAAGAGCACGAAAACAGCGTTTTCGGTGATTCTGCACACTTCTAACAGCAGAATCGTGAAGATTATCACTGAAAGTGCATATCTCAGCTGGAAACAACAACGATACCGAAGATATCGCAGTTTCCGCATATCAAACGCACTGTGGAGTGCTGAAAACACCAGAAAACGTGTTTTTCGCATTGAATAGCGCGAGAACAGCGATTTCGGTGATTCTGCACACTTGTAACAGCAGAATCATGAAGATTATCACTGATAATGCATATCTCAGCTGGAAACAACAACGATACCGAAGATATCGCAGTTTCCGCATATCAAACGCACTGTGGAGTGTTGAAAACACCAGAAAACGTGTTTTTCGCATTCAAAAGCACGAAAACAGCGATTTCGGTGATTCTGCACACTTGTAACAGCAGAATCGTGAAGATTATCACTGAAAGTGCATATCTCAGCTGGAAACAACAACGATACCGAAGATATCGCAGTTTCCGCATATCAAACGCACTGTGGAGTGCTGAAAACACCAGAAAACGTGTTTTTCGCATTCAATAGCACGAAAACAGCGATTTCGGTGATTCTGCACACTTGTAACAGCAGAATCATCAAGATTATCACTGAAAATGCATGTCTCAGCTGGAAACAACAACGATACCGAAGATATCGTAGTTTCCGCATATCAAACGCACTGTGGAGTGCTGAAAACACCAGAAAACGTGTTTTTCGCATTCAATAGCACGAAAACAGCGATTTCGGTGATTCTGCACACTTGTAACAGCAGAATCGTGAAGATTATCACTGAAAGTGCATATCTCAGCTGGTAACAACAACGATACCGAAGATATCGCAGTTTCCGCATATCAAACGCACTGTGGAGTGCTGAAAACACCAGAAAACGTGTTTTTCGCATTCAAAAGCACGAAAACAGTGTTTTCGGTGATTCTGCACACTTCTAACAGCAGAATCGGCGAGATTATCACTGAAAGTGCATATCTCAGCTGGAAACAACAACGATACCGAAGATATCGCAGTTTCCGCATATCAAACGCACTGTGGAGTGTTGAAAACACCAGAAAACGTGTTTTTCGCATTCAAAAGCACGAAAACAGCGATTTCGGTGATTCTGCACACTTGTAACAGCAGAATCGTGAAGATTATCACTGAAAGTGCATATCTCAGCTGGAAACAACAACGATACCGAAGATATCGTAGTTTCCGCATATCAAACGCACTGTGGAGTGCTGAAAACACCAGAAAACGTGTTTTTCGCATTCAAAAGCACGAAAACAGCGATTTCGGTGATTCTGCACACTTGTAACAGCAGAATCATGAAGATTATCACTGAAAATGCATGTCTCAGCTGGAAACAACAACGATACCGAAGATATCGTAGTTTCCGCATATCAAACGCACTGTGGAGTGCTGAAAGCACCAGAAAACGTGTTTTTCGCATTCAAAAGCACGAAAACAGCGATTTCGGTGATTCTGCACACTTGTAACAGCAGAATCATGAAGATTATCACTGAAAATGCATGTCTCAGCTGGAAACAACAACGATACCGAAGATATCGTAGTTTCCGCATATCAAACGCACTGTGGAGTGCTGAAAACACCAGAAAACGTGTTTTTCGCATTCAAAAGCACGAAAACAGCGATTTCGGTGATTCTGCACACTTGTAACAGCAGAATCATGAAGATTATCACTGAAGATGCATATCTCAGCTGGAAACAACAACGATACCGAAGATATCGTAGTTTCCGCATATCAAACGCACTGTGGAGTGCTGCAAACACCAGAAAACGTGTTTTTCGCATTGAATAGCGCGAAACCAGCGATTTCGGTGATTCTGCACACTTGTAACAGCAGAATCATGAAGATTATCACTGATAATGCATATCTCAGCTGGAAACAACAACGATACCGAAGATATGGCAGTTTCCGCATATCAAACGTACTGTGGAGTGCTGCAAACACCAGAAAACGTGTTTTTCGCATTGAATAGCGCGAAAACAGCGATTTCGGTGATTCTGCACACTTGTAACAGCAGAATCATGAAGATTATCACTGATAATGCATATCTCAGCTGGAAACAACAACGATACCGAAGATATGGCAGTTTCCGCATATCAAACGCACTGTGGAGTGCTGAAAACACCAGAAAACGTGTTTTTCGCATTGAATAGCGCGAAAACAGCGATTTCGGTGATTCTGCACACTTGTAACAGCAGAATCATGTAGATTATCACTGATAATGCATATCTCAGCTGGAAACAACAACGATACCGAAGATATGGCAGTTTCCGCATATCAAACGCTCTGTGGAGTGCTGAAAACACCAGAAAACGTGTTTTTCGCATTGAATAGCGCGAGAACAGCGATTTCGGTGATTCTGCACACTTGTAACAGCAGAATCATGAAGATTATCACTGATAATGCATATCTCAGCTGGAAACAACAACGATACCGAAGATATCGCAGTTTCCGCATATCAAACGCACTGTGGAGTGTTGAAATCACCAGAAAACGTGTTTTTCGCATTCAAAAGCACGAAAACAGCGATTTCGGTGATTCTGCACACTTGTAACAGCAGAATCGTGAAGATTATCACTGAAAGTGCATATCTCAGCTGGAAACAACAACGATACCGAAGATATCGCAGTTTCCGCATATCAAACGCACTGTGGAGTGCTGAAAACACCAGAAAACGTGTTTTTCGCATTCAATAGCACGAAAACAGCGATTTCGGTGATTCTGCACACTTGTAACAGCAGAATCATGAAGATTATCACTGAAAATGCATGTCTCAGCTGGAAACAACAACGATACCGAAGATATCGTAGTTTCCGCATATCAAACGCACTGTGGAGTGCTGAAAACACCAGAAAACGTGTTTTTCGCATTCAATAGCACGAAAACAGCGATTTCGGTGATTCTGCACACTTGTAACAGCAGAATCGTGAAGATTATCACTGAAAGTGCATATCTCAGCTGGAAACAACAACGATACCGAAGATATCGCAGTTTCCGCATATCAAACGCACTGTGGAGTGCTGAAAACACCAGAAAACGTGTTTTTCGCATTCAAAAGCACGAAAACAGTGTTTTCGGTGATTCTGCACACTTCTAACAGCAGAATCGTGAAGATTATCACTGAAAGTGCATATCTCAGCTGGAAACAACAACGATACCGAAGATATCGCAGTTTCCGCATATCAAACGCACTGTGGAGTGTTGAAAACACCAGAAAACGTGTTTTTCGCATTCAAAAGCACGAAAACAGCGATTTCGGTGATTCTGCACACTTGTAACAGCAGAATCGTGAAGATTATCACTGAAAGTGCATATCTCAGCTGGAAACAACAACGATACCGAAGATATCGTAGTTTCCGCATATCAAACGCACTGTGGATTGCTGAAAACACCAGAAAACGTGTTTTTCGCATTCAAAAGCACGAAAACAGCGATTTCGGTGATTCTGCACACTTGTAACAGCAGAATCGTGAAGATTATCACTGAAAGTGCATATCTCAGCTGGAAACAACAACGATACCGGAGATATCGTAGTTTCCGCATATCAAACGCACTGTGGAGTGCTGAAAACACCAGAAAACGTGTTTTACGCATTCAAAAGCACGAAAACAGCGATTTCGGTGATTCTGCACACTTGTAACAGCAGAATCGTGAAGATTATCACTGAAAGTGCATATCTCAGCTGGAAACAACAACGATACCGAAGATATCGCAGTTTCCGCATATCAAACGCACTGTGGAGTGCTGAAAACACCAGAAAACGTGTTTTTCGCATTCAAAAGCACGAAAACAGCGTTTTCGGTGATTCTGCACACTTGTAACAGCAGAATCGTGAAGATTATCACTGAAAGTGCATATCTCAGCTGGAAACAACAACGATACCGAAGATATGGCAGTTTCCGCATATCAAACGCACTGTGGAGTGCTGCAAACACCAGAAAACGTGTTTTTCGCATTGAATAGCGCGAAAACAGCGATTTCGGTGATTCTGCACACTTGTAACAGCAGAATCATGAAGATTATCACTGATAATGCATATCTCAGCTGGAAACAACAACGATACCGAAGATATGGCAGTTTCCGCATATCACACGCACTGTGGAGTGCTGCAAACACCAGAAAACGTGTTTTTCGCATTGAATAGCGCGAAAACAGCGATTTCGGTGATTCTGCACACTTGTAACAGCAGAATCGTGAAGATTATCACTGAAAGTGCATATCTCAGCTGGAAACAACAACGATACCGAAGATATCGTAGTTTCCGCATATCAAACGCACTGTGGAGTGCTGAAAACACCAGAAAACGTGTTTTTCGCATTCAAAAGCACGAAAACAGCGATTTCGGTGATTCTGCACACTTGTAACAGCAGAATCGTGAAGATTATCACTGAAAGTGCATATCTCAGCTGGAAACAACAACGATACCGAAGATATCGCAGTTTCCGCATATCAAACGCACTGTGGAGTGTTGAAAACACCAGAAAACGTGTTTTTCGCATTCAAAAGCACGAAAACAGCGATTTCGGTGATTCTGCACACTTGTAATAGCAGAATTATGAAAATTATCACTGATAATGCATATCTCAGCTGGAAACAACAACGATACCGAAGATATGGCAGTTTCCGCATATCAAACGCACTGTGGAGTGCTGAAAACACCAGAAAACGTGTTTTTCGCATTGAATAGCGCGAAAACAGCGATTTCGGTGATTCTGCACACTTGTAACAGCAGAATCATGAAGATTATCACTGATAATGCATATCTCAGCTGGAAACAACTGCGATACCGAAGATATCGCAGTTTCCGCATATCAAACGCACTGAGGAGTGTTGAAAACACCAGAAAACGTGTTTTTCGCATTCAAAAGCACGAAAACAGCGATTTCGGTGATTCTGCACACTTGTAACAGCAGAATCGTGAAGATTATCACTGAAAGTGCATATCTCAGCTGGAAACAACAACGATACCGAAGATATCGCAGTTTCCGCATATCAAACGCACTGCGGAGTGCTGAAAACACCAGAAAACGTGTTTTTCGCATTCAATAGCACGAAAACAGCGATTTCGGTGATTCTGCACACTTGTAACAGCAGAATCATGAAGATTATCACTGAAAATGCATGTCTCAGCTGGAAACAACAACGATACCGAAGATATCGTAGTTTCCGCATATCAAACGCACTGTGGAGTGCTGAAAACACCAGAAAACGTGGTTTTCGCATTCAATAGCACGAAAACAGCGATTTCGGTGATTCTGCACACTTGTAACAGCAGAATCGTGAAGATTATCACTGAAAGTGCATATCTCAGCTGGAAACAACAACGATACCGAAGATATCGTAGTTTCCGCATATCAAACGCACTGTGGAGTGCTGAAAACACCAGAACACGTGTTTTTCGCATTCAAAAGCACGAAAACAGCGATTTCGGTGATTCTGCACACTTGTAACAGCAGAATCGTGAAGATTATCACTGAAAGTGCATATCTCAGCTGGAAACAACAACGATACCGAAGATATCGTAGTTTCCGCATATCAAACGCACTGTGGAGTGCTGAAAACACCAGAAAACGTGTTTTTCGCATTCAAAAGCAAGAAAACAGCGATTTCGGTGATTCTGCACACTTGTAACAGCAGAATCGTGAAGATTATCACTGAAAGTGCATATCTCAGCTGGAAACAACAACGATACCGAAGATATCGTAGTTTCCGCATATCAAACGCACTGTGGAGTGCTGAAAACACCAGAAAACGTGTTTTTCGCATTCAAAAGCACGAAAACAGCGATTTCGGTGATTCTGCACACTTGTAACAGCAGAATCATGAAGATTATCACTGAAAATGCATGTCTCAGCTGGAAACAACAACGATACCGAAGATATCGCAGTTTCCGCATATCAAACGCACTGTGGAGTGTTGAAAACACCAGAAAACGTGTTTTTCGCATTGAATAGCGCGAAAACAGCGATTTCGGTGATTCTGCACACTTGTAACAGCAGAATCATGAAGATTATCACTGCTAATGCATATCTCAGCTGGAAACAACAACGATACCGAAGATATGGCAGTTTCCGCATTTCAAACGCATTGTGGAGTGCTGAAAACACCAGAAAACGTGTTTTTCGCATTGAATAGCGCGAGAACAGCGATTTCGGTGATTCTGCACACTTGTAACAGCAGAATCATGAAGATTATCACTGAAGATGCATATCTCAGCTGGAAACAACAACGATACCGAAGATATCGTAGTTTCCGCATATCAAACGCACTGTGGAGTGCTGAAAACACCAGGAAACGTGTTTTTCGCATTCAAAAGCACGAAAACAGCGATTTCGGTGATTCTGCACACTTGTAACAGCAGAATCATGAAGATTATCACTGAAAATGCATGTCTCAGCTGGAAACAACAACGATACCGAAGATATCGCAGTTTCCGCATATCAAACGCACTGTGGAGTGTTGAAAACACCAGAAAACGTGTTTTTCGCATTGAATAGCGCGAAAACAGCGATTTCGGTGATTCAGCACACTTGTAACAGCAGAATCATGAAGATTATCACTGCTAATGCATATCTCAGCTGGAAACAACAACGATACCGAAGATATGGCAGTTTCCGCATTTCAAACGCATTGTGGAGTGCTGAAAACACCAGGAAACGTGTTTTTCGCATTGAATAGCGCGAGAACAGCGATTTCGGTGATTCTGCACACTTGTAACAGCAGAATCATGAAGATTATCACTGCTAATGCATATCTCAGCTGGAAACAACAACGATACCGAAGATATGGCAGTTTCCGCATTTCAAACGCATTGTGGAGTGCTGAAAACACCAGAAAACGTGTTTTTCGCATTGAATAGCGCGAGAACAGCGATTTCGGTGATTCTGCACACTTGTAACAGCAGAATCATGAAGATTATCACTGAAGATGCATATCTCAGCTGGAAACAACAACGATACCGAAGATATCGTAGTTTCCGCATATCAAACGCACTGTGGAGTGCTGAAAACACCAGAAAACGTGTTTTTCGCATTCAAAAGCACGAAAACAGCGATTTCGGTGATTCTGCACACTTGTAACAGCAGAATCGTGAAGATTATCACTGAAAGTGCATATCTCAGCTGGAAACAACAACGATACCGAAGATATCGCAGTTTCCGCATATCAAACGCACTGTGGAGTGCTGAAAACACCAGAAAACGTGTTTTTCGCATTCAATAGCACGAAAACAGCGATTTCGGTGATTCTGCACACTTGTAACAGCAGAATCATGAAGATTATCACTGAAAATGCATGTCTCAGCTGGAAACAACAACGATACCGAAGATATCGCAGTTTCCGCATATCAAACGCACTGTGGAGTGTTGAAAACACCAGAAAACGTGTTTTTCGCATTGAATAGCGCGAAAACAGCGATTTCGGTGATTCTGCACACTTGTAACAGCAGAATCATGAAGATTATCACTGAAAATGCATGTCTCAGCTGGAAACAACAACGATACCGAAGATATCGCAGTTTCCGCATATCAAACGCACTGTGGAGTGTTGAAAACACCAGAAAACGTGTTTTTCGCATTGAATAGCGCGAAAACAGCGATTTCGGTGATTCTGCACACTTGTAACAGCAGAATCATGAAGATTATCACTGCTAATGCATATCTCAGCTGGAAACAACAACGATACCGAAGATATGGCAGTTTCCGCATTTCAAACGCATTGTGGAGTGCTGAAAACACCAGAAAACGTGTTTTTCGCATTGAATAGCGCGAGAACAGCGATTTCGGTGATTCTGCACACTTGTAACAGCAGAATCATGAAGATTATCACTGAAGATGCATATCTCAGCTGGAAACAACAACGATACCGAAGATATCGTAGTTTCCGCATATCAAACGCACTGTGGAGTGCTGAAAACACCAGGAAACGTGTTTTTCGCATTCAAAAGCACGAAAACAGCGATTTCGGTGATTCTGCACACTTGTAACAGCAGAATCATGAAGATTATCACTGAAAATGCATGTCTCAGCTGGAAACAACAACGATACCGAAGATATCGCAGTTTCCGCATATCAAACGCACTGTGGAGTGTTGAAAACACCAGAAAACGTGTTTTTCGCATTGAATAGCGCGAAAACAGCGATTTCGGTGATTCAGCACACTTGTAACAGCAGAATCA
The DNA here is from genome assembly GCA_951804975.1 of Anthophora plumipes. Classification (NCBI taxonomy): domain Eukaryota; kingdom Metazoa; phylum Arthropoda; class Insecta; order Hymenoptera; family Apidae; genus Anthophora; species Anthophora plumipes. Next base: position 29,316 of record CATORF010000380.1, read on the forward strand.
TGAAGATTATCACTGCTAATGCATATCTCAGCTGGAAACAACAACGATACCGAAGATATGGCAGTTTCCGCATTTCAAACGCATTGTGGAGTGCTGAAAACACCAGGAAACGTGTATTTCGCATTGAATAGCGCGAGAACAGCGATTTCGGTGATTCTGCACACTTGTAACAGCAGAATCATGAAGATTATCACTGCTAATGCATATCTCAGCTGGAAACAACAACGATACCGAAGATATGGCAGTTTCCGCATTTCAAACGCATTGTGGAGTGCTGAAAACACCAGAAAACGTGTTTTTCGCATTGAATAGCGCGAGAACAGCGATTTCGGTGATTCTGCACACTTGTAACAGCAGAATCATGAAGATTATCACTGAAGATGCATATCTCAGCTGGAAACAACAACGATACCGAAGATATCGTAGTTTCCGCATATCAAACGCACTGTGGAGTGCTGAAAACACCAGAAAACGTGTTTTTCGCATTCAAAAGCACGAAAACAGCGATTTCGGTGATTCTGCACACTTGTAACAGCAGAATCGTGAAGATTATCACTGAAAGTGCATATCTCAGCTGGAAACAACAACGATACCGAAGATATCGCAGTTTCCGCATATCAAACGCACTGTGGAGTGCTGAAAACACCAGAAAACGTGTTTTTCGCATTCAATAGCACGAAAACAGCGATTTCGGTGATTCTGCACACTTGTAACAGCAGAATCATGAAGATTATCACTGAAAATGCATGTCTCAGCTGGAAACAACAACGATACCGAAGATATCGCAGTTTCCGCATATCAAACGCACTGTGGAGTGTTGAAAACACCAGAAAACGTGTTTTTCGCATTGAATAGCGCGAAAACAGCGATTTCGGTGATTCTGCACACTTGTTACAGCAGAATCATGAAGATTATCACTGAAAATGCATGTCTCAGCTGGAAACAACAACGATACCGAAGATATCGCAGTTTCCGCATATCAAACGCACTGTGGAGTGTTGAAAACACCAGAAAACGTGTTTTTCGCATTGAATAGCGCGAAAACAGCGATTTCGGTGATTCTGCACACTTGTAACAGCAGAATCATGAAGATTATCACTGCTAATGCATATCTCAGCTGGAAACAACAACGATACCGAAGATATGGCAGTTTCCGCATTTCAAACGCATTGTGGAGTGCTGACAACACCAGAAAACGTGTTTTTCGCATTGAATAGCGCGAGAACAGCGATTTCGGTGATTCTGCACACTTGTAACAGCAGAATCGTGAAGATTATCACTGAAGATGCATATCTCAGCTGGAAACAACAACGATACCGAAGATATCGTAGTTTCCGCATATCAAACGCACTGTGGAGTGCTGAAAACACCAGAACACGTGTTTTTCGCATTCAAAAGCACGAAAACAGCGATTTCGGTGATTCTGCACACTTGTAACAGCAGAATCGTGAAGATTATCACTGAAAGTGCATGTCTCAGCTGGAAACAACAACGATACCGAAGATATCGTAGTTTCCGCATATCAAACGCACTGTGGAGTGCTGAAAACACCAGAACACGTGTTTTTCGCATTCAAAAGCACGAAAACTGCGATTTCGGTGATTCTGCACACTTGTAACAGCAGAATCGTGAAGATTATCACTGAAAGTGCATATCTCAGCTGGAAACAACAACGATACCGAAGATATCGTAGTTTCCGCATATCAAACGCACTGTGGAGTGCTGAAAACACCAGAAAACGTGTTTTTCGCATTCAAAAGCACGAAAACAGCGATTTCGGTGATTCTGCACACTTGTAACAGCAGAATCGTGAAGATTATCACTGAAAGTGCATATCTCAGCTGGAAACAACAACGATACCGAAGATATCGTAGTTTCCGCATATCAAACGCACTGTGGAGTGCTGAAAACACCAGAAAACGTGTTTTTCGCATTCAAAAGCACGAAAACAGCGATTTCGGTGATTCTGCACACTTGTAACAGCAGAATCGTGAAGATTATCACTGAAAGTGCATATCTCAGCTGGAAACAACAACGATACCGAAGATATGGCAGTTTCCGCATTTCAAACGCATTGTGGAGTGCTGAAAACACCAGAAAACGTGTTTTTCGCATTGAATAGCGCGAGAACAGCGATTTCGGTGATTCTGCACACTTGTAACAGCAGAATCATGAAGATTATCACTGAAGATGCATATCTCAGCTGGAAACAACAACGATACCGAAGATATCGTAGTTTCCGCATATCAAACGCACTGTGGAGTGCTGAAAACACCAGAACACGTGTTTTTCGCATTCAAAAGCACGAAAACAGCGATTTCGGTGATTCTGCACACTTGTAACAGCAGAATCGTGAAGATTATCACTGAAAGTGCATGTCTCAGCTGGAAACAACAACGATACCGAAGATATCGTAGTTTCCGCATATCAAACGCACTGTGGAGTGCTGAAAACACCAGAACACGTGTTTTTCGCATTCAAAAGCACGAAAACTGCGATTTCGGTGATTCTGCACACTTGTAACAGCAGAATCGTGAAGATTATCACTGAAAGTGCATATCTCAGCTGGAAACAACAACGATACCGAAGATATCGTAGTTTCCGCATATCAAACGCACTGTGGAGTGCTGAAAACACCAGAAAACGTGTTTTTCGCATTCAAAAGCACGAAAACAGCGATTTCGGTGATTCTGCACACTTGTAACAGCAGAATCGTGAAGATTATCACTGAAAGTGCATATCTCAGCTGGAAACAACAACGATACCGAAGATATCGTAGTTTCCGCATATCAAACGCACTGTGGAGTGCTGAAAACACCAGAAAACGTGTTTTTCGCATTCAAAAGCACGAAAACAGCGATTTCGGTGATTCTGCACACTTGTAACAGCAGAATCGTGAAGATTATCACTGAAAGTGCATATCTCAGCTGGAAACAACAACGATACCGAAGATATCGCAGTTTCCGCATATCAAACGCACTGTGGAGTGCTGAAAACACCAGAAAACGTGTTTTTCGCATTCAATAGCACGAAAACAGCGATTTCGGTGATTCTGCACACTTGTAACAGCAGAATCATGAAGATTATCACTGAAAATGCATGTCTCAGCTGGAAACAACAACGATACCGAAGATATCGCAGTTTCCGCATATCAAACGCACTGTGGAGTGTTGAAAACACCAGAAAACGTGTTTTTCGCATTGAATAGCGCGAAAACAGCGATTTCGGTGATTCTGCACACTTGTAACAGCAGAATCATGAAGATTATCACTGAAAATGCATGTCTCAGCTGGAAACAACAACGATACCGAAGATATCGCAGTTTCCGCATATCAAACGCACTGTGGAGTGCTGAAAACACCAGAAAACGTGTTTTTCGCATTGAATAGCGCGAGAACAGCGATTTCGGTGATTCTGCACACTTGTAACAGCAGAATCATGAAGATTATCACTGCTAATGCATATCTCAGCTGGAAACAACAACGATACGGAAGATATGGCAGTTTCCGCATTTCAAACGCATTGTGGAGTGCTGAAAACACCAGAAAACGTGTTTTTCGCATTGAATAGCGCGAGAACAGCGATTTCGGTGATTCTGCACACTTGTAACAGCAGAATCATGAAGATTATCACTGAAGATGCATATCTCAGCTGGAAACAACAACGATACCGAAGATATCGTAGTTTCCGCATATCAAACGCAATGTGGAGTGCTGAAAACACCAGAAAACGTGTTTTTCGCATTCAAAAGCACGAAAACAGCGATTTCGGTGATTCTGCACACTTGTAACAGCAGAATCATGAAGATTATCACTGAAAATGCATGTCTCAGCTGGAAACAACAACGATACCGAAGATATCGCAGTTTCCGCATATCAAACGCACTGTGGAGTGTTGAAAACACCAGAAAACGTGTTTTTCGCATTGAATAGCGCGAAAACAGCGATTTCGGTGATTCAGCACACTTGTAACAGCAGAATCATGAAGATTATCACTGCTAATGCATATCTCAGCTGGAAACAACAACGATACCGAAGATATGGCAGTTTCCGCATTTCAAACGCATTGTGGAGTGCTGAAAACACCAGAAAACGTGTTTTTCGCATTGAATAGCGCGAGAACAGCGATTTCGGTGATTCTGCACACTTGTAACAGCAGAATCATGAAGATTATCACTGCTAATGCATATCTCAGCTGGAAACAACAACGATACCGAAGATATGGCAGTTTCCGCATTTCAAACGCATTGTGGAGTGCTGAAAACACCAGAAAACGTGTTTTTCGCATTGAATAGCGCGAGAACAGCGATTTCGGTGATTCTGCACACTTGTAACAGCAGAATCATGAAGATTATCACTGAAGATGCATATCTCAGCTGGAAACAACAACGATACCGAAGATATCGTAGTTTCCGCATATCAAACGCACTGTGGAGTGCTGAAAACACCAGAACACGTGTTTTTCGCATTCAAAAGCACGAAAACAGCGATTTCGGTAATTCTGCACACTTGTAACAGCAGAATCGTGAAGATTATCACTGAAAGTGCATTTCTCAGCTGGAAACAACAACGATACCGAAGATATCGTAGTTTCCGCATATCAAACGCACTGTGGAGTGCTGAAAACACCAGAAAACGTGTTTTTCGCATTCAAAAGCACGAAAACAGCGATTTCGGTGATTCTGCACACTTGTAACAGCAGAATCGTGAAGATTATCACTGAAAGTGCATATCTCAGCTGGAAACAACAACGATACCGAAGATATGGCAGTTTCCGCATTTCAAACGCATTGTGGAGTGCTGAAAACACCAGAAAACGTGTTTTTCGCATTGAATAGCGCGAGAACAGCGATTTCGGTGATTCTGCACACTTGTAACAGCAGAATCATGAAGATTATCACTGCTAATGCATATCTCAGCTGGAAACAACAACGATACCGAAGATATGGCAGTTTCCGCATTTCAAACGCATTGTGGAGTGCTGAAAACACCAGAAAACGTGTTTTTCGCATTGAATAGCGCGAGAACAGCGATTTCGGTGATTCTGCACACTTGTAACAGCAGAATCATGAATATTATCACTGAAGATGCATATCTCAGCTGGAAACAACAACGATACCGAAGATATCGTAGTTTCCGCATATCAAACGCACTGTGGAGTGCTGAAAACACCAGAACACGTGTTTTTCGCATTCAAAAGCACGAAAACAGCGATTTCGGTGATTCTGCACACTTGTAACAGCAGAATCGTGAAGATTATCACTGAAAGTGCATTTCTCAGCTGGAAACAACAACGATACCAAAGATATCGTAGTTTCCGCATATCAAACGCACTGTGGAGTGCTGAAAACACCAGAAAACGTGTTTTTCGCATTCAAAAGCACGAAAACAGCGATTTCGGTGATTCTGCACACTTGTAACAGCAGAATCGTGAAGATTATCACTGAAAGTGCATATCTCAGCTGGAAACAATAACGATACCGAAGATATCGCAGTATCCGCATATCAAACGCACTGTGGAGTGCCGAAAACACCAGAAAACGTGTTTTTCGCATTCAAAAGCACGAAAACAGCGATTTCGGTGATTCTGCACACTTGTAACAGCAGAATCGTGAAGATTATCACTGAAAGTGCATATCTCAGCTGGAAACAACAACGATACCGAAGATATGGTAGTTTCCGCATATCAAACGCACTGTGGAGTGCTGAAAACACCAGAAAACGTGTTTTTCGCATTCAAAAGCACGAAAACAGCAATTTCGGTGATTCTGCACACTTGTAACAGCAGAATCGTGAAGATTATCACTGAAAGTGCATATCTCAGCTGGAAACAACAACGATACCGAAGATATGGCAGTTTCCGCATTTCAAACGCATTGTGGAGTGCTGAAAACACCAGAAAACGTGTTTTTCGCATTGAATAGCGCGAGAACAGCGATTTCGGTGATTCTGCACACTTCTAACAGCAGAATCGTGAAGATTATCACTGAAAGTGCATATCTCAGCTGGAAACAACAACGATACCGAAGATATCGCAGTTTCCGCATATCAAACGCACTGTGGAGTGTTGAATACACCAGAAAACGTGTTTTTCGCATTCAAAAGCACGAAAACAGCGATTTCGGTGATTCTGCACACTTGTAACAGCAGAATCGTGAAGATTATCACTGAAAGTGCATATCTCAGCTGGAAACAACAACGATACCGAAGATATCGTAGTTTCCGCATATCAAACGCACTGTGGAGTGCTGAAAACACCAGAAAACGTGTTTTTCGCATTCAAAAGCACGAAAACAGCGATTTCGGTGATTCTGCACACTTGTAACAGCAGAATCGTGAAGATTAACACTGAAAGTGCATATCTCAGCTGGAAACAACAACGATACCGAAGATATCGCAGTTTCCGCATATCAAACGCACTGTGGAGTGCTGAAAACACCAGAAAACGTGTTTTTCGCATTCAAAAGCACGAAAACAGCGATTTCGGTGATTCTGCACACTTGTACAGCAGAATCGTGAAGATTAACACTGAAAGTGCATATCTCAGCTGGAAACAACAACGATACCGAAGATATCGTAGTTTCCGCATATCAAACGCACTGTGGAGTGCTGAAAACACCAGAAAACGTGTTTTTCGCATTCAAAAGCACGAAAACAGCGATTTCGCTGATTCTGCACACTTGTAACAGCAGAATCGTGAAGATTAACACTGAAAGTGCATATCTCAGCTGGAAACAACAACGATACCGAAGATATCGCAGTTTCCGCATATCAAACGCACTGTGGAGTGCTGAAAACACCAGAAAACGTGTTTTTCGCATTCAAAAGCACGAAAACAGCGATTTCGGTGATTCTGCACACTTGTACAGCAGAATCGTGAAGATTAACACTGAAAGTGCATATCTCAGCTGGAAACAACAACGATACCGAAGATATCGCAGTTTCCGCATATCAAACGCACTGTGGAGTGCTGAAAACAGCAGAAAACGTGTTTTTCGCATTCAATAGCACGAAAACAGCGATTTCGGTGATTCTGCACACTTGTAACAGCAGAATCATGAAGATAATCACTGAAAATGCATGTCTCAGCTGGAAACAACAACGATACCGAAGATATCGCAGTTTCCGCATATCAAACGCACTGTGGAGTGTTGAAAACACCAGAAAACGTGTTTTTCGCATTGAATAGCGCGAAAACAGCGATTTCGGTGATTCTGCACACTTGTAACAGCAGAATCATGAAGATTATCACTGCTAATGCATATCTCAGCTGGAAACAACAACGATACCGAAGATATGGCAGTTTCCGCATTTCAAACGCATTGTGGAGTGCTGAAAACACCAGAAAACGTGTTTTTCGCATTGAATAGCGCGAGAACAGCGATTTCGGTGATTCTGCACACTTGTAACAGCAGAATCATGAAGATTATCACTGCTAATGCATATCTCAGCTGGAAACAACAACGATACCGAAGATATCGTAGTTTCCGCATATCAAACGCACTGTGGAGTGCTGAAAACACCAGAAAACGTGTTTTTCGCATTCAATAGCACGAAAACAGCGATTTCGGTGATTCTGCACACTTGTAACAGCAGAATCATGAAGATAATCACTGAAAATGCATGTCTCAGCTGGAAACAACAACGATACCGAAGATATCGCAGTTTCCGCATATCAAACGCACTGTGGAGTGCTGAAAACACCAGAAAACGTGTTTTTCGCATTCCAAAGCACGAAAACAGCGTTTTCGGTGATCCTGCACACTTCTAACAGCAGAATCGTGAAGATTATCACTGAAAGTGCATATCTCAGCTGGAAACAACAACGATACCGAAGATATCGCAGTTTCCGCATATCAAACGCACTGTGGAGTGTTGAATACACCAGAAAACGTGTTTTTCGCATTCAAAAGCACGAAAACAGCGATTTCGGTGATTCTGCACACTTGTAACAGCAGAATCGTGAAGATTATCACTGAAAATGCATGTCTCAGCTGGAAACAACAACGATACCGAAGATATCGCAGTTTCCGCATATCAAACGCACTGTGGAGTGTTGAAAACACCAGAAAACGTGTTTTTCGCATTGAATAGCGCGAAAACAGCGATTTCGGTGATTCTGCACACTTGTAACAGCAGAATCATGAAGATTATCACTGCTAATGCATATCTCAGCTGGAAACAACAACGATACCGAAGATATGGCAGTTTCCGCATTTCAAACGCATTGTGGAGTGCTGAAAACACCAGAAAACGTGTTTTTCGCATTGAATAGCGCGAGAACAGCGATTTCGGTGATTCTGCACACTTGTAACAGCAGAATCATGAAGATTATCACTGCTAATGCATATCTCAGCTGGAAACAACAACGATACCGAAGATATCGTAGTTTCCGCATTTCAAACGCATTGTGGAGTGCTGAAAACACCAGAACAAGTGTTTTTCGCATTCAAAAGCACGAAAACAGCGATTTCGGTGATTCTGCACACTTGTAACAGCAGAATCGTGAAGATTATCACTGAAAGTGCATATCTCAGCTGGAAACAACAACGATACCGAAGATATCGTAGTTTCCGCATATCAAACGCAATGTGGAGTGCTGAAAACACCAGAAAACGTGTTTTTCGCATTCAAAAGCACGAAAACAGCGATTTCGGTGATTCTGCACACTTGTAACAGCAGAATCGTGAAGATTATCACTGAAAGTGCATATCTCAGCTGGAAACAACAACGATACCGAAGTTATCGCAGTTTCCGCATATCAAACGCACTGTGGAGTGCTGAAAACACCAGAAAACGTGTTTTTCGCATTCAATAGCACGAAAACAGCGATTTCCGTGATTCTGCACACTTGTAACAGCAGAATCATGAAGATTATCACTGAAAATGCATGTCTCAGCTGGAAACAACAACGATACCGAAGATATCGTAGTTTCCGCATATCAAACGCACTGTGGAGTGCTGAAAACACCAGAAAACGTGTTTTTCGCATTCAATAGCACGAAAACAGCGATTTCGGTGATTCTGCACACTTGTAACAGCAGAATCATGAAGATAATCACTGAAAATGCATGTCTCAGCTGGAAACAACAACGATACCGAAGATATCGCAGTTTCCGCATATCAAACGCACTGTGGAGTGCTGAAAACACCAGAAAACGTGTTTTTCGCATTCCAAAGCACGAAAACAGCGTTTTCGGTGATCCTGCACACTTCTAACAGCAGAATCGTGAAGATTATCACTGAAAGTGCATATCTCAGCTGGAAACAACAACGATACCGAAGATATCGCAGTTTCCGCATATCAAACGCACTGTGGAGTGTTGAATACACCAGAAAACGTGTTTTTCGCATTCAAAAGCACGAAAACAGCGATTTCGGTGATTCTGCACACTTGTAACAGCAGAATCGTGAAGATTATCACTGAAAGTGCATATCTCAGATGGAAACAACAACGATACCGAAGATATCGTAGTTTCCGCATATCAAACGCACTGTGGAGTGCTGAAAACACCAGAAAACGTGTTTTTCGCATTCAAAAGCACGAAAACAGCGATTTCGGTGATTCTGCACACTTGTAACAGCAGAATCGTGAAGATTAACACTGAAAGTGCATATCTCAGCTGGAAACAACAACGATACCGAAGATATCGCAGTTTCCGCATATCAAACGCACTGTGGAGTGCTGAAAACACCAGAAAACGTGTTTTTCGCATTGAATAGCGCGAAAACAGCGATTTCGGTGATTCTGCACACTTGTAACAGCAGAATCATGAAGATTATCACTGCTAATGCATATCTCAGCTGGAAACAACAACGATACCGAAGATATCGCAGTTTCCGCATATCAAACGCACTGTGGAGTGCTGAAAACACCAGAAAACGTGTTTTTCGCATTCAAAAGCACGAAAACAGCGATTTCGGTGATTCTGCACACTTGTACAGCAGAATCGTGAAGATTAACACTGAAAGTGCATATCTCAGCTGGAAACAACAACGATACCGAAGATATCGCAGTTTCCGCATATCAAACGCACTGTGGAGTGCTGAAAACAGCAGAAAACGTGTTTTTCGCATTCAATAGCACGAAAACAGCGATTTCGGTGATTCTGCACACTTGTAACAGCAGAATCATGAAGATAATCACTGAAAATGCATGTCTCAGCTGGAAACAACAACGATACCGAAGATATCGCAGTTTCCGCATATCAAACGCACTGTGGAGTGTTGAAAACACCAGAAAACGTGTTTTTCGCATTGAATAGCGCGAAAACAGCGATTTCGGTGATTCTGCACACTTGTAACAGCAGAATCATGAAGATTATCACTGCTAATGCATATCTCAGCTGGAAACAACAACGATACCGAAGATATGGCAGTTTCCGCATTTCAAACGCATTGTGGAGTGCTGAAAACACCAGAAAACGTGTTTTTCGCATTGAATAGCGCGAGAACAGCGATTTCGGTGATTCTGCACACTTGTAACAGCAGAATCATGAAGATTATCACTGCTAATGCATATCTCAGCTGGAAACAACAACGATACCGAAGATATCGTAGTTTCCGCATATCAAACGCACTGTGGAGTGCTGAAAACACCAGAAAACGTGTTTTTCGCATTCAATAGCACGAAAACAGCGATTTCGGTGATTCTGCACACTTGTAACAGCAGAATCATGAAGATAATCACTGAAAATGCATGTCTCAGCTGGAAACAACAACGATACCGAAGATATCGCAGTTTCCGCATATCAAACGCACTGTGGAGTGCTGAAAACACCAGAAAACGTGTTTTTCGCATTCCAAAGCACGAAAACAGCGTTTTCGGTGATCCTGCACACTTCTAACAGCAGAATCGTGAAGATTATCACTGAAAGTGCATATCTCAGCTGGAAACAACAACGATACCGAAGATATCGCAGTTTCCGCATATCAAACGCACTGTGGAGTGTTGAATACACCAGAAAACGTGTTTTTCGCATTCAAAAGCACGAAAACAGCGATTTCGGTGATTCTGCACACTTGTAACAGCAGAATCGTGAAGATTATCACTGAAAATGCATGTCTCAGCTGGAAACAACAACGATACCGAAGATATCGCAGTTTCCGCATATCAAACGCACTGTGGAGTGTTGAAAACACCAGAAAACGTGTTTTTCGCATTGAATAGCGCGAAAACAGCGATTTCGGTGATTCTGCACACTTGTAACAGCAGAATCATGAAGATTATCACTGCTAATGCATATCTCAGCTGGAAACAACAACGATACCGAAGATATGGCAGTTTCCGCATTTCAAACGCATTGTGGAGTGCTGAAAACACCAGAAAACGTGTTTTTCGCATTGAATAGCGCGAGAACAGCGATTTCGGTGATTCTGCACACTTGTAACAGCAGAATCATGAAGATTATCACTGCTAATGCATATCTCAGCTGGAAACAACAACGATACCGAAGATATCGTAGTTTCCGCATTTCAAACGCATTGTGGAGTGCTGAAAACACCAGAACACGTGTTTTTCGCATTCAAAAGCACGAAAACAGCGATTTCGGTGATTCTGCACACTTGTAACAGCAGAATCGTGAAGATTATCACTGAAAGTGCATATCTCAGCTGGAAACAACAACGATACCGAAGATATCGTAGTTTCCGCATATCAAACGCAATGTGGAGTGCTGAAAACACCAGAAAACGTGTTTTTCGCATTCAAAAGCACGAAAACAGCGATTTCGGTGATTCTGCACACTTGTAACAGCAGAATCGTGAAGATTATCACTGAAAGTGCATATCTCAGCTGGAAACAACAACGATACCGAAGTTATCGCAGTTTCCGCATATCAAACGCACTGTGGAGTGCTGAAAACACCAGAAAACGTGTTTTTCGCATTCAATAGCACGAAAACAGCGATTTCCGTGATTCTGCACACTTGTAACAGCAGAATCATGAAGATTATCACTGAAAATGCATGTCTCAGCTGGAAACAACAACGATACCGAAGATATCGTAGTTTCCGCATATCAAACGCACTGTGGAGTGCTGAAAACACCAGAAAACGTGTTTTTCGCATTCAATAGCACGAAAACAGCGATTTCGGTGATTCTGCACACTTGTAACAGCAGAATCATGAAGATAATCACTGAAAATGCATGTCTCAGCTGGAAACAACAACGATACCGAAGATATCGCAGTTTCCGCATATCAAACGCACTGTGGAGTGCTGAAAACACCAGAAAACGTGTTTTTCGCATTCCAAAGCACGAAAACAGCGTTTTCGGTGATCCTGCACACTTCTAACAGCAGAATCGTGAAGATTATCACTGAAAGTGCATATCTCAGCTGGAAACAACAACGATACCGAAGATATCGCAGTTTCCGCATATCAAACGCACTGTGGAGTGTTGAATACACCAGAAAACGTGTTTTTCGCATTCAAAAGCACGAAAACAGCGATTTCGGTGATTCTGCACACTTGTAACAGCAGAATCGTGAAGATTATCACTGAAAGTGCATATCTCAGATGGAAACAACAACGATACCGAAGATATCGTAGTTTCCGCATATCAAACGCACTGTGGAGTGCTGAAAACACCAGAAAACGTGTTTTTCGCATTCAAAAGCACGAAAACAGCGATTTCGGTGATTCTGCACACTTGTAACAGCAGAATCGTGAAGATTAACACTGAAAGTGCATATCTCAGCTGGAAACAACAACGATACCGAAGATATCGCAGTTTCCGCATATCAAACGCACTGTGGAGTGCTGAAAACACCAGAAAACGTGTTTTTCGCATTGAATAGCGCGAAAACAGCGATTTCGGTGATTCTGCACACTTGTAACAGCAGAATCATGAAGATTATCACTGCTAATGCATATCTCAGCTGGAAACAACAACGATACCGAAGATATGGCAGTTTCCGCATTTCAAACGCATTGTGGAGTGCTGAAAACACCAGAAAACGTGTTTTTCGCATTGAATAGCGCGAGAACAGCGATTTCGGTGATTCTGCACACTTGTAACAGCAGAATCATGAAGATTATCACTGCTAATGCATATCTCAGCTGGAAACAACAACGATACCGAAGATATGGCAGTTTCCGCATTTCAAACGCATTGTGGAGTGCTGAAAACACCAGAAAACGTGTTTTTCGCATTGAATAGCGCGAGAACAGCGATTTCGGTGATTCTGCACACTTGTAACAGCAGAATCATGAAGATTATCACTGAAGATGCATATCTCAGCTGGAAACAACAACGATACCGAAGATATCGTAGTTTTCGCATATCAAACGCACTGTGGAGTGCTGAAAACACCAGAACACGTGTTTTTCGCATTCAAAAGCACGAAAACAGCGATTTCGGTGATTCTGCACACTTGTAACAGCAGAATCGTGAAGATTATCACTGAAAGTGCATTTCTCAGCTGGAAACAACAACGATACCGAAGATATCGCAGTTTCCGCATATCAAACTGACTGTGGAGTGCTGAAAACACCAGAAAACGTGTTTTTCGCATTCAATAGCACGAAAACAGCGATTTCGGTGATTCTGCACACTTGTAACAGCAGAATCATGAAGATAATCACTGAAAATGCATGTCTCAGCTGGAAACAACAACGATACCGAAGATATCGCAGTTTCCGCATATCAAACGCACTGTGGAGTGTTGAAAACACCAGAAAACGTGTTTTTCGCATTGAATAGCGCGAAAACAGCGATTTCGGTGATTCTGCACACTTGTAACAGCAGAATCATGAAGATTATCACTGCTAATGCATATCTCAGCTGGAAACAACAACGATACCGAAGATATGGCAGTTTCCGCATTTCAAACGCATTGTGGAGTGCTGAAAACACCAGAAAACGTGTTTTTCGCATTGAATAGCGCGAGAACAGCGATTTCGGTGATTCTGCACACTTGTAACAGCAGAATCGTGAAGATTATCACTGAAAGTGCATATCTCAGCTGGAAACAACAACGATACCGAAGATATCGCAGTTTCCGCATATCAAACGCACTGTGGAGTGCTGAAAACACCAGAAAACGTGTTTTTCGCATTCAATAGCACGAAAACAGCGATTTCCGTGATTCTGCACACTTGTAACAGCAGAATCATGAAGATTATCACTGAAAATGCATGTCTCAGCTGGAAACAACAACGATACCGAAGATATCGTAGTTTCCGCATATCAAACGCACTGTGGAGTGCTGAAAACACCAGAAAACGTGTTTTTCGCATTCAATAGCACAAAAACAGCGATTTCGGTGATTCTGCACACTTGTAACAGCAGAATCGTGAAGATTATCACTGAAAGTGCATATCTCAGCTGGAAACAACAACGATACCGAAGATATCGCAGTTTCCGCATATCAAACGCACTGTGGAGTGCTGAAAACACCAGAAAACGTGTTTTTCGCATTCCAAAGCACGAAAACAGCGTTTTCGGTGATTCTGCACACTTCTAACAGCAGAATCGTGAAGATTATCACTGAAAGTGCATATCTCAGCTGGAAACAACAACGATACCGAAGATATCGCAGTTTCCGCATATCAAACGCACTGTGGAGTGTTGAATACACCAGAAAACGTGTTTTTCGCATTCAAAAGCACGAAAACAGCGATTTCGGTGATTCTGCACACTTGTAACAGCAGAATCGTGAAGATTATCACTGAAAGTGCATATGTCAGCTGGAAACAACAACGATACCGAAGATATCGCAGTTTCCGCATATCAAACGCACTGTGGAGTGCTGAAAACACCAGAAAACGTGTTTTTCGCATTCAATAGCACGAAAACAGCGATTTCGGTGATTCTGCACACTTGTAACAGCAGAATCATGAAGATAATCACTGAAAATGCATGTCTCAGCTGGAAACAACAACGATACCGAAGATATCGCAGTTTCCGCATATCAAACGCACTGTGGAGTGTTGAAAACACCAGAAAACGTGTTTTTCGCATTGAATAGCGCGAAAACAGCGATTTCGGTGATTCTGCACACTTGTAACAGCAGAATCATGAAGATTATCACTGCTAATGCATATCTCAGCTGGAAACAACAACGATACCGAAGATATCGCAGTTTCCGCATATCAAACGCACTGTGGAGTGCTGAAAACACCAGAAAACGTGTTTTTCGCATTCAATAGCACGAAAACAGCGATTTCGGTGATTCTGCACACTTGTAACAGCAGAATCATGAAGATAATCACTGAAAATGCATGTCTCAGCTGGAAACAACAACGATACCGAAGATATCGCAGTTTCCGCATATCAAACGCACTGTGGAGTGTTGAAAACACCAGAAAACGTGTTTTTCGCATTGAATAGCGCGAAAACAGCGATTTCGGTGATTCTGCACACTTGTAACAGCAGAATCATGAAGATTATCACTGCTAATGCATATCTCAGCTGGAAACAACAACGATACCGAAGATATGGCAGTTTCCGCATTTCAAACGCATTGTGGAGTGCTGAAAACACCAGAAAACGTGTTTTTCGCATTGAATAGCGCGAGAACAGCGATTTCGGTGATTCTGCACACTTGTAACAGCAGAATCATGAAGATTATCACTGCTAATGCATATCTCAGCTGGAAACAACAACGATACCGAAGATATCGTAGTTTCCGCATATCAAACGCACTGTGGAGTGCTGAAAACACCAGAAAACGTGTTTTTCGCATTCAATAGCACAAAAACAGCGATTTCGGTGATTCTGCACACTTGTAACAGCAGAATCGTGAAGATTATCACTGAAAGTGCATATCTCAGCTGGAAACAACAACGATACCGAAGATATCGCAGTTTCCGCATATCAAACGCACTGTGGAGTGCTGAAAACACCAGAAAACGTGTTTTTCGCATTCCAAAGCACGAAAACAGCGTTTTCGGTGATTCTGCACACTTCTAACAGCAGAATCGTGAAGATTATCACTGAAAGTGCATATCTCAGCTGGAAACAACAACGATACCGAAGATATCGCAGTTTCCGCATATCAAACGCACTGTGGAGTGTTGAATACACCAGAAAACGTGTTTTTCGCATTCAAAAGCACGAAAACAGCGATTTCGGTGATTCTGCACACTTGTAACAGCAGAATCGTGAAGATTATCACTGAAAGTGCATATCTCAGCTGGAAACAACAACGATACCGAAGATATCGCAGTTTCCGCATATCAAACGCACTGTGGAGTGCTGAAAACACCAGAAAACGTGTTTTTCGCATTCAAAAGCACGAAAACAGCGATTTCGGTGATTCTGCACACTTGCACAGCAGAATCGTGAAGATGAACACTGAAAGTGCATATCTCAGCTGGAAACAACAACGATACCGAAGATATCGTAGTTTCCGCATATCAAACGCACTGTGGAGTGCTGAAAACACCAGAAAACGTGTTTTTCGCATTCAAAAGCACGAAAACAGCGATTTCGGTGATTCTGCACACTTGTAACAGCAGAATCGTGAAGATTATCACTGAAAGTGCATATGTCAGCTGGAAACAACAACGATACCGAAGATATCGCAGTTTCCGCATATCAAACGCACTGTGGAGTGCTGAAAACACCAGAAAACGTGTTTTTCGCATTCAATAGCACGAAAACAGCGATTTCGGTGATTCTGCACACTTGTAACAGCAGAATCATGAAGATAATCACTGAAAATGCATGTCTCAGCTGGAAACAACAACGATACCGAAGATATCGCAGTTTCCGCATATCAAACGCACTGTGGAGTGTTGAAAACACCAGAAAACGTGTTTTTCGCATTGAATAGCGCGAAAACAGCGATTTCGGTGATTCTGCACACTTGTAACAGCAGAATCATGAAGATTATCACTGCTAATGCATATCTCAGCTGGAAACAACAACGATACCGAAGATATGGCAGTTTCCGCATTTCAAACGCATTGTGGAGTGCTGAAAACACCAGAAAACGTGTTTTTCGCATTGAATAGCGCGAGAACAGCGATTTCGGTGATTCTGCACACTTGTAACAGCAGAATCATGAAGATTATCACTGCTAATGCATATCTCAGCTGGAAACAACAACGATACCGAAGATATGGCAGTTTCCGCATTTCAAACGCATTGTGGAGTGCTGAAAACACCAGAAAACGTGTTTTTCGCATTGAATAGCGCGAGAACAGCGATTTCGGTGATTCTGCACACTTGTAACAGCAGAATCATGAAGATTATCACTGAAGATGCATATCTCAGCTGGAAACAACAACGATACCGAAGATATCGTAGTTTCCGCATATCAAACGCACTGTGGAGTGCTGAAAACACCAGAACACGTGTTTTTCGCATTCAAAAGCACGAAAACAGCGATTTCGGTGATTCTGCACACTTGTAACAGCAGAATCGTGAAGATTATCACTGAAAGTGCATTTCTCAGCTGGAAACAACAACGATACCGAAGATATCGCAGTTTCCGCATATCAAACGCACTGTGGAGTGTTGAAAACACCAGAAAACGTGTTTTTCGCATTGAATAGCGCGAAAACAGCGATTTCGGTGATTCTGCACACTTGTAACAGCAGAATCATGAAGATTATCACTGCTAATGCATATCTGAGCTTGAAACCCCACGAAAACCAAGATATCGTCGGTTCTACATATCATACGCACTGTGGAGTGGTGAAAACACCAGATAACATGTTTCTCGCATTAAATAGCTCGAAACTAGCGATCTCGATGATAAAGCATACATCGGACAGAAGTCTCACCAAGATTATCGCACAAAATGCACATCTCAGCTAGAAACCTCACGAAAATCAAGATGTCGCCCGTTCTGCGTATCAAACGCACTGTGGAGTGGTGAAAACGCCAGATAACGTGTTTCTCGCATTAACTAGCTCGAAAAGAGCGATCTCGAAGATTCTGCATACTTCTGACAGAAGACTCACCAAGATAATCGCTGAAAATGCATATCTCAGCTTGAACCCCGACGAAATCCAAGATGTCGCAGGTTCTGCATATCAAACGCACTGTGGAGTGGTGAAAACACCAGTTAACGTGTTTCTCGCATTAAATAGCTCGAAAAGAGGGATCTCGATGATTCTGCATACCTCTGACAGAAGACTCACCAAGATTATCGCAGAAAATGCATATCTCAGGTTGAGCCCCGACGAAATCCAAGATGTCGCCGGTTCTGCATATCAAACGCACTGCGGAGTGGTGAAAACACCAGATAACGTTTTTCTCGCATTAAGTAGCTCGAAAAGAGCGATCCCGATGATTCTGCATACTTCTGACAGAAGTCTCACCAACATTATCGTAGAAAATGCATATCTCAGCTGGATACACCACGAAAATCACGATATGGCCGGTTCTGCATATCAAACGCACTGTGGAATGTTGAAAACACCAGAAAACTTGTTTTTTCGCATTAAATAGCTCGAAAAGAGCGATCTAGATGATTCTGCATACTTCTGTCTGAAGTCTCACCAATATTATCGCAGAAAATGCATATCTCAGCTGGAAACTACACGAAAATCAAGATTTCGCCGGTTCTGCATATCAAACGCACTGTGGAGTGGTGAAAACAACCAGATAACGTGTTTCTCGCATTAGATAGCTCGAAAAAAGGGATCTCAATGATTCTGCATACTTCTGACAGAAGACTCACCAAGATTATCGCAGAAAATGCATATCTCAGCTGGAAACACCACGAAAATCAAGATATCGCCGGTTCTGCATATCAAACGCACTGTGGAATGTTGAAAACACCACAAAACTTGTTTTTTCGCATTAAATAGCTCGAAAAGAGCGATCTCGATGATTCTGCATACTTCGGACAGAAGTCTCACCAAGATTATCGCAGAAAATGCATATCTCAGCTTGAAACCCCACGAAAACCAAGATATCTCCGGTTCTGCACATCCAACGAACTGTGGTCTGGTGAAAACCCCAGAAAATGTGTTTCTCACAATAAATAGCTCGAAAAGAGCGCTCTTGATGTTTCTGCATACTTCGGACAGAAGTCTCACCATGATTATCGTAAAAAATGCATATCTCAGCTTGAAACCCCACGAAAACCAAGATTTCGCTGGTTCTGCATATCAAACGCACTGTGCAGTGGTGAAAACAACAGATAACGTGTTTCTCGCATTAAATAGTTCGAAAAGAGCGATCTCGATGTTTCTGCATACTTCGGACAGAGGTCTCACCAAGATTATCGCAGGAAATGCATTTCTCAGCTTGAAACCCCACGAAAAACAAAATATATCCGGTTCTGCACATCCAACGAACTGTGGTGTGGTGAAAACCCCAGAAAACGTGTTTCTCACATTAAATAGCTCGAATAGTACGATCTCGATGACTCTACATACTTCGGACAGAAGTCTCACCAAGATTATCAAAGAAAATGCATATCTCAGCTGGAAACCTCACGAAAATCATGATGTCGCCGGTTCTGCATATCAAACGCACTGTGGAGTGGTGAAAACAACCAGATAACGTGTTTCTCGCATTAAATAGCTCGAAAAGAGCGATCTAGATGATTCTGCATACTTCTGGCAGAAGACTCACCTAGATTATCGCAGAAAATGCATATCTCAGCTGGAAACTACACGAAAATGAAGATATCGCCGGTTCTGCATATCAAACGCACTGTGGAATGTTGAAAACACCAGAAAACTTGTTTTTTCGCATTAAATAGCTCGAAAAGAGCGATCTAGATGATTCTGCATACTTCTGACAAAAGACTCACCAAGATTATCGCTGAAAATGCATATATCAGCTGGAAACACCACGAAAATTAAGATATCGCCGGTTCTGCATATCAGACGGTCTGTGGAGTGGTGAAAACACCAGATAACATGTTTCTCGCATTAAGTTGCTCGAAAAGAGCGAACTCGAAGATTCTGCATACTTCTGACAGAAGTCTCACCAAGATTATCGAAGAAAATGCATGTCTCAGCTTGAAACCCGACGAACTCCAAGATGTCGCTGGTTCTGCATATCAAACGCACTGTGGAGTGGTGAAAACACCTGTTAACGTGTTTCTCGCATTAAATACCTCGAAAAGTGCGATCTCGATGATTCTGCATACTTCGGACAGAAGTCTCACCAAGATTATCGCAGAAAATGCATATCTCAGCTTGAAACCCCACGAAAACCAAGATATCTCCGGTTCTGCATATCCAACGAACTATGGTGTGGTGAAAACCCCAGAAAACGTGTTTCTCGCATTAAATAGCTCGAAAAGAGCGCTCTCGATGTTTCTGCATACTTCGGACAGAAGTCTCACCAAGATTATCGCAGAAAATGCATATCTCAGCTTGAAACCCCACGAAAACCCAGATATCGCTGGTTCTGCATATCAAACGCACTGTGGAGTGCTGAAAACACCAGATAACGTGTTTCTCGCATTAAATAGTTCGAAAAGAGCGATCTCGATGTTTCTGCATACTTCGGACAGAGGTCTCACCAAGATTATCGCAGAAATGCATATCTCAGCTTCAATCCCCACGAAAACCAGGATATCGCTGGTTCTGCATATCAAACGCACTGTGGAGTGCTGAAAACACGAGATAACGTGTTTCTCGAATTAAATAGCTCCAATAGAGCGATCTAGATGATTAAGCATACTTCGGACAGAAGTCTCACCAAGATTATCGTAAAAAATGCGTATCTCAGCTTGAAACCCCACAAAGCCAAGATATCGCCGGTTCTGCATATCAAACGAACTGTGGAGTAGTGAAAACAACCAGATAACGTGTTTCTCGCATTAAATAGCTCGAATAGAGCGAATCCTGTGATTCTGCAAACTTCTCACAGAAGAATATCCAACATTATCGTAAAAAATGCATATCCCATCTGGAAACCCAATGAAACCGAAGATATCGCAGTTTCCGCATATCAAACACACTGTGGAGTGCTGAAAACACCAGAAAACGAGTTTTTCGCATCAAATGGCACGAAAACAGCGATTTGTGTGATACTGAAAACTTCTCACAGAAGAATATCCAAGATTATCGTAGAAAATGCATGTCTCAGCTGGAAACCCCACGAAAACGAAGATATCGCAGTTTCGGCATATCAAACGCACTGTGGAGTGCTGAAAACACCATAAAATGTGTTTTTCGCATTCAATAGCACGAAAACTGCAATTTCGGTGATTCTGCATACTTCTCACAGAAGAATATCCAAGATTATCGCAGAAAATGCATGTCTCAGCTGGAAGACCCACGAAAACGAAGACATCGCAGTATCCGCATATCAAACGCACTGTGGAGTGGACAAAACACCAGATAACGTGTTTCTCTCATTAAATAGCTCGAAACGAGCGATCCAGATGATTCTGCATACTTCTGACAGAAGACTCACCAAGATTATCGCAGAAAATGCATATCTCAGCTAGAAACGCCACGAAAACCAAGATGTCGCCGGTTCTGCATATCAAACGCACTGTGGAGTGGTCAGTACACCAGATAACGCGTTTCTCGCATTAAGTAGCTCGAAAAGAGCGATCTAGATGATTCTGCATACTTCTGACTAAAGTCTCACCAAAATTATCGCAGAAAATGCATATCTCAGCAGCAATCACAACGAAAATCAAGATATCGCCGGTTCTGCATATCAGACGCACTGTGGAGTGGTGAAAACACCAGAAAACGTGTTTCTCGCATTAACTAGCTCGAAAAGAGCGATCTAGATGAATCTGCATACTTCTGACAGAAGACTCACCGAGATTATCGCAGAAAATGCATATTTCAGCTGGAAACCCCACGAAAACCAAGTTATCGGCGGCTCTACATATCAAAAGCACTGATCAGTGTTGAAAACAACCAGATAACGTGTTTCTCGCATTAAATAGCTCGAAACGAGCGATCTAGATGATTCTGCATACTTCTGATTGAAGTCTCACCAATATTATCGCAGAAAATGCATATCTCAGCTTGAAACCCGACGAAAACCAAGATATCGCCGGTTCTGCATATCAAACGCACTGTGGGGTGGTGAAAACACCAGAAAACGTGTTTCTCGCATTAAATAGCTCGAGAAGAGCGATCTAGATAATTCTGCATACTTCTGACAGAAGACTCACAAAGATTATCGCAGAAAATGCATATCTCAGCTAGAAACCCCACGAAAACCAAGATATCGCCGGTTCTGCATATCAAACGCACTGTGGTGTGGTTAAAACACCAGAAAACGTGTTTCTCGCATTAAATAGCTCGAAAAGAGCGATCTAGATGATTCTGCATACTTCTGACAGGAGACTCACAAAGATTATCGCAGAAAATGCATATTTCAGCTGGAAACCCCACGAAAACCAAGTTATCGGCGGCTCTACATATCAAACGCACTGTGGAGTGGTCAAAACACCAGATAACGTGTTTCTCGCATTAAATAGCTCGAAAAGAGCGATCTAGATGATTCTGCATACTTCTGACTGATGTATCACCAATATTATCGTTGAAAATGCATATCTCAGCTTGAAACCCGACGAAAACCAAGATGTCGCCGGTTGTGCATATCAAACGCACTGTGGAGTGGTCAGTACACCAGATAACGCGTTTCTCGCATTAAGTAGCTCGAAAAGAGCGATCTAGATGATTCTGCATACTTCTGACTAAAGTCTCACCAAGATTATCGCAGAAAATGCATATCTCAGCAGCAATCACAACGAAAATCAAGATATCGCCGGTTCTGCATATCAGACGCACTGTGGAGTGGTGAAAACACCAGAAAACGTGTTTCTCGCATTAACTAGCTCGAAAAGAGCATTCTGGATGATTCTGCATACTTCTCATAGATGAAACACAAAGATTATCGCAGAAAATGCATATTTCAGCTGGAAACCCCGCGAAAACCAAGTTATCGGCGGCTCTACATATCAAACGCACTGTGCAGTGGTCAAAACACCAGAAAACGTGTTTCTCGCATTAAATAGCTCCAAACGAGCGATATCGATGATTC
Organism: Anthophora plumipes; assembly: GCA_951804975.1. Lineage (NCBI taxonomy): Eukaryota > Metazoa > Arthropoda > Insecta > Hymenoptera > Apidae > Anthophora > Anthophora plumipes. The sequence goes on from CATORF010000380.1 coordinate 52,250, forward strand.
TGCATACTTCTGACTAAAGCCTCACCAAGATTATCGCAGAAAAAGCATATCTCAGCTGCAATCACCACGAAAATCAAGATATCGCCTGTTCTGCATATCAGACGCACTGTGGAGTGGTGAAAACACCAGAAAACGTGTTTCTCGCATTAAATAGCTCCAAACGAGCGATATCGATGATTCTGCATACTTCTGACTGAAGACTCACCAAGATTATCGCAGAAAATGCATATCTCAGCTGGAAACCCCACGATAACCAAGATATCGCCGGTTCTGCATATCAGACGCACCGTGGGGTGGGGTTTCCAGCTGAGATATGCATTTTCTGCGATAATCTTGGTGAGTCTTCTGTCAGGAGTATGCAGAATCATCGAGATCGCTCGTTTCGAGCTATTTAATGCGAAAAAACAAGTTTTCTGGTGTTTTGACCACTCCACAGTGCGTTTGATATGTAGAGCCGCCGATAACTTGTTTTTCGTGGGGTTTCCAGCTGAAATATGCATTTTCTGCGATAATCTTTGTGTTTCATCTACGAGAAGTATGCAGAAACATCCAGAACGCTCTTTTCGAGCTATTTAATGCGAGGAAAATGTTATCTGGTGTTTGGACCACTCCACAGTGCGTTTGATATGCAGAAATGGCGATATCTTGGTTTTCGTCGGTTTTCATCCTGAGGTATGCATTTTCTGCGATTATCTTGGTGCGACATCTGTCAGAAGTATGCAGAATCATCGAGATCGCACTTTTCGAGCTACTTAATGCGAGAAACACGTTTTCTGGTGTTTTCACCACCCCACAGTGCGTTTGATATGCAGAACCGGCGACATCTTGGTTTTCGACTGGTTTCAAGCTGAGATATGCATTTTCTGCGATAATCTAGGTGAGTCTTCTGCCAGAAGTATGCAGAATTATCTAGACCTCTCTTTTCGAGCTATTTAATGCGAGAAACACGTTTTCTGGTTGTTTTCTCCACTCCACAGTGCGTTTGATATGCAGAACCGGCGACATCTTGATTTTCGTGAGGTTTCAAGCGGAGATATGCATTTTCTGCGATAATATTGGTGAGACTTCAGAAAGAAGTATGCGGAATCATCTAGATCGCTCGTTTCGAGCTATTTAATGCGAAAAAACAAGTTTTCTTGTGTTTTCAACATTCGACAGTGCGTTTGATATGCAGAACCGGCGATATCTTGATTTTCGTGGTGTTTCCAGCTGAGATATGCATTTTCTACGATAATCTAGGTCAGAAACTGTCAGAAGTATGCAGAATCTTCGAGAACGCTCTTTTCGAGCTATTTAATGCGAGAAACACGTTATCTGGTTGTATTCACCAATCCACAGTGCGTTTGATATGCAGAACAGGCGACATCTTGGATTTCGTTGTTTCTCCAGCTGAGATATGCATTTTCTGCGATAAGTTTGGTGAGTCTTCTGTCAGAAGTATGCAGAATCCTCGAGAACGCTCTTTTCGAGCTATTTAATGCGAGAAACACGTTATCTGGTGCTTTCACCGCTCCACAGTGCGTTTGCCATGCAGAACCGAAGATATCTTGGATTCGGTCGGGTTTCAAGCTGAGATATGCATTTTCTACGATAATCTTGGTGAGACCTCTGTCAGAAGTGTGCAGAATCTTCGAGAACGCTCTTTTCGAGCTACTTAATGCGAGAAACACGTTTTCTGGTGATTTCACCACTCCGCAGTACGTTTGATGTGCAGCACCGGAGATAACTTGGTTTTCGTGAGATTTCAAGCTGAGTTATGCGTTTTCTGCGATAATCTTGGTGAGACTTCTGTCAGAAGTGCGCAGAATCATCTAGATCGCACGTTTCGAGCTACTTAATGCGAGAAACACGTTATCTGATGTTTTCACCACTCTACAGTGCGTTTGATATGCAGAACCGGCGATATCTTGATTTTCATGATGTTTCCAGCTGAGATATGCATTGTCTGCGATAATCATGGTGAGCCTTCTGTCAGAAGTATGCAGAATCATCTAGATCGCTCTTTTTGAGCTATTTAATGCGAGCAACACGTTATCCGGTGTTTTCACCACTCCACAGTGCGTTTGATATGCAGAACCGCCAACATCTTGGTTTTCGTGGGGTTTCAAGCTCAGATATGCAATTTCTGCGATAATCTTGGTGAGACTACTGTCAGAAGTATGCAGAATCTTCGAGATCGCTCTTTTCGAGCTATTTAATGCGAGCATCACGTTATCCGGTGTTTTCACCACTCCACAGTGCGTTTGATATGCAGAACCGCCGACATCTTGGCTTTCGTCGGGCATCAAGCTGAGATATGCATTTTCTACGATAATCTTGGTGAGACTTCTGTCAGAAGTATGCAGAATCTTCGAGATCGCTCTTTTCGAGCTATTTAATGCGAGACAAACGTTATCTGGTGTTTTCACCACTCCGCAGTGCGTTTGATATGCAGAACCGGCGACCTCTTGGATTTCGTCGGGGTTCAAGCTGAGATATGCATTTTCTACGATAATCTTGGTGAGACTTCTGTCAGAAGTATGCAGAATCTTCGAGATCGCTCTTTTCGAGCTATTTAATGCGAGACAAACGTTATCTGGTGTTTTCACCACTCCGCAGTGCGTTTGATATGCAGAACCGGCGACCTCTTGGATTTCGTCGGGGTTCAAGCTGAGATATGCATTTTTTGCGATAATAGTGGTGAGACTTCAGTCAGGCGTATGCAGAATCATCTAGATCGCACGTTTCGAGCTACTTAATGCGAGAAACACGTTTTCTGGTGTTTTCACCACTCCACAGAACGTTTTATGTGCAGAACCGGCGACATCTTGGATTTCGTCGGGTTTCAAGCTGAGATATGCATTTTCTGCGATAATATTGGTGAGACTTCAGTCAGAAGTATGCAGAATCATCGGGATCGCTCTTTTCGAGCTATTTATTGCGAGAAAAACGTTATCTGGTGTTTTTACCACTCCGCAGTGCGTTTGATATGCAGAACCGGCGACATCTTGGATTTCGTCGGGGTTCAAGCTGAGATATGCATTTTCTGCGATAATATTGGTGAGACTTCAGTCAGAAGTATGCAGAATCATCTAGATCGCTCTTTTCGAGATATTTAATGCGAATAAACAAGTTTTCTGGTGTTTTCAACATTCCACAGTGCGTTTGATATGCAGAACCGGCGACATCTTGGATTTCGTCGGGGTTCAAGCTGAGATATGCATTTTCAACGATAATCTTGGTGAGACTTCTGTCAGAAGTATGAAGAATCTTCGAGATCGCTCTTTTCGAGAAGCTTAATACGAGAAACACGTTATCTGGTGTTTTCAAGACTCCGCAGTGCGTTTGATATGCAGAACCGGCGACATCATGGCTGTCGTAGGGTATCAAGCTGAGATATGCATTTTCTACGATAATCTTGGTGAGACTTCTGTCAGAAGTATGCAGAATCATCGGGATCGCTCTTTTCGAGCTATTTAATGCGAGAAACACGTTATCTGGCGTTTTCACCACTCCACAGTGCGTTTGATATGCAGAACCGGCGACATCTTGGCTGTCGCTGGGTATCAAGCTGAGATATGCATTTTCTACGATAATCTTGGTGAGACTTCTGTCAGAAGTATGCAGAATCATCGGGATCCCTCTATTCGAGCTATTTATTGCGAGAAACACGTTATCCGGTGTTTTCACCACACCACAGTGCGTATGATATGCAGAACCGGCGACATCTTGGATTTCGTCGGGTTTCAAGCTGAGATATGCATTTTCTACGATAATCTTAGTGAGACGTCTGTCAGAAGTATGCAGAATCATCGGGATCGCTCTTTTCGAGCTATTTAATGCGAGAAACAAGTTATCTGGCGTTTTCACCACTCCACAGTGCGTTTGATATGCAGAACCGGCGACATCATGGCTGTCGTAGGGTATCAAGCTGAGATATGCATTTTCTACGATAATCTTGGTGAGACTTCTGTCAGAAGTATGCAGAATCATCGGGATCGCTCTTTTCGAGCTATTTAATGCGAGAAACACGTTATCTGGCGTTTTCACCACTCCACAGTGCGTTTGATATGCAGAACCGGCGACATCATGGCTGTCGTAGGGTATCAAGCTGAGATATGCATTTTCTACGATAATCTTGGTGAGACTTCTGTCAGAAGTATGCAGAATCATCGGGATCGCTCTTTTCGAGCTATTTATTGCGAGAAAAACGTTATCTGGTGTTTTCACCACTCCACAGTGCGTTTGATATGCAGAACCGGCGACATCTTGGATTTCGTCGGGGTTCAAGCTGAGATATGCATTTTCTACGATAATCTTGGTGAGACTTCTGTCAAATGTATGCAGAATCATCGGGATCGCTATTTTCGAGCTATTTAATGCAAGAAACAAGTTATCTGGTGTTTTCACCACTCCACCGTGCGTTTGATATGCAGAACCGACGACATCTTGATTTTCGTGAGGTTTCAAGCTGAGATATGCATTTTCTGCGATAACATTAGTGAGACTTCAGTCAGAAGTATGCAGAATCATCTAGATCGCTCTTTTCGAGATATTTAATGCGAAAAAACAAGCTTTCTAGTGTTTTCAACATTCCACAGTGCGTTTGATATGCAGAACCGGCGACATCTTGGATTTCGTAGGGTATCAAGCTGAGATATGCATTTTCTACGATAATCTTGGTGAGTCTTCTGTCAGAAGTATGCAGAATCTTCGAGATCGCTCTTTTCGAGCTAGTTAATGCGAGAAACACGTTCTGTGTATGTTTGCACCACTCCACAGTGCGTTTGATATGCAGAACCGGCGACATCTTGATTTTCGTGAGGTTTCAAGCTGAGATATGCATTTTCTGCGATAATATTGGTGAGACTTCAGTCAGAAGTATGCAGAATCTTCGAGATCGCTCTGTTCGAGCTACTTAATGCGAGAAACACGTTATCCGGTGTTTTCACCACTCCACAGTGCGTTTGATATGCAGAACCGGCGACATCTTGATTTTCGTGAGGTTTCAAGCTGAGACATGCATTTTCTGCGAAAATCTTGGTGAGACTTCAGTCAGAAGTATGCAGAATCATCTATATCGCTCTTTTCGAGCTACTTGATGCGAGAAACACGGTATCTGGTGTTTTCACCACTCCACAGTGCGTTTGATATGCACACCCGGCGACATCTTGGCTTTCGTAGGGTATCAAGCTGAGATATGCATTTTCTACGATAATCTTGGTGAGACTTCTGTCAGAAGTATGCAGAATCATCGGGATCGCTCTTTTCGAGGTATTTAATGCGAGAAACACGTTATGCGGTGTTGTCACGACTCCACAGTGCGTTTGATATGCAGAACGTGCGACATCTTGATTTTCGTGAGGTTTCAAGCTGAGATATGCATTTTCTGCGATAATCTTGGTGAGTCTTCTGTCAGAAGTATGCAGAATCTTCGAGAACGCTCTTTTCGAGCTACTTAAAGCGAGAAACACGTTATCTGGTTGTTTTCACCACTCCACAGTGCGTTTGATATGCAGAACCGGCGTCATCTTGATTTTCGTGAGGTTTCAAGCTGAGATATGCATTTTCTGCGATAATATTAGTGAGACTTCAGTCAGAAGTATGCAGAATCATCGGGATCGCTCTGTTCGAGCTACTTGATGCGAGAAACACGGTATCTGGTGTTTTCACCACTCCACAGTGCGTTTGATATGCAGACCCGGCGACATCTTGGCTTTCGTCGGGTATCAAGCTGAGATATGCATTTTCTACCCCAATCTTGGTGAGACTTCTGCCAGAAGTATGCAGAATCATCGGGATCGCTCTTTTCGAGCTATTTAATGCGAGAAACACGTTCTGTGGTTGTCTTCACCACTCCACAGTGCGTTTGATATGCAGAACCGACCACATCTTGATTTTCGTGAGGTTTCAAGCTGAGATATGCATTTTCTGCGATAATATTAGTGAGACTTCAGTCAGAAGTATGCAGAATCATCTAGATCGCTCTTTTCGAGATATTTAATGCGAAAAAACAATCTTTCTAGTGTTTTCAACATTCCACAGTGCGTTTGATATGCAGAACCGGGACATCTTGGCTGTCGTAAGGTATCAAGCTGAGATATGCATTCTCTACGATAATCTTGGTGAGACTTCTGTGAGAAGTATGCAGAATCATCGGGATCGCTCTATTCGAGCTATTTAATGCGAGAAACACGTTCTCTGGTTGTTTTCACCACTCCACAGTGCGTTTGATATGCAGAACCGACGACATCTTGATTTTCGTGAGGTTTCAAGCTGAGATATGCATTTTCTGCGATAATATTAGTGAGACTTCAGTCAGAAGTATGCAGAATCATCGGGATCGCTCTGTTCGATCTACTTGATGCGAGAAACACGTTATCTGGTGTTTTCACCACTCCACAGTGCGTTTGATATGCCGAACCGGCGATATCTTGATTTTCGTGGTGTTTCCAGCTGAGATATGCATTTTCTGCGATAATCTGGGTAAGTCTTCTGTCAGAAGTATGCAGAATCTTCGAGATCGCTCTGTTCGAGCTACTTAATGCGAGAAACACGTTATCCGGTGTTTTCACCACTCCACAGTGCGTTTGATATGCAGAACCGGCGACATCTTGATTTTCGTGAGGTTTCAAGCTGAGACATGCATTTTCTGCGAAAATCTTGGTGAGACTTCAGTCAGAAGTATGCAGAATCATCTATATCGCTCTTTTCGAGCAACTTAATGCGAAAAAACAAGTTTTCTGGTGATTTCAACATTCCACAGTGCGTTTGATATGCAGAACCGGCGACATCTTGGCTGTCGTTGGGTATCAAGCTGAGATAAGCATTTTCTACGATAATCTTGGTGAGACTTCTGTCAGAAGTATGCAGAATCATCGGGATCGCTCTATTCGAGCTATTTATTGCGAGAAACACGTTATCCGGTGTTTTCACCACTCCACAGTGCGTTTGATATGCAGAACCGGCGAAATCTTGGATTTCGTCGGGGTTCAAGCTGAGATATGCATTTTCTACGATAATCTTGTTGAGACTTCTGTCAGAAGTATGCAGATTCATCGGGATCGCTCTTTTCGAGCTATTTAATGCGAGAAACATGTTATCTGGCGTGTTCACCACTACACAGTGCATTTGATATGCAGAAACGGCGATATCTTGATTTTCGTGGTGTTTCCAGCTGAGATATGCATTTTCTACGATAATCTTGGTGAGACTTCTGTCAGAAGTATGCAGAATCATCGGGATCGCTCTATTCGAGCTATTTATTGCGAGAAACACGTTATCCGGTGTTTTCACCACTCCACAGTGCGTTTGATATGCAGAACCGGCGAAATCTTGGATTTCGTCGGGGTTCAAGCTGAGATATGCATTTTCTACGATAATCTTGTTGAGACTTCTGTCAGAAGTATGCAGATTCATCGGGATCGCTCTTTTCGAGCTATTTAATGCGAGAAACATGTTATCTGGCGTGTTCACCACTCCACAGTGCGTTTGATATGCAGAACCGGCGAAATCTTGGATTTCGTCGGGGTTCAAGCTGAGATATGCATTTTCTACGATAATCTTGTTGAGACCTCTGTCAGAGGTATACAGAATCTTCGAAATCGCTCTTTTCGAGCTACTTAATGCGAAAAAATAAGTTTTCTGGTGTTTTCAACATTCCACAGTGCGTTTTATATGCAGAACCGGCGAAATCTTGGCTGTCGTATGGTATCAAGCTGAGATATGCATTTTCTACGATAATCTTGGTGAGACCTCTTTCAGAGGTATACAGAATCTACGAAATCGCTCTTATCGAGCTATTTAATGCGAAAAAATAAGTTTTCTGGTGTTTTCAACATTCCACAGTGCGTTTGATATGCAGAAACGGCGATATCTTGATTTTCGTGGTGTTTCCAGCTGAGATATGCATTTTCTGCGATAATCTAGGTGAGTCTTCTGCCAGAAGTATGCAGAATCATCTAGATCGCTATTTTCGAGCTATTTAATGCTAGAAACACGTTATCTGGTTGTTTTCACCACTCCACAGTGCGTTTGATATGCAGAACCGGCGACATCTTGATTTTCGTGAGGTTTCAAGCTGAGACATGCATTTTCTGCGATAATCTTGGTGAGACTTCAGTCAGAAGTATGCAGAATCTTCGGGATCGCTCTTTTCGAGCTATTTAATGCGAGAAACACGTTATCCGGTGTTTTCACCACTCCACAGTGCGTTTGATATGCAGAACGGGTGACATCTTGATTTTCGTGAGGTTTCAAGCTGAGACATGCATTTTCTGCGATAATCTTGGTGAGACTTCTGTCAGAAGTATGCAGAATCATCGGGATCGCTCTATTCGAGCTATTTATTGCGAGAAACACGTTATCCGGTGTTTTCACCACACCACAGTGCGTTTGATATGCAGAACCGGCGACATCTTGGCTGTCGTAGGGTATCAAGCTGAGATATGCATTTTCTACGATAATCTTGGTGAGACCTCTGTCAGAGGTATGCAGAATCTTCGAAATCGCTCTTTTCGAGCTATTTAATGCGAAAAAATAAGTTTTCTGTTGTTTTCAACATTCCACAGTGCGTTTGATATGCAGAAACGGCGATATCATGATTTTCGTGGTGTTTCCAGCTGAGATATGCATTTCCTGCGATAATCTAGGTGAGTCTTCTGCCAGAAGTATGCAGAATCATCTATATCGCTCTTTTCGAGCTATTTAATGCGAAAAAACAAGTTTTCTGGTGTTTTCAACATTCCACAGTGCGTTTGATATGCCGAAGCGGCGATATCTTGATCTTCGTGGTGTTTCCAGCTGAAATATGCATTTTCAGCGATAATCTTGGTGAGTCTTCTGTCAGAAGTATGCAGAATCTTCGGGATCGCTCTTTTCGAGCTATTTAATGCGACAAACACGTTATCCGGTGTTTTCACCACTCCACAGTGCGTTTGATATGCAGAACGGGTGACATCTTGATTTTCGTGAGGTTTCAAGCTGAGACATGCATTTTCTGCGATAATCTTGGTGAGACTTCTGTCAGAAGTATGCAGAATCATCCGGATCGCTCTATTCGAGCTATTTATTGCGAGAAACACGTTATCCGGTGTTTTCACCACACCACAGTGAGTTTGATATGCAGAACCGGCGACATCTTGGCTGTCGTAGGGTATCAAGCTGAGATATGCATTTTCTACGATAATCTTGGTGAGACCTCTGTCAGAGGTATGCAGAATCTTCGAAATCGCTCTTTTCGAGCTATTTAATGCGAAAAAATAAGTTTTCTGTTGTTTTCAACATTCCACAGTGCGTTTGATATGCAGAAACGGCGATATCTTGATTTTCGTGGTGTTTCCAGCTGAGATATGCATTTCCTGCGATAATCTAGGTGAGTCTTGTGCCAGAAGTATGCAGAATCATCTAGATCGCTCTTTTCGAGCTATTTGATGCGACAAACACGTTATCTGGTTGTTTTCACCACTCCACAGTGCGTTTGATATGCAGAACCGGCGACATATTGATTTTCGTGAGGTTTCAAGCTGAAACATTCATTTTCTGCGATAATCTTGGTGAGACTTCAGTCAGAAGTATGCAGAATCATCTATATCGCTCTTTTCGAGCTACTTAATGCGAAAAAACAAGTTTTCTGGTGTTTTCAACATTCCACAGTGCGTTTGATATGCCGAAGCGGCGATATCTTGATCTTCGTGGTGTTACCAGCTGATATATGCATTTTCAGCGATAATCTTTGTGAGTCTTTTGTCAGAAGTATGCAGAATCATCTGGATCGCTCTTTTCGAGCTATTTAATGCGAAAAAATAAGTTTTCTGGTGTTTTCAACATTCCACAGTGCGTTTGATATGCAGAAACGGCGATATCTTGATTTTCGTGGGGTTTCCAGCTGAGATATGCATTTTCTGCGATAATCTATGTGAGTCTTCAGTCAGAAGTATGCGGAATCATCTATATCGCTCTTTTCGAGCTATTTAATGCGAAAAAACAAGTTTTCTGGTGATTTCAACATTCCACAGTGCGTTTGATATGCCGAAGCGGCGATATCTTGATCTTCGTGGTGTTTCCAGCTGAGATATACATTTTCAGCGATAATCTTGGTGAGTCTTCTGTCAGAAGTATGCAGAATCATCGGGATCGCTCTTTTCGAGATATTTAATGCGAGAAACACGTTATCCGGTGTTTTCACCACTCCACAGTGCGTTTGATATGCCGAACCGGCGATATCTTGATTTTCGTGGCGTTTCCAGCTGAGATATGCATTTTCTGCGATAATCTGGGTAAGTCTTCTGTCAGAAGTATGCAGAATCTTCGAGGTCGCTCTGTTCGAGCTACTTAATGCGAGAATCACGTTATCCGGTGTTTTCACCACTCCACAGTGCGTTTGATATGCAGAACCGGCGACATATTGATTTTCGTGAGGTTTCAAGCTGAAACATTCATTTTCTGCGATAATCTTGGTGAGACTTCAGTCAGAAGTATGCAGAATCATCTATATCGCTCTTTGCGAGCTACTTAATGCGAAAAAACAAGTTTTCTGGTGTTTTCAACATTCCACAGTGCGTTTGATATGCCGAACCGGCGACATCTTGGCTGTCGTTGGGTATCAAGCTGAGATATGCATTTTCTACGATAATCTTGGTGAGACTTCTGTCACAAGTATGCAGAACCATCGGGATCGCTCTATTCGAGCTATTTATTGCGAGAAACACTTTATCCGGTGTTTTCACCACTCCACAGTGCGTTTGATATGCAGAACCGGCGAAATCTTGGATTTCGTCGGGGTTCAAGCTGAGATATGCATTTTCTACGATAATCTTGTTGCGACTTCTGTCAGAAGTATGCAGAATCATCTAGATCGCTCTTTTCGAGCTATTTAATGCGAGAAACACGTTATCTGGTTGTTTTCACCACTCCACAGTGTGTTTGATATGCAGAACCGGCGACATCTTGATTTTCGTGAGGTTTCAAGCTGAGATATGCATTTTCTGCGATAATCTTGGTGAGACTTCAGTCAGAAGTATGCAGAATCATCTATATCGCTCTTTTCGGGCTATTTAATGCGAAAAAACAAGTTTTCTGGTGTTTTCAACATTCCACAGTGCGTTTGATATGCCGAACCGGCGACATCTTGGCTGTCGTTGGGTATCAAGCTGAGATATGCATTTTCTACGATAATCTTGGTGAGACTTCTGTCAGAAGTATGCAGAACCATCGGGATCGCTCTATTCGAGCTATTTATTGCGAGAAACACTTTATCCGGTGTTTTCACCACTCCACAGTGCGTTTGATATGCAGAACCGGCGAAATCTTGGATTTCGTCGGGGTTCAAGCTGAGATATGCATTTTCTACGATAATCTTGTTGCGACTTCTGTCAGAAGTATGCAGAATCATCTAGATCGCTCTTTTCGAGCTATTTAATGCGAGAAACACGTTATCTGGTTGTTTTCACCACTCCACAGTGTGTTTGATATGCAGAACCGGCGACATCTTGATTTTCGTGAGGTTTCAAGCTGAGATATGCATTTTCTGCGATAATCTTGGTGAGACTTCTGTCAGAAGTATGCAGAATCATCGGGATCGCTCTATTCGAGCTATTTATTGCGAGAAACACGTTATCCGGTGTTTTCACCACTCCACAGTGCGTTTGATATGCAGAACCGGCGAAATCTCGGCTGTCGTAGGGTATCAAGCTGAGATATGCATTTTCTACGATAATCTTGGTGAGACCTCTGTCAGAGGTATACAGAATCTTCGAAATCTCTCTTTTCGAGCTATTTAATGCGAAAAAATAAGTTTTCTGGTGTTTTCAACATTCCACAGTGCGTTTGATATGCAGAAACGGCGATATCTTGATTTTCGTGGTGTTTCCAGCTGAGATATGCATTTTCTGCGATAATCTTGGTGAGACTTCAGTCAGAAGTATGCAGAATCATCTATATCGCTCTTTTCGAGCTATTTAATGCGAAAAAACAAGTTTTCTGGTGTTTTCAACATTCCACAGTGCGTTTGATATGCCGAAGCGGCGATATCTTGATCTTCGTGGTGTTTCCAGCTGAGATATGCATTTTCAGCGATAATCTTGGTGAGTCTTCTGTCAGAAGTATGCAGAATCATCGGGATCGCTCTTTTCGAGCTATTTAATGCGAGAAACATGTTATCCGGTGTTTTCACCACTCCACAGTGCGTTTGATATGCAGAACCGGCGAAATCTTGGCTGTCGTAGGGTATCAAGCTGAGATATGCATTTTCTACGATAATCTTGGTGAGACCTCTGTCAGAGGTATACAGAATCTTCGAAATCGCTCTTTTCGAGCTATTTAATGCGAAAAAATAAGTTTTCTGGTGTTTTCAACATTCCACAGTGCGTTTGATGTGCAGAAACGGCGATATCTTGATTTTCGTGGTGTTTCCAGCTGAGATATGCATTTTCTGCGATAATCTTGGTGAGACTTCAGTCAGAAGTATGCAGAATCATCTATATCGCTCTTTTCGAGCTACTTAATGCGAAAAAACAAGTTTTCTGGTGTTTTCAACATTCCACAGTGCGTTTGATATGCGGAAGCGGCGATATCTTGATCTTCGTGGTGTTTCCAGCTGAGATATGCATTTTCAGCGATAATCTTGGTGAGTCTTCTGTCAGAAGTATGCAGAATCATCGGGATCGCTCTTTTCGAGCTATTTAATGCGAGAAACATGTTATCCGGTGTTTTCACCACTCCACAGTGCGTTTGATATGCAGAACGGGCGACATCTTGATTTTCGTGAGGTTTCAAGCTGAGACATGCATTTTCTGCGATAATCTTGGTGAGACTTCTGTCAGAAGTATGCAGAATCATCGGGATCGCTCTATTCGAGCTATTTATTGCGAGAAACACGTTATCCGGTGTTTTCACCACTCCACAGTGCGTTTGATATGCAGAACCGGCGAAATCTCGGCTGTCGTAGGGTATCAAGCTGAGATATGCATTTTCTACGATAATCTTGGTGAGACCTCTGTCAGAGGTATACAGAATCTTCGAAATCGCTCTTTTCGAGCTACTTAATGCGAAAAAATAAGTTTTCTGGTGTTTTCAACATTCCACAGTGCGTTTTATATGCAGAAACGGCGATATCTTGATTTTCGTGGTGTTTCCAGCTGAGATATGCATTTTCTGCGATAATCCAGGTGAGACTTCAGTCAGAAGTATGCAGAATCTTCTAGATCGCACTTTTCGAGCTATTTAATGCGAAAAAACAAGTTTTCTGGTGATTTCAACATTCCACAGTGCGTTTGATATGCAGAACCGGCGACATCTTGGCTGTCGTTGGGTATCAAGCTGAGATATGCATTTTCTACGATAATCTTGGTGAGACTTCTGTCAGAAGTATGCAGAATCATCGGGATCGCTCTTTTCGAGCTATTTAATGCGAGAAACACGTTATCCGGTGTTTTCACCACTCCACAGTGCGTTTGATATGCTGAACCGGCGATATCTTGATTTTCGTGGTGTTTCCAGCTGAGATATGCATTTTCTGCGATAATCTGGGTAAGTCTTCTGTCAGAAGTATGCAGAATCTTCGAGATCGCTCTGTTCGAGCTACTTAATGCGAGAAACACGTTATCTGGTGTTTTTACCACTCCACAGTGCGTATGATGTGCAGACCCGGTGACATCTTGGCTTTCGTCGGGTATCAAGCTGAGATATGCATTTTCTACGATAATCTTGGGGAGACTTCTGTCAGAAGTATGCAGAATCATCGGGATCGCTCTTTTCGAGCTACTTAATGCGAGAAACTCGTTTTCTGGTGTATTCACCACTCCACAGTACGTTTGACATGCAGAAACGGAGATATCTTGGTTTCGGTCGGGTTTCAAGCTGAGATATGGATTTTCTGCGATAATATTGGTGAGACTTCAGTCAGAAGTATGCAGAATCATCTAGATCGCTCGTTTCGAGCTATTTAATGCGAAAAAACAAGTTTTCTGGTGTTTTGACCACTCCACAGTGCGTTTGATATGTAGAGCCGCCGATAACTTGGTTTACGAGGGGTTTCGAGCTGAAATATGCATTTTCTGCGATAATCTTTGTGAGTCTTCTGTCAGAAGTAATCAGAATCGTCGAGATCGCTCTATTCGTGCTAGTTAATGCGAGAAACACGTTATCTGGTGTTTTCATCACTCCACAGTGCCGTTGATATGCAGAACCGGCGACATCTTGGTTTTCGACGGGTTTCAAGCTGAGATATGCATTTTCTGCGATAATATTGGTGAGACTTCAGTCAAAAGTATGCAGAAACATCTAGATCGTTCGTTTCGAGTTATTTAATGCGACAAAACAAGTTTTTTGGTGTTTTGACCACACCACAGTACGTTTGACATGCAGAAACGGAGATATCTTGGTTTCGGTCGGGTTTCATGCTGAGATATGCATTTTCTGCGATAATCTGGGTAAGTCTTCTGTCAGAAGTATGCAGAATCTTCGAGATCGCTCTGTTCGAGCTACTTAATGCGAGAAACACGTTATCTGGTGTTTTCACCACTCCACAGTGCGTTTGATATGCAGAACCGGCGATATCTTGGTTTTCGTGGTGTGTCAATCTGAGATATGCATTTTCTGCGATAATCTTGGTGAGACTTCTGTCCGAAGTATGCTGTATCATCGAGATCGCTCTTTTCGAGCTAGTTAGTGCGAGGAACACGTTATCTGGTGTTTTCACCACTCCACAGTACGTTTGACATGCAGAAACGGAGATATCTTGGTTTCGGTCGGGTTTCATGCTGAGATATGCATTTTCTGCGATAATCTGGGTAAGTCTTCTGTCAGAAGTATGCAGAATCTTCGAGATCGCTCTGTTCGAGCTACTTAATGCGAGAAACACGTTATCTGGTGTTTTCACCACTCCACAGTGCGTTTGATATGCAGAACCGGCGATATCTTGGTTTTCGTGGTGTGTCAATCTGAGATATGCATTTTCTGCGATAATCTTGGTGAGACTTCTGTCCGAAGTATGCTGTATCATCGAGATCGCTCTTTTCGAGCTAGTTAGTGCGAGGAACACGTTATCTGGTGTTTTCACCACTCCACAGTGCGATTGATATGCAGAAGAGTACATATCTTGGATTTCGTCGGGGTTCAAGCTGAGATATGCATTTTCTACGATAATCTTGTTGCGACTTCTGTCAGAAGTATGCAGAATCATCTAGATCGCTATTTTCGAGCTATTTAATGCGAGAAACACGTTATCTGGTTGTTTTCACCACTCCACAGTGTGTTTGATATGCAGAACCGGCGACATCTTGATTTTCGTGTGGTTTCAAGCTGAGATATGCATTTTCTGCGATAATCTTGGTGAGACTTCAGTCAGAAGTATGCAGAATCATCTATATCGCTCTTTTCGAGCTATTTAATGCGAAAAAACAAGTTTTCTGGTGTTTTCAACATTCCACAGTGCGTTTGATATGCCGAAGCGGCGATATCTTGATCTTCGTGGTGTTTCCAGCTGAGATATGCATTTTCAGCGATAATCTTGGTGAGTCTTCTGTCAGAAGTATGCAGAATCATCGGGATCGCTCTTTTCGAGCTATTTAATGCGAGAAACATGTTATCCGAGGTTTTCACCACTCCACAGTGCGTTTGATATGCAGAACCGGCGAAATCTTGGCTGTCGTAGGGTATCAAGCTGAGATATGCATTTTCTACGATAATCTTGGTGAGACCTCTGTCAGAGGTATACAGAATCTTCGAAATCGCTCTTTTCGAGCTATTTAATGCGAAAAAATAAGTTTTCTGGTGTTTTCAACATTCCACAGTGCGTTTGATATGCAGAAACGGCGATATCTTGATTTTCGTCGTGTTTCCAGCTGAGATATGCATTTTCTGCGATAATCTTGGTGAGACTTCAGTCAGAAGTATGCAGAATCATCTATATCGCTCTTTTCGAGCTACTTAATGCGAAAAAACAAGTTTTCTGGTGTTTTCAACATTCCACAGTGCGTTTGATATGCGGAAGCGGCGATATCTTGATCTTCGTGGTGTTTCCAGCTGAGATATGCATTTTCAGCGATAATCTTGGTGAGTCTTCTGTCAGAAGTATGCAGAATCATCGGGATCGCTCTTTTCGAGCTATTTAATGCGAGAAACATGTTATCCGGTGTTTTCACCACTCCACAGTGCGTTTGATATGCAGAACGGGCGACATCTTGATTTTCGTGAGGTTTCAAGCTGAGACATGCATTTTCTGCGATAATCTTGGTGAGACTTCTGTCAGAAGTATGCAGAATCATCGGGGTCGCTCTATTCGAGCTATTTATTGCGAGAAACACGTTATCCGGTGTTTTCACCACTCCACAGTGCGTTTGATATGCAGAACCGGCGAAATCTCGGCTGTCGTAGGGTATCAAGCTGAGATATGCATTTTCTACGATAATCTTGGTGAGACCTCTGTCAGAGGTATACAGAATCTTCGAAATCGCTCTTTTCGAGCTACTTAATGCGAAAAAATAAGTATTCTGGTGTTTTCAACATTCCACAGTGCGTTTTATATGCAGAAACGGCGATATCTTGATTTTCGTGGTGTTTCCAGCAGAGATATGCATTTTCTGCGATAATCCAGGTGAGACTTCAGTCAGAAGTATGCAGAATCTTCTAGATCGCACTTTCCGAGCTATTTAATGCGAAAAAACAAGTTTTCTGGTGATTTCAACATTCCACAGTGCGTTTGATATGCAGAACCGGCGACATCTTGGCTGTCGTTGGGTATCAAGCTGAGATATGCATTTTCTACGATAATCTTGGTGAGACTTCTGTCAGAAGTATGCTTAATTATCGAGATCGCTCTTTTCGAGCTATTTAATGCGAGAAACACGTTATCCGGTGTTTTCACCACTCCACAGTGCGTTTGATATGCTGAACCGGCGATATCTTGATTTTCGTGGTGTTTCCAGCTGAGATATGCATTTTCTGCGATAATCTGGGTAAGTCTTCTGTCAGAAGAATGCAGAATCTTCGAGATCGCTCTGTTCGAGCTACTTAATGCGAGAAACACGTTATCTGGTGTTTTTACCACTCCACAGTGCGTTTGATGTGCAGACCCGGTGACATCTTGGCTTTCGTCGGGTATCAAGCTGAGATATGCATTTCCTGCGATAATCTTGGTGAGACTTCTGTCCGAAGTATGCTTAATTATCGAGATCGCTCGTTTCGAGCTATTCAATGCGAGAAACACGTTATCTGGTGTTTTCACCACTCCACAGTGTGATTGATATGCAGAAGAGTACATATCTTGGTTTTCGTGGGGTTTCAAGTTGAGATATGCATTTTCTGCGATAATCTTGTTGAAACTTCTGTCCGAAGTATGCAGAATCATCGGGATCGCTCGTTTCGAGCTATTTAATGCGAGAAACACGTTATCTGGTGTTTTCACCACTCCACAGTGCTTTGGATATGCAGAACCGGAGATATCTTGGTTTTCGTGGGGTTTCAAGCTGAGATATGCATTTTCTACGATAATCTTGGTGAGACTTCTGTCAGAAGTATGCAGAACCATCGGGATCGCTCTATTCGAGCTATTTATTGCGAGAAACACGTTATCCGGTGTTTTCACCACTCCACAGTGCGTTTGATATGCAGAACCGGCGAAATCTTGGATTTCGTCGGGGTTCAAGCTGAGATATGCATTTTCTACGATAATCTTGTTGCGACTTCTGTCAGAAGTATGCAGAATCATCTAGATCGCTCTTTTCGAGCTATTTAATGCGAGAAACACGTTATCTGGTTGTTTTCACCACTCCACAGTGTGTTTGATATGCAGAACCGGCGACATCTTGATTTTCGTGAGGTTTCAAGCTGAGATATGCATTTTCTGCGATAATCTTGGTGAGACTTCAGTCAGAAGTATGCAGAATCATCTATATCGCTCTTTTCGAGCTATTTAATGCGAAAAAACAAGTTTTCTGGTGTTTTCAACATTCCACAGTGCGTTTGATATGCCGAACCGGCGACATCTTGGCTGTCGTTGGGTATCAAGCTGAGATATGCATTTTCTACGATAATCTTGGTGAGACTTCTGTCAGAAGTATGCAGAACCATCGGGATCGCTCTATTCGAGCTATTTATTGCGAGAAACACGTTATCCGGTGTTTTCACCACTCCACAGTGCGTTTGATATGCAGAACCGGCGTAATCTTGGCTGTCGTATGGTATCAAGCTGAGATATGCATTTTCTACGATAATCTTGGTGAGACCTCTGTCAGAGGTATACAGAATCTTCGAAATCGCTCTTTTCGAGCTATTTAATGCGAAAAAATAAGTTTTCTGGTGTTTTCAACATTCCACAGTGCGTTTGATATGCCGAAGCGGCGATATCTTGATCTTCGTGGTGTTTCCAGCTGAGATATGCATTTTCAGCGATAATCTTGGTGAGTCTTCTGTCAGAAGTATGCAGAATCATCGGGATCGCTCTTTTCGAGCTATTTAATGCGAGAAACATGTTATCCGGTGTTTTCACCACTCCACAGTGCGTTTGATATGCAGAACGGGCGACATCTTGATTTTCGTGAGGTTTCAAGCTGAGACATGCATTTTCTGCGATAATCTTGGTGAGACTTCTGTCAGAAGCATGCAGAATCATCGGGATCGCTCTATTCGAGCTATTTATTGCGAGAAACACGTTATCCGGTGTATTCACCACTCCACAGTGCGTTTGATATGCAGAACCGGCGAAATCTCGGCTGTCGTAGGGTATCAAGCTGAGATATGCATTTTCTACGATAATCTTGGTGAGACCTCTGTCAGAGGTATACAGAATCTTCGAAATCGCTCTTTTCGAGCTACTTAATGCGAAAAAATAAGTTTTCTGGTGTTTTCAACATTCCACAGTGCGTTTTATATGCAGAAACGGCGATATCTTGATTTTCGTGGTGTTTCCAGCTGAGATATGCATTTTCTGCGATAATCCAGGTGAGACTTCAGTCAGAAGTATGCAGAATCTTCTAGATCGCACTTTTCGAGCTATTTAATGCGAAAAAACAAGTTTTCTGGTGATTTCAACATTCCACAGTGCGTTTGATATGCAGAACCGGCGACATCTTGGCTGTCGTTGGGTATCAAGCTGAGATATGCATTTTCTACGATAATCTTGGTGAGACTTCTGTCAGAAGTATGCAGAATTATCGGGATCGCTCTTTTCGAGCTATTTAATGCGAGAAACACGTTATCCGGTGTTTTCACCACTCCACAGTGCGTTTGATATGCTGAACCGGCGATATCTTGATTTTCGTGGTGTTTCCAGCTGAGATATGCATTTTCTGCGATAATCTGGGTAAGTCTTCTGTCAGAAGTATGCAGAATCTTCGAGATCGCTCTGTTCGAGCTACTTAATGCAAGAAACACGTTATCTGGTGTTTTTACCACTGCACAGTGCGTTTGATGTGCAGACCCGGTGACATCTTGGCTTTCGTCGGGTATCAAGCTGAGATATGCATTTTCTACGATAATCTTGGGGAGACTTCTGTCAGAAGTATGCAGAATCATCGGGATCGCTCTTTTCGAGCTACTTAATGCGAGAAACACGTTTTCTTGTGTATTCACCACTCCACAGTACGTTTGACATGCAGAAACGGAGATATCTTGGTTTCGGTCGGGTTTCAAGCTGAGATATGGATTTTCTGCGATAATATTGGTGAGACTTCAGTCAGAAGTATGCAGAATCATCTAGATCGCTCGTTTCGAGCTATTTAATGCGAAAAAACAAGTTTTCTGGTGTTTTGACCACTCCACAGTGCGTTTGATATGTAGAGCCGCCGATAACTTGGTTTACGAGGGGTTTCGAGCTGAAATATGCATTTTCTGCGATAATCTTTGTGAGTCTTCTGTCAGAAGTAATCAGAATCGTCGAGATCGCTCTATTCGAGCTAGTTAATGCGAGAAACACGTTATCTGGTGTTTTCATCACTCCACAGTGCCGTTGATATGCAGAACCGGCGACATCTTGGTTTTCGACGGGTTTCAAGCTGAGATATGCATTTTCTGCGATAATCTTGGTGAGACTTCTGTCCGAAGTATGCTGTATCATCGAGATCGCTCTTTTCGAGCTAGTTAGTGCGAGGAACACGTTATCTGGTGTTTTCACCACTCCACAGTGCGATTGATATGCAGAAGAGTACATATCTTGGTTTTCGTGGGGTTTCAAGTTGAGATATGCATTTTCTGCGATAATCTTGTTGAAACTTCTGTCCGAAGTATGCAGAATCATCGGGATCGCTCGTTTCGAGCTATTTAATGCGAGAAACACGTTATCTGGTGTTTTCACCACTTCACAGTGCGTTGGATATGCAGAACCCGAGAAATCTTGGTTTTCGTGGGGTTTCAAGCTGAGATATGCATTTCCTGCGATAATCTTGGTGAGACTTCTGTCCGAAGTATGCTGAATCATCGGGATCGCTCTTTTCGAGATATTTAATGCGAGAAACACGTTCTCTGGTTGTTTTCACCACTCCACAGTGCGTTTGATTTGCAGAACAGGCGATATCTTGATTTTCGTGGTGTTTCCAGCTGAGATATGCATTTTCTGCGATAATCTTGGTGGGTCTTTTTTCAGAAGTATGCAGAATCATCTAGATCGCTCTTTTCGAGCTACTTAATGCCCGAAACACGTTTTCTGGTGTTTTCACCACTCCACAGTACGTTTGACATGCAGAACCGGAGATATCTTGGTATCGGTCGGGTTTCAAGCTGAGATATGCATTTTCTACGATAATCCTGGTGAGACTTCTGTCAGAAGTATGCAGAATCTTCGAGATCGCTCTTTTCGAGCTACTTAATGCGCGAAACACGTTTTCTGGTGTTTTCACCACTCCACGGTACGTTTGTTGGGCAGAACCGGAGATAACTCGGTTTTCGTCCTGTTTCAAACTGAGATATGCATTTTCTACGATAATCTTGGGGAGAATTCTGTCAGAAGTATGCAGGATATTCGAGAACGCTCTTTTCGAGCTATTTAATGCGAGAAACACATTATCTGGTGTTTTCACCACTCCACAGTGCGTTTGATATGCAGAACCGGCGATATCTTGGTTTTCGTGGGGTTTCAATCTGAGATATGCATTTTCTGCGATAATCTTGGTGAGACTTCTGTCCGAAGTATGCTGTATCATCGTGATCGCCCTTTTCGAGCTAGTTAGTGCGAGGAACACGTTATCTGGTGTTTTCACCACTCCACAGTGCAATTGATATGCAGAACAGTACATATCTTGGTTTTCTTGGGGTTTCAAGTTGAGATATGCATTTTCTGCGATAATCTTGTTGAAACTTCTGTCCGAAGTATGCAGAATCATCTAGATCGCTCTTTTCGAGCTACTTAATGCTCGAAACACGTTTTCTGGTGTTTTCACCACTCCACAGTACGTTTGACATGCAGAACCGGAGATATCTTTGTTTCGGTCGGGTTTCAAGCTGAGATATGCATTTTCTACGATAATCCTGGTGAGACTTCTGTCAGAAGTATGCAGAATCTTCGAGATCGCTCTTTTCGAGCTACATAATGCACGAAACACGTATTCTAGTGTTTTCACCACTCCACAGTACGTCTGACATGCAGAACCGGAGATATCTTGGTTTCGGTCGGGTTTCAAACTGAGATATGCATTTTCTACGATAATCCTGGTGAGACTTCTGTCAGAAGTATGCAGAATCATCGAGAACGCTCTTTTGGAGCTATTTAATGCGAGAAACATGTTTTCTGGGGTTTTCACCACTCCACAGTGCAATGGATATGCAGAACAGTACATATCTTTGTTTTCTTGGGGTTTCAAGTTGAGATATGCATTTTCTGCGATAATCTTGTTGAAACTTCTGTCCGAAGTATGCAGAATCATCTAGATCGCTCTTTTCGAGCTACTTAATGCTCGAAACACGTTTTCTGGTGTTTTCAACACTCCACAGTACGTTTGACATGCAGAACCGGAGATATCTTTGTTTCGGTCGGGTTTCAAGCTGAGATATGCATTTTCTTCGATAATCTTGGTGAGACTTCTGTCAGAAGTATGCAGAATCATCGGGATCGCTCTTTTCGAGCTATTTAATGCGAGAAACACGTTATCCGGTGTTTTCACCACTCCACAGTGCGTTTGATATGCTGAACCGGCGATATCTTGATTTTCGTGGTGTTTCCAGCTGAGATATGCATTTTCTGCGATAATCTGGGTAAGTCTTCTGTCCGAAGTATGCAGAATCATCTAGATCGCTCTTTTCGAGCTACTTAATGCTCGAAACACGTTTTCTGGTGTTTTCACCACTCCACAGTACGTTTGACATGCAGAACCGGAGATATCATTGTTTCGGTCGGGTTTCAAGCTGAGATATGCATTTTCTACGATAATCCTGGTGAGACCTCTGTCAGAAGTATGCAGAATCTTCGAGATCGCTCTATTCGAGCTACTTAATGCACGAAACACGTATTCTGGTGTTTTCACCACTCCACAGTACGTCTGACATGCAGAACCGGAGATATCTTGGTTTTCGTGGGGTTTCAAGCTGAGATATGCATTTCCTGCGATAATCTTGGTGAGACTTCTGTCCGAAGTATGCTTAATTATCGAGATCGCTCTTTTCGAGCTAGTTAATGCGAGAAAAACCTTATCCGGTGTTTTCACCACTCCACAGTGCGTTTGATATGCACAACCAGCGATATCTTGGCTTTCGTGGGGTTTCAAGCTAAGATATGCATTTTTTACGATAATCTTGTTGAGACTTCTGTCGGAAGTATGAAGAATCATCGAGATCGCTCTATTCGAGCTATTTAATGCGAGACACACGTTTTCTGGGGTTTTCACCACTCCACAATGCGTTTGACATGCAGAACCGGAGATATCTTGGTTTCGGTCGGGTTTCAAGCTGAGATATGCATTTTCTACGATAATCCTGGTGAGACTTCTGTCAGAAGTATGCAGAATCATCGGGATCGCTCTTTTCGAGCTATTTAATGCGAGAAACACGTTATCCGGTGTTTTCACCACTCCACAATGCGTTTGATATGCTGAACCGGCGATATCTTGATTTTCGTGGAGTTTCCAGCTGTGATATGCATTTTCTGCGATAATCTTGGTGAGTCTTCTGTCAGAAGTATGCAGAATCATCGGGATCGCTCTTTTCGAGCTATTTAATGCGAGAAACATGTTATCCGGTGTTTTCACCACTCCACAGTGCGTTTGATATGCAGAACGGGCGACATCTTGATTTTCGTGAGGTTTCAAGCTGAGACATGCATTTTCTGCGATAATCTTGGTGAGACTTCTGTCAGAAGTATGCAGAATCATCGGGATCGCTCTATTCGAGCTATTTATTGCGAGAAACACGTTATCCGGTGTTTTCACCACTCCACAGTGCGTTTGATATGCAGAACCGGCGAAATCTCGGCTGTCGTAGGGTATCAAGCTGAGATATGCATTTTCTACGATAATCTTGGTGAGACCTCTGTCAGAGGTATACAGAATCTTCGAAATCGCTCTTTTCGAGCTATTTAATGCGAAAAAATAAGTTTTCTGGTGTTTTCAACATTCCACAGTGCGTTTGATATGCAGAAACGGCGATATCTTGATTTTCGTGGTGTTTCCAGCTGAGATATGCATTTTCTGCGATAATCCAGGTGAGACTTCAGTCAGAAGTATGCAGAATCATCTATATCGCTCTTTTCGAGCTATTTAATGCGAAAAAACAAGTTTTCTGGTGTTTTCAACATTCCACAGTGCGTTTGATATGCCGAAGCGGCGATATCTTGATCTTCGTGGTGTTTCCAGCTGAGATATGCATTTTCAGCGATAATCTTGGTGAGTCTTCTGTCAGAAGTATGCAGAATCATCGGGATCGCTCTTTTCGAGCTATTTAATGCGAGAAACATGTTATCCGGTGTTTTCACCACTCCACAGTGCGTTTGATATGCAGAACGGGCGACATCTTGATTTTCGTGAGGTTTCAAGCTGAGACATGCATTTTCTGCGATAATCTTGGTGAGACTTCTGTCAGAAGTATGCAGAATCATCGGGATCGCTCTATTCGAGCTATTTATTGCGAGAAACACGTTATCCGGTGTAT
Organism: Anthophora plumipes; assembly: GCA_951804975.1. Taxonomy (NCBI): domain Eukaryota; kingdom Metazoa; phylum Arthropoda; class Insecta; order Hymenoptera; family Apidae; genus Anthophora; species Anthophora plumipes. The sequence continues at coordinate 76,298 of CATORF010000380.1, forward strand.
TCACCACTCCACAGTGCGTTTGATATGCAGAACCGGCGAAATCTCGGCTGTCGTAGGGTATCAAGCTGAGATATTCATTTTCTACGATAATCTTGGTGAGACCTCTGTCAGAGGTATACAGAATCTTCGAAATCGCTCTTTTCGAGCTACTTAATGCGAAAAAATAAGTTTTCTGGTGTTTTCAACATTCCACAGTGCGTTTTATATGCAGAAACGGCGATATCTTGATTTTCGTGGTGTTTCCAGCTGAGATATGCATTTTCTGCGATAATCCAGGTGAGACTTCAGTCAGAAGTATGCAGAATCTTCTAGATCGCACTTTTCGAGCTATTTAATGCGAAAAAACAAGTTTTCTGGTGATTTCAACATTCCACAGTGCGTTTGATATGCAGAACCGGCGACATCTTGGCTGTCGTTGGGTATCAAGCTGAGATATGCATTTTCTACGATAATCTTGGTGAGACTTCTGTCAGAAGTATGCAGAATCATCGGGATCGCTCTTTTCGAGCTATTTAATGCAAAAAACAAGTTTTCTGGTGTTTTGACCACTCCACAGTGCGTTTGATATGTAGAGCCGCCGATAACTTGGTTTACGAGGGGTTTCGAGCTGAAATATGCATTTTCTGCGATAATCTTTGTGAGTTTTCTGTCAGAAGTAATCAGAATCGTCGAGATCGCTCTATTCGAGCTAGTTAATGCGAGAAACACGTTATCTGGTGTTTTCATCACTCCACAGTGCCGTTGATATGCAGAACCGGCGACATCTTGGTTTTCGACGGGTTTCAAGCTGAGATATGCATTTTCTGCGATAATATTGGTGAGACTTCAGTCAAAAGTATGCAGAATCATCTAGATCGTTCGTTTCGAGTTATTTAATGCGAGAAAACAAGTTTTCTGGTGTTTTGACCACACCACAGTACGTTTGACATGCAGAAACGGAGATATCTTGGTTTCGGTCGGGTTTCATGCTGAGATATGCATTTTCTGCGATAATCTGGGTAAGTCTTCTGTCAGAAGTATGCAGAATCTTCGAGATCGCTCTGTTCGAGCTACTTAATGCGAGAAACACGTTATCTGGTGTTTTCACCACTCCACAGTGCGTTTGATATGCAGAACCGGCGATATCTTGGTTTTCGTGGTGTGTCAATCTGAGATATGCATTTTCTGCGATAATCTTGGTGAGACTTCTGTCCGAAGTATGCGGTATAATCGAGATCGCTCTTTTCGAGCTAGTTAGTGCGAGGAACACGTTATCTGGTGTTTTCACCACTCCACAGTGCGATTGATATGCAGAAGAGTACATATCTTGGTTTTCGTGGGGTTTCAAGTTGAGATATGCATTTTCTGCGATAATCTTGTTGAAACTTCTGTCCGAAGTATGCAGAATCATCGGGATCGCTCGTTTCGAGCTATTTAATGCGAGAAACACGTTATCTGGTGTTTTCACCACTCCACAGTGCGTTGGATATGCAGAACCCGAGATATCTTGGTTTTCGTGGGGTTTCAAGCTGAGATATGCATTTCCTGCGATAATCTTGGTGAGACTTCTGTCCGAAGTATGCTGAATCATCGGGATCGCTCTTTTCGAGATATTTAATGCGAGAAACACGTTCTCTGGTTGTTTTCACCACTCCACAGTGCGTTTGATATGCAGAACAGGCGATATCTTGATTTTCGTGGTGTTTCCAGCTGAGATATGCATTTTCTGCGATAATCTTGGTGGGTCTTTTTTCAGAAGTATGCAGAATCATCTAGATCGCTCTTTTCGAGCTACTTAATGCCCGAAACACGTTTTCTGGTGTTTTCACCACTCCACAGTACGTTTGACATGCAGAACCGGAGATATCTTGGTATCGGTCGGGTTTCAATCTGAGATATGCATTTTCTGCGATAATCTTGGTGAGACTTCTGTCCGAAGTATGCTGTATCATCGTGATCGCCCTTTTCGAGCTAGTTAGTGCGAGGAACACGTTATCTGGTGTTTTCACCACTCCACAGTGCAATTGATATGCAGAACAGTACATATCTTGGTTTTCTTGGGGTTTCAAGTTGAGATATGCATTTTCTGCGATAATCTTGTTGAAACTTCTGTCCGAAGTATGCAGAATCATCTAGATCGCTCTTTTCGAGCTACTTAATGCTCGAAACACGTTTTCTGGTGTTTTCACCACTCCACAGTACGTTTGACATGCAGAACCGGAGATATCTTTGTTTCGGTCGGGTTTCAAGCTGAGATATGCATTTTCTACGATAATCCTGGTGAGACTTCTGTCAGAAGTATGCAGAATCTTCGAGATCGCTCTTTTCGAGCTACTTAATGCACGAAACACGTATTCTAGTGTTTTCACCACTCCACAGTACGTCTGACATGCAGAACCGGAGATATCTTGGTTTCGGTCGGGTTTCAAACTGAGATATGCATTTTCTACGATAATCCTGGTGAGACTTCTGTCCGAAGTATGCTGTATCATCGCGATCGCCCTTTTCGAGCTAGTTAGTGCGAGGAACACGTTATCTGGTGTTTTCACCACTCCACAGTGCGATTGATATGCAGAACAGTACATATCTTGGTTTTCTTGGGGTTTCAAGTTGAGATATGCATTTTCTGCGATAATCTTGTTGAAACTTCTGTCCGAAGTATGCAGAATCATCTAGATCGCTCTTTTCGAGCTACTTAATGCTCGAAACACGTTTTCTGGTGTTTTCACCACTCCACAGTACGTTTGACATGCAGAACCGGAGATATCATTGTTTCGGTCGGGTTTCAAGCTGAGATATGCATTTTCTACGATAATCCTGGTGAGACCTCTGTCAGAAGTATGCAGAATCTTCGAGATCGCTCTATTCGAGCTACTTAATGCACGAAACACGTATTCTGGTGTTTTCACCACTCCACAGTACGTCTGACATGCAGAACCGGAGATATCTTGGTTTTCGTGGGGTTTCAAGCTGAGATATGCATTTCCTGCGATAATCTTGGCGAGACTTCTGTCCGAAGTATGCTTAATTATCGAGATCGCTCTTTTCGAGCTAGTTAATGCGAGAAAAACCTTATCCGGTGTTTTCACCACTCCACAGTGCGTTTGATATGCACAACCAGCGATATCTTGGCTTTCGTGGGGTTTCAAGCTAAGATATGCATTTTTTACGATAATCTTGTTGAGACTTCTGTCGGAAGTATGAAGAATCATCGAGATCGCTCTATTCGAGCTATTTAATGCGAGACACACGTTTTCTGGGGTTTTCACCACTCCACAGTGCGTTTGATATGCAGAACAGTACACATCTTGGTTTTCGTGGGGTTTCAAGCTGAGATATGCATTTTCTGCGATAATATTGTTGAGAGTTCTGACCGAAGTATTCAGAATCATCGATATCGCTCGTTTCGAGCTATTTAATGCGAGAAACATGTTTTCTGGGGTTTTCACCACTCCACAGTTCGTTGGATATGCAGAACCGGAGATATCTTGGTTTACGTGGTGTTTCCAGCTGAGATATGCTTTTTCTGCGATAATCTTGGTGGGTCTTTTGTCAGAAGTATGCAGAATCATCTAGATCGCGCTTTTCGAGCTACTTAATGCACGAAACACGTTTTCTGGTGTTTTCACCACTCCACAGTACGTTTGACATGCAGAACCGGAGATATCTTGGTTTCGGTCGGGTTTCAAGCTGAGATATGCATTTTCTACGATAATCCTGGTGAGACTTCTGTCAGAAGTATGCAGAATCATCGGGATCGCTCTTTTCGAGCTATTTAATGCGAGAAACACGTTATCCGGTGTTTTCACCACTCCACAATGCGTTTGATATGCTGAACCGGCGATATCTTGATTTTCGTGGAGTTTCCAGCTGTGATATGCATTTTCTGCGATAATCTTGGTGAGTCTTCTGTCAGAAGTATGCAGAATCATCGGGATCGCTCTTTTCGAGCTATTTAATGCGAGAAACATGTTATCCGGTGTTTTCACCACTCCACAGTGCGTTTGATATGCAGAACGGGCGACATCTTGATTTTCGTGAGGTTTCAAGCTGAGACATGCATTTTCTGCGATAATCTTGGTGAGACTTCTGTCAGAAGTATGCAGAATCATCGGGATCGCTCTATTCGAGCTATTTATTGCGAGAAACACGTTATCCGGTGTTTTCACCACTCCACACTGCGTTTGATATGCAGAACCGGCGAAATCTCGGCTGTCGTAGGGTATCAAGCTGAGATATGCATTTTCTACGATAATCTTGGTGAGACCTCTGTCAGAGGTATACAGAATCTTCGAAATCGCTCTTTTCGAGCTATTTAATGCGAAAAAATAAGTTTTCTGGTGTTTTCAACATTCCACAGTGCGTTTGATATGCAGAAACGGCGATATCTTGATTTTCGTGGTGTTTCCAGCTGAGATATGCATTTTCTGCGATAATCCAGGTGAGACTTCAGTCAGAAGTATGCAGAATCATCTATATCGCTCTTTTCGAGCTATTTAATGCGAAAAAACAAGTTTTCTAGTGTTTTCAACATTCCACAGTGCGTTTGATATGCCGAAGCGGCGATATCTTGATCTTCGTGGTGTTTCCAGCTGAGATATGCATTTTCAGCGATAATCTTGGTGAGTCTTCTGTCAGAAGTATGCAGAATCATCGGGATCGCTCTTTTCGAGCTATTTAATGCGAGAAACATGTTATCCGGTGTTTTCACCACTCCACAGTGCGTTTGATATGCAGAACGGGCGACATCTTGATTTTCGTGAGGTTTCAAGCTGAGACATGCATTTTCTGCGATAATCTTGGTGAGACTTCTGTCAGAAGTATGCAGAATCATCGGGATCGCTCTATTCGAGCTATTTATTGCGAGAAACACGTTATCCGGTGTATTCACCACTCCACAGTGCGTTTGATATGCAGAACCGGCGAAATCTCGGCTGTCGTAGGGTATCAAGCTGAGATATGCATTTTCTACGATAATCTTGGTGAGACCTCTGTCAGAGGTATACAGAATCTTCGAAATCGCTCTTTTCGAGCTACTTAATGCGAAAAAATAAGTTTTCTGGTGTTTTCAACATTCCACAGTGCGTTTTATATGCAGAAACGGCGATATCTTGATTTTCGTGGTGTTTCCAGCTGAGATATGCATTTTCTGCGATAATCCAGGTGAGACTTCAGTCAGAAGTATGCAGAATCTTCTAGATCGCACTTTTCGAGCTATTTAATGCGAAAAAACAAGTTTTCTGGTGATTTCAACATTCCACAGTGCGTTTGATATGCAGAACCGGCGACATCTTGGCTGTCGTTGGGTATCAAGCTGAGATATGCATTTTCTACGATAATCTTGGTGAGACTTCTGTCAGAAGTATGCAGAATCATCGGGATCGCTCTTTTCGAGCTATTTAATGCAAAAAACAAGTTTTCTGGTGTTTTGACCACTCCACAGTGCGTTTGATATGTAGAGCCGCCGATAACTTGGTTTACGAGGGGTTTCGAGCTGAAATATGCATTTTCTGCGATAATCTTTGTGAGTTTTCTGTCAGAAGTAATCAGAATCGTCGAGATCGCTCTATTCGAGCTAGTTAATGCGAGAAACACGTTATCTGGTGTTTTCATCACTCTACAGTGCGGTTGATATGCAGAACCGGCGACATCTTGGTTTTCGACGGGTTTCAAGCTGAGATATGCATTTTCTGCGATAATATTGGTGAGACTTCAGTCAAAAGTATGCAGAATCATCTAGATCGTTCGTTTCGAGTTATTTAATGCGAGAAAACAAGTTTTCTGGTGTTTTGACCACACCACAGTACGTTTGACATGCAGAAACGGAGATATCTTGGTTTCGGTCGGGTTTCATGCTGAGGAATGCATTTTCTGCGATAATCTGGGTAAGTCTTCTGTCAGAAGTATGCAGAATCTTCGAGATCGCTCTGTTCGAGCTACTTAATGCGAGAAACACGTTATCTGGAGTTTTCACCACTCCACAGTGTGTTTGATATGCAGAACCGGCGATATCTTGGTTTTCGTGGTGTTTCAATCTGAGATATGCATTTTCTGCGATAATCTTGGTGAGACTTCTGTCCGAAGTATGCTGTATCATCGAGATCGCTCTTTTCGAGCTAGTTAGTGCGAGGAACACGTTAATTGGTGTTTTCACCACTCCACAGTGCGATTGATATGCAGAAGAGTACATATCTTGGTTTTCGTGGGGTTTCAAGTTGAGATATGCATTTTCTGCGATAATCTTGTTGAAACTTCTGTCCGAAGTATGCAGAATCATCGGGATCGCTCGTTTCGAGCTATTTAATGCGAGAAACACGTTATCTGGTGTTTTCACCACTCCACAGTGCGTTGGATATGCAGAACCCGAGAAATCTTGGTTTTCGTGGGGTTTCAAGCTGAGATATGCATTTCCTGCGATAATCTTGGTGAGACTTCTGTCCGAAGTATGCTGAATCATCGGGATCGCTCTTTTCGAGATATTTAATGCGAGAAACACGTTCTCTGGTTGTTTTCACCACTCCACAGTGCGTTTGATATGCAGAACAGGCGATATCTTGATTTTCGTGGTGTTTCCAGCTGAGATATGCATTTTCTGCGATAATCTTGGTGGGTCTTTTTTCAGAAGTATGCAGAATCATCTAGATCGCTCTTTTCGAGCTACTTAATGCCCGAAACACGTTTTCTGGTGTTTTCACCACTCCACAGTACGTTTGACATGCAGAACCGGAGATATCTTGGTATCGGTCGGGTTTCAAGCTGAGATATGCATTTTCTACGATAATCCTGGTGAGACTTCTGTCAGAAGTATGCAGAATCTTCGAGATCGCTCTTTTCGAGCTACTTAATGCGCGAAACACGTTTTCTGGTGTTTTCACCACTCCACGGTACGTTTGTTGGGCAGAACCGGAGATAACTCGGTTTTCGTCCTGTTTCAAACTGAGATATGCATTTTCTACGATAATCTTGGGGAGAATTCTGTCAGAAGTATGCAGGATATTCGAGAACGCTCTTTTCGAGCTATTTAATGCGAGAAACACATTATCTGGTGTTTTCACCACTCCACAGTGCGTTTGATATGCAGAACCGGCGATATCTTGGTTTTCGTGGGGTTTCAATCTGAGATATGCATTTTCTGCGATAATCTTGGTGAGACTTCTGTCCGAAGTATGCTGTATCATCGTGATCGCCCTTTTTGAGCTAGTTAGTGCGAGGAACACGTTATCTGGTGTTTTCACCACTCCACAGTGCAATTGATATGCAGAACAGTACATATCTTGGTTTTCTTGGGGTTTCAGGTTGAGATATGCATTTTCTGCGATAATCTTGTTGAAACTTCTGTCCGAAGTATGCAGAATCATCTAGATCGCTCTTTTCGAGCTACTTAATGCTCGAAACACGTTTTCTGGTGTTTTCACCACTCCACAGTACGTTTGACATGCAGAACCGGAGATATCTTTGTTTCGGTCGGGTTTCAAACTGAGATATGCATTTTCTACGATAATCCTGGTGAGACTTCTGTCAGAAGTATGCAGAATCATCGAGAACGCTCTTTTGGAGCTATTTAATGCGAGAAACATGTTTTCTGGGGTTTTCACCACTCCACAGTGCAATGGATATGCAGAACAGTACATATCTTGGTTTTCTTGGGGTTTCAAGTTGAGATATGCATTTTCTGCGATAATCTTGTTGAAACTTCTGTCCGAAGTATGCAGAATCATCTAGATCGCTCTTTTCGAGCTACTTAATGCTCGAAACACGTTTTCTGGTGTTTTCACCACTCCACAGTACGTTTGACATGCAGAACCGGAGATATCTTTGTTTCGGTCGGGTTTCAAGCTGAGATATGCATTTTCTTCGATAATCTTGGTGAGACTTCTGTCAGAAGTATGCAGAATCATCGGGATCGCTCTTTTCGAGCTATTTAATGCGAGAAACACGTTATCCGGTGTTTTCACCACTCCACAGTGCGTTTGATATGCTGAACCGGCGATATCTTGATTTTCGTGGTGTTTCCAGCTGAGATATGCATTTTCTGCGATAATCTGGGTAAGTCTTCTGTCAGAAGTATGCAGAATCTTCGAGATCGCTCTGTTCGAGCTACTTAATGCGAGAAACACGTTATCTGGTGTTTTTACCACTCCACAGTGCGTTTGATGTGCAGACCCGGTGACATCTTGGCTTTCGTCGGGTATCAAGCTGAGATATGCATTTTCTACGATAATCTTGGGGAGACTTCTGTCAGAAGTATGCAGAATCATCGGGATCGCTCTTTTCGAGCTACTTAATGCGAGAAACACGTTTTCTGGTGTATTCACCACTCCACAGTACGTTTGACATGCAGAAACGGAGATATCTTGGTTTCGGTCGGGTTTCAAGCTGAGATATGGATTTTCTGCGATAATATTGGTGAGACTTCAGTCAGAAGTATGCAGAATCATCTAGATCGCTCGTTTCGAGCTATTTAATGCGAAAAAACAAGTTTTCTGGTGTTTTGACCACTCCACAGTGCGTTTGATATGTAGAGCCGCCGATAACTTGGTTTACGAGGGGTTTCGAGCTGAAATATGCATTTTCTGCGATAATCTTTGTGAGTCTTCTGTCAGAAGTAATCAGAATCGTCGAGATCGCTCTATTCGAGCTAGTTAATGCGAGAAACACGTTATCTGGTGTTTTCATCACTCCACAGTGCCGTTGATATGCAGAACCGGCGACATCTTGGTTTTCGACGGGTTTCAAGCTGAGATATGCATTTTCTGCGATAATCTTGGTGAGACTTCTGTCAGAAGTATGCAGAATCATCGGGATCGCTCTATTCGAGCTATTTATTGCGAGAAACACGTTATCCGGTGTTTTCACCACTCCACAGTGCGTTTGATATGCAGAACCGGCGAAATCTCGGCTGTCGTAGGGTATCAAGCTGAGATATGCATTTTCTACGATAATCTTGGTGAGACCTCTGTCAGAGGTATACAGAATCTTCGAAATCGCTCTTTTCGAGCTACTTAATGCGAAAAAATAAGTTTTCTGGTGTTTTCAACATTCCACAGTGCGTTTTATATGCAGAAACGGCGATATCTTGATTTTCGTGGTGTTTCCAGCTGAGATATGCATTTTCTGCGATAATCCAGGTGAGACTTCAGTCAGAAGTATGCAGAAACATCTAGATCGCTCGTTTCGAGCTATTTAATGCAAAAAACAAGTTTTCTGGTGTTTTGACCACTCCACAGTGCGTTTGATATGTAGAGCCGCCGATAACTTGGTTTACGAGGGGTTTCGAGCTGAAATATGCATTTTCTGCGATAATCTTTGTGAGTTTTCTGTCAGAAGTAATCAGAATCGTCGAGATCGCTCTATTCGAGCTAGTTAATGCGAGAAACACGTTATCTGGTGTTTTCATCACTCCACAGTGCGGTTGATATGCAGAACCGGCGACATCTTGGTTTTCGACGGGTTTCAAGCTGAGATATGCATTTTCTGCGATAATATTGGTGAGACTTCAGTCAAAAGTATGCAGAATCATCTAGATCGTTCGTTTCGAGTTATTTAATGCGAGAAAACAAGTTTTCTGGTGTTTTGACCACACCACAGTACGTTTGACATGCAGAAACGGAGATATCTTGGTTTCGGTCGGGTTTCATGCTGAGGAATGCATTTTCTGCGATAATCTGGGTAAGTCTTCTGTCAGAAGTATGCAGAATCTTTGAGATCGCTCTGTTCGAGCTACTTAATGCGAGAAACACGTTATCTGGTGTTTTCACCACTCCACAGTGCGTTTGATATGCAGAACCGGCGATATCTTGGTTTTCGTGGTGTTTCAATCTGAGATATGCATTTTCTGCGATAATCTTGGTGAGACTTCTGTCCGAAGTATGCTGTATCATCGAGATCGCTCTTTTCGAGCTAGTTAGTGCGAGGAACACGTTATTTGGTGTTTTCACCACTCCACAGTGCGATTGATATGCAGAACAGTACATATCTTGGTTTTCTTGGGGTTTCAGGTTGAGATATGCATTTTCTGCGATAATCTTGTTGAAACTTCTGTCCGAAGTATGCAGAATCATCTAGATCGCTCTTTTCGAGCTACTTAATGCTCGAAACACGTTTTCTGGTGTTTTCACCACTCCACAGTACGTTTGACATGCAGAAACGGAGATATCTTTGTTTCGGTCGGGTTTCAAACTGAGATATGCATTTTCTACGATAATCCTGGTGAGACTTCTGTCAGAAGTATGCAGAATCATCGAGAACGCTCTTTTGGAGCTATTTAATGCGAGAAACATGTTTTCTGGGGTTTTCACCACTCCACAGTGCAATGGATATGCAGAACAGTACATATCTTGGTTTTCTTGGGGTTTCAAGTTGAGATATGCATTTTCTGCGATAATCTTGTTGAAACTTCTGTCCGAAGTATGCAGAATCATCTAGATCGCTCTTTTCGAGCTACTTAATGCTCGAAACACGTTTTCTGGTGTTTTCACCACTCCACAGTACGTTTGACATGCAGAACCGGAGATATCTTTGTTTCGGTCGGGTTTCAAGCTGAGATATGCATTTTCTTCGATAATCTTGGTGAGACTTCTGTCAGAAGTATGCAGAATCATCGGGATCGCTCTTTTCGAGCTATTTAATGCGAGAAACACGTTATCCGGTGTTTTCACCACTCCACAGTGCGTTTGATATGCTGAACCGGCGATATCTTGATTTTCGTGGTGTTTCCAGCTGAGATATGCATTTTCTGCGATAATCTGGGTAAGTCTTCTGTCAGAAGTATGCAGAATCTTCGAGATCGCTCTGTTCGAGCTACTTAATGCGAGAAACACGTTATCTGGTGTTTTTACCACTCCACAGTGCGTTTGATGTGCAGACCCGGTGACATCTTGGCTTTCGTCGGGTATCAAGCTGAGATATGCATTTTCTACGATAATCTTGGGGAGACTTCTGTCAGAAGTATGCAGGATCATCGGGATCGCTCTTTTCGAGCTACTTAATGCGAGAAACACGTTTTCTGGTGTATTCACCACTCCACAGTACGTTTGACATGCAGAAACGGAGATATCTTGGTTTCGGTCGGGTTTCAAGCTGAGATATGGATTTTCTGCGATAATATTGGTGAGACTTCAGTCAGAAGTATGCAGAATCATCTAGATCGCTCGTTTCGAGCTATTTAATGCGAAAAAACAAGTTTTCTGGTGTTTTGACCACTCCACAGTGCGTTTGATATGTAGAGCCGCCGATAACTTGGTTTACGAGGGGTTTCGAGCTGAAATATGCATTTTCTGCGATAATCTTTGTGAGTCTTCTGTCAGAAGTAATCAGAATCGTCGAGATCGCTCTATTCGAGCTAGTTAATGCGAGAAACACGTTATCTGGTGTTTTCATCACTCCACAGTGCCGTTGATATGCAGAACCGGCGACATCTTGGTTTTCGACGGGTTTCAAGCTGAGATATGCATTTTCTGCGATAATCTTGGTGAGACTTCTGTCAGAAGTATGCAGAATCATCGGGATCGCTCTATTCGAGCTATTTATTGCGAGAAACACGTTATCCGGTGTTTTCACCACTCCACAGTGCGTTTGATATGCAGAACCGGCGAAATCTCGGCTGTCGTAGGGTATCAAGCTGAGATATGCATTTTCTACGATAATCTTGGTGAGACCTCTGTCAGAGGTATACAGAATCTTCGAAATCGCTCTTTTCGAGCTACTTAATGCGAAAAAATAAGTTTTCTGGTGTTTTCAACATTCCACAGTGCGTTTTATATGCAGAAACGGCGATATCTTGATTTTCGTGGTGTTTCCAGCTGAGATATGCATTTTCTGCGATAATCCAGGTGAGACTTCAGTCAGAAGTATGCAGAAACATCTAGATCGCTCGTTTCGAGCTATTTAATGCAAAAAACAAGTTTTCTGGTGTTTTGACCACTCCACAGTGCGTTTGATATGTAGAGCCGCCGATAACTTGGTTTACGAGGGGTTTCGAGCTGAAATATGCATTTTCTGCGATAATCTTTGTGAGTTTTCTGTCAGAAGTAATCAGAATCGTCGAGATCGCTCTATTCGAGCTAGTTAATGCGAGAAACACGTTATCTGGTGTTTTCATCACTCCACAGTGCGGTTGATATGCAGAACCGGCGACATCTTGGTTTTCGACGGGTTTCAAGCTGAGATATGCATTTTCTGCGATAATCTTGGTGAGACTTCTGTCAGAAGTATGCAGAATCATCGGGATCGCTCTATTCGAGCTATTTATTGCGAGAAACACGTTATCCGGTGTTTTCACCACTCCACAGTGCGTTTGATATGCAGAACCGGCGAAATCTCGGCTGTCGTAGGGTATCAAGCTGAGATATGCATTTTCTACGATAATCTTGGTGAGACCTCTGTCAGAGGTATACAGAATCTTCGAAATCGCTCTTTTCGAGCTACTTAATGCGAAAAAATAAGTTTTCTGGTGTTTTCAACATTCCACAGTGCGTTTTATATGCAGAAACGGCGATATCTTGATTTTCGTGGTGTTTCCAGCTGAGATATGCATTTTCTGCGATAATCCAGGTGAGACTTCAGTCAGAAGTATGCAGAAACATCTAGATCGCTCGTTTCGAGCTATTTAATGCAAAAAACAAGTTTTCTGGTGTTTTGACCACTCCACAGTGCGTTTGATATGTAGAGCCGCCGATAACTTGGTTTACGAGGGGTTTCGAGCTGAAATATGCATTTTCTGCGATAATCTTTGTGAGTTTTCTGTCAGAAGTAATCAGAATCGTCGAGATCGCTCTATTCGAGCTAGTTAATGCGAGAAACACGTTATCTGGTGTTTTCATCACTCCACAGTGCGGTTGATATGCAGAACCGGCGACATCTTGGTTTTCGACGGGTTTCAAGCTGAGATATGCATTTTCTGCGATAATATTGGTGAGACTTCAGTCAAAAGTATGCAGAATCATCTAGATCGTTCGTTTCGAGTTATTTAATGCGAGAAAACAAGTTTTCTGGTGTTTTGACCACACCACAGTACGTTTGACATGCAGAAACGGAGATATCTTGGTTTCGGCCGGGTTTCATGCTGAGGAATGCATTTTCTGCGATAATCTGGGTAAGTCTTCTGTCAGAAGTATGCAGAATCTTTGAGATCGCTCTGTTCGAGCTACTTAATGCGAGAAACACGTTATCTGGTGTTTTCACCACTCCACAGTGCGTTTGATATGCAGAACCGGCGATATCTTGGTTTTCGTGGTGTTTCAATCTGAGATATGCATTTTCTGCGATAATCTTGGTGAGACTTCTGTCCGAAGTATGCTGTATCATCGAGATCGCTCTTTTCGAGCTAGTTAGTGCGAGGAACACGTTATTTGGTGTTTTCACCACTCCACAGTGCGATTGATATGCAGAAGAGTACATATCTTGGTTTTCGTGGGGTTTCAAGTTGAGATATGCATTTTCTGCGATAATCTTGTTGAAACTTCTGTCCGAAGTATGCAGAATCAACGGGATCGCTCGTTTCGAGCTATTTAATGCGAGAAACACGTTATCTGGTGTTTTCGCCACTCCACAGTGCGTTGGATATGCAGAACCCGAGATATCTTGGTTTTCGTGGGGTTTCAAGCTGAGATATGCATTTCCTGCGATAATCTTGGTGAGACTTCTGTCCGAAGTATGCTGAACCATCGGGATCGCTCTTTTCGAGATATTTAATGCGAGAAACACGTTCTCTGGTTGTTTTCACCACTCCACAGTGCGTTTGATATGCAGAACAGGCGATATCTTGATTTTCGTGGTGTTTCCAGCTGAGATATGCATTTTCTGCGATAATCTTGGTGGGTCATTTTCAGAAGTATGCAGAATCATCTAGATCGCTCTTTTCGAGCTACTTAATGCCCGAAACACGTTTTCTGGTGTATTCACCACTCCACAGTGCGTTTGATATGCAGAACCGGCGATATCTTGGTTTTCGTGGGGTTTCAATCTGAGATATGCATTTTCTGCGATAATCTTGGTGAGACTTCTGTCAGAAGTATGCAGGATATTCGAGAACGCTCTTTTCGAGCTATTTAATGCGAGAAACACATTATCTGGTGTTTTCACCACTCCACAGTGCGTTTGATATGCAGAACCGGCGATATCTTGGTTTTCGTGGGGTTTCAATCTGAGATATGCATTTTCTGCGATAATCTTGGTGAGACTTCTGTCCGAAGTATGCTGTATCATCGTGATCGCCCTTTTCGAGCTAGTTAGTGCGAGGAACACGTTATCTGGTGTTTTCACCACTCCACAGTGCAATTGATATGCAGAACAGTACATATCTTGGTTTTCTTGGGGTTTCAAGTTGAGATATGCATTTTCTGCGATAATCTTGTTGAAACTTCTGTCCGAAGTATGCAGAATCATCTAGATCGCTCTTTTCGAGCTACTTAATGCTCGAAACACGTTTTCTGGTGTTTTCACCACTCCACAGTACGTTTGACATGCAGAACCGGAGATATCTTTGTTTCGGTCGGGTTTCAAGCTGAGATATGCATTTTCTACGATAATCCTGGTGAGACTTCTGTCAGAAGTATGCGGAATCTTCGAGATCGCTCTTTTCGAGCTACTTAATGCACGAAACACGTATTCTGGTGTATTCACCACTCCACAGTACGTCTGACATGCAGAACCGGAGATATCTTGGTTTCGGTCGGGTTTCAAACTCAGATATGCATTTTCTACGATAATCCTGGTGAGACTTCTGTCAGAAGTATGCAGAATCATCGAGAACGCTCTTTTGGAGCTATTTAATGCGAGAAACAGGTTTTCTGGGGTTTTCACCACTCCACAGTTCGTTGGATATGCAGAACCGGAGATATCTTGGTTTTCGTGGGGTTTCAAGCTGAGATATGCATTTCCTGCGATAATCTTGGTGAGACTTCTGCCCGAAGTATGCTTAATTATCGAGATCGCTCGTTTCGAGCTATTCAATGCGAGAAACACGTTATCTGGTGTATTCACCACTCCACAGTGCGATTGATATGCAGAAGAGTACATATCATGGTTTTCGTGGGGTTTCAAGTTGAGATATGCATTTTCTGCGATAATCTTGTTGAAACTTCTGTCCGAAGTATGCAGAATCATCGGGATCGCTCGTTTCGAGCTATTTAATGCGAGAAACACGTTATCTGGTGTTTTCACCACTCCACAGTGCGTTGGATATGCAGAACCGGAGATATCTTGGTTTTCGTGGGGTTTCAAGCTGAGATATGCATTTTCTACGATAATCTTGGTGAGACTTCTGTCAGAAGTATGCAGGATATTCGAGAACGCTCTTTTCGAGCTATTTAATGCGAGAAACACGTTATCTGGTGTTTTCACCACTCCACAGTGCGTTTGATATGCAGAACCGGCGATATCTTGGTTTTCGTGGTGTTTCAATCTGAGATATGCATTTTCTGCGATAATCTTGGTGAGACTTCTGTCCGAAGTATGCTGTATCATCGAGATCGCCCTTTTCGAGCTAGTTAGTGCGAGGAACACGTTATCTGGTGTTATCACCACTCCACAGTGCGATTGATATGCAGAACAGTACATATCTTGGTTTTCTTGGGGTTTCAAGTTGAGATATGCATTTTCTGCGATAATCTTGTTGAAACTTCTGTCCGAAGTATGCAGAATCATCTAGATCGCTCTTTTCGAGCTACTTAATGCTCGAAACACGTTTTCTGGTGTTTTCACCACTCCACAGTTCGTTGGATATGCAGAACCGGAGATATCTTGGTTTTCGTGGTGTTTCCAGCTGAGATATGCATTTTCTGCGATAATCTTGGTGGGTCTTTTGTCAGAAGTATGCAGAATCATCTAGATCGCTCTTTTCGAGCTACTTAATGCTCGAAACACGCTTTCTGGTGTTTTCACCACTCCACAGTACGTTTGACATGCAGAACCGGAGATATCTTGGTTTCGGTCGGGTTTCAAGCTGAGATATGCATTTTCTACGATAATCTTGGTGAGACTTCTGTCAGAAGTATGCAGGATCTTCGAGAACGCTCTTTTCGAGCTACTTATTGCGACAAACACGTTATCTGGTGTTTACACCACTCCACAGTGCGTATGATATGCAGAACCGGCGATATCTTGGTTTTCGTGGGGTTTCAAGCTGAGATATGCATTTTCTGCGATAATCGTGGTGAGACTTCTGTCCGAAGTATGCTGAAACATCGAGATGTCTCTTTTCGAGCTAGTTAATGCGAGAAAAACCTTATCCGGTGTTTTCACCACTCCACAGTGCGTTTGATATGCAGAACCAGCGATATCTTGGCTTTCGTGGGGTTTCAAGCTGAGATATGCATTTTTTACGGTAATCTTTGTGAGACTTCTGTCCGAAGTATGCTGAAACATCGAGATCGCTCTTTTCGAGCTAGTTAATGCGAGAAAAACCTTATCCGGTGTTTTCACCACTCCACAGTGCGTTTGATATGCACAACCAGCGATATCTTGGCTTTCGTGGGGTTTCAAGCTGAGATATGCATTTTTTACGATAATCTTGTTGAGACTTCTGTCGGAAGTATGAAGAATCATCGAGATCGCTCTATTCGAGCTATTTAATGCGAGACACACGTTTTCTGGGGTTTTCACCACTCCACAGTGCGTTTGATATGCAGAACAGTACATATCTTGGTTTTCTTGGGGTTTCAAGCTGAGATATGCATTTTCTGCGATAATCTTGTTGAGAGTTCTGACCGAAGTATTCAGAATCATCGAGATCGCTCGTTTCGAGCTATTTAATGCGAGAAACATGTTTTCTGGGGTTTTCACCACTCCACAGTTCGTTGGATATGCAGAACCGGAGATATCTTGGTTTTCGTGGTGTTTCCGGATGAGATATGCATTTTCTACGATAATTTTGGTGAGATTTCTGTCCGAAGTATGCAGAATCATCGAGATCGCTCGTTTCGAGCTATTTAATGCGAGAAACACGTTATCAGGTGTTTTTACCACTCCACAGTGCGTTGGATATGCAGAACCGGAGATATTTTGGTTTTCGTCGGGTTTCAAGCTGAGATATGCATTTTCTACGATAAGCTTGGTGAAACATCTGTCCGAAGTATGCTGAAACGTCGAGAGCGCTCTTTTTGAGCTATTTAATGCGAGAAACACGTTTTCTGGGGTTTTCACCACTCCACAGTTCGTTGGATATGCAGAACAGTAGATATCCTGGTTTTCGTGGGGTTTCAAGCAGAGATATGCATTTTCTGCGATAATCTTGGCGAGACTTCTGTTAGAAGTAAGCCGAATCATCGAGATCGCACTTTTCGAGCTACTTAATGCGAGAATCACGTTATCTGGTGTTTTCCCCACTCCACAGTTGGTTTGATATGCAGAACCGGCGATATTTTGGTTTTCGTCGGGTTTCAAGCTGAGATATGCATTTTCTACGATAATATTGGTGAGACTTCTGTCCGCAGTATGCTGAATCATCGAGATCGCTCTTTTCGAGCTAGTTAGTGCGAGGAACACGTTTTCTGGTGTTTTCACCACTCCACGATACGTTTGTTGGGCAGAACCGGAGATAACTCGGTTTTCGTCGGGTTTCAAGCTGAGATATGCATTTTCTACGATAATCTTGGTGAGACATCTGTCCGAAGTATGCTGAATCATCGAGATCGCTCTTTTCGAGCTAGTTAGTGCGAGGAACACGTTATCTGGTGTTTTCACCACTCCACAGTGCGATTGATATGCAGAACAGTACATATCTTGGTTTTCGTGGGGTTTTAAGCTGAGATATGCATTTCCTGCGATAATCTTGGTGAGACTTCTGTCCGAAGTATGCTGAATCATCGGGATCGCTCTATTCGAGATATTTAATGCGAGAAACACGTTCTCTGGTTGTTTTCACCACTCCACAGTGCGTTTGATATGTAGAACAGGCGATATCTTCATTTTCGTGGTGTTTCCAGCTGAGATATGCATTTTCTGCGATAATCTTGGTGAGACTTCTGTCAGAAGTATGCAGGATCTTCGAGAACGCTCTTTTCGAGCTATTTAATGCGAGAAACACGATATCTGCTGTTTTCACCACTCCACAGTGCGTTTGATATGCAGTACCAGCGATATCTTCGTTTTCGGGGGGTTTCAAGCTGAGATATGCATTCCTTACGATAATCTTGGTGAGACTTCTGTCCGAAGTATGCAGAATCATCGAGATCGCTCTATTCGAGCTATTTAATGCGAGAAACACGTTCTCTGGTTGTTTTCACCACTCCACAGTGCGTTTGATATGCAGAACCGGCAACATCTTGATTTTCGTGAGGTTTCGAGCTGAGATATGCATTTTCTGCGATAATATTGGTAGACTTCAGTCAGAAGTATGCAGAATCATCTAGATCGCTCTTTTCGAGCTACTTCATGCGAGAAAAACGTTATCCGGTGTTTTCACCACTCCACAGTGCGTTTGATATGCAGAACCAGCGATATCTTGGCGTTCGTGGGGTTTCAAGCTGAGATATGCATTTTTTACGATAATCTTGTTGAGACTTCTGTCCGAAGTATGAAAAATCATCGAGATCGCTCTATTCGAGCTATTTAATGCGAGAAACACGTTTTCTGGGGTTTTCACCACTCCACAGTGCGTTTGATATGCTGAACACAGCGATATCTTGGTTTTCGTGGGGTTTCAAGCTGAGATATGCATTTTTTACGATAATTTTGGTGAGAGTTCTGTCCGAAGTTTGCAGAAGCATCGAGATCGCTCGTTTCGAGCTATTTAATGCGAGAATCACGTTATCTGATGTTTTCACCACTCCACAGTGCGTTGGATATGCAGAACCGCAGATATTTTAGTTTTCGTCGGGTTTCAAGCTGAGATATGCATTTTCTACGATAAGCTTGGTGAAACATCTGTCCGAAGTATGCAGAAACGTCGAGAGCGCTCTTTTCGAGCTATTTAATGCGAGAAACAGGTTTTCTGGGGTTTTCACCACTCCACAGTTCGTTGGATATGCAGAACCGGAGATATCTTGGTTTTCGTGGTGTTTCCAGCTGAGATATGCATTTTCTGCGATAATCTTGGTGGGTCTTTTGTCAGAAGTATGCAGAATCATCTAGATCGCTCTTTTCGAGCTACTTAATGCTCGAAAGACGCTTTCTGGTGTTTTCACCACTCCACAGTACGTTTGACATGCAGAACCGGAGATATCTTGGTTTCGGTCGGGTTTCAAGCTGAGATATGCATTTTCTACGATAATCTTGGTGAGACTTCTGTCAGAAGTATGCAGGATCTTCGAGAACGCTCTTTTCGAGCTACTTATTGCGACAAACACGTTATCTGGTGTTTACACCACTCCACAGTGCGTATGATATGCAGAACCGGCGATATCTTGGTTTTCGTGGGGTTTCAAGCTGAGATATGCATTTTCTGCGATAATCTTGGTGAGACTTCTGTCCGAAGTATGCTGAAACATCGAGATGTCTCTTTTCGAGCTAGTTAATGCGAGAAAAACCTTATCCGGTGTTTTCACCACTCCACAGTGCGTTTGATATGCAGAACCAGCGATATCTTGGCTTTCGTGGGGTTTCAAGCTGAGATATGCATTTTTTACGGTAATCTTTGTGAGACTTCTGTCCGAAGTATGAAGAAACATCGAGATCGCTCTATTCGAGCTATTTATTGCGAGAAACAGGTTTTCTGGGGTTTTCACCACTCCAGAGTTCGTTGGATATGCAGAACCGGCGATATTTTGGTTTTCGTCGGGTTTCAAGCTGAGATATGCATTTTCTACGATAATCTTGGTGAAACATCTGTCCGAAGTATGCCGAAACATCGAGAGCGCTCTTTTCGAGCTATTTAATGCGATAAACACGTTTTCTGGGGTTTTCACCACTCCACAGTTCGTTGGATATGCAGAACAGTAGATATCTTGGTGGTCGTGGGGTTTCAAGCAGAGATATGCATTTTCTGCGATAATCTTGGTGAGACTTCTGTTAGAAGTATGCAGAATCATCGAGATCGCACTTTTCGAGCTACTTAATGCGAGAAACACGTTATCTGGTGTTTTCACCACTCCACAGTTGGTTTGATATGCAGAACCGGCGATATTTTGGTTTTCGTCGGGTTTCAAGCTGAGATATGCATTTTCGACGATAATCCTGGTGAGACTTCTGTCCGAAGTATGCTTAATTATCGATATCGCTCGTTTCGAGCTATTCAATGCGAGAAACACGTTATCTGGTGTTTTCACCACTCCACAGTGCGTATGATATGCAGAACCGGCGATATCTTGGTTTTCGTGGGGTTTCAAGCTGAGATATGCTTTTTCTGCGATAATCTTGGTGAGACTTCTGTCCGAAGTATGCTGAAACATCGAGATCGCCCTTTTCGAGCTAGTTAATGCGAGAAAAACCTTATCCGGTGTTTTCACCACTCCACAGTGCGTTAGATATGCAGAACCAGCGATATCTTGGCTTTGGTGGGGTTTCAAGCTGAGATATGCATTTTTTACGATAATCTTGGTGAGACTTCTGTCCGAAGTATGAAGAATCATCGAGATCGCTCTATTCGAGCTATTTAATGCGAGAAACACGTTTTCAGGGTGTTTTCACCACTCCACAGTTGGTTTGATATGCAGAACCGGCGATATTTTGGTTTTCGTCGGGTTTCAAGCTGAGATATATTCATTTCTACGATAATCCTGGTGAGACTTCTGTCCGAAGTATGCAGAAACGTCGACAGCGCTCTTTTCGAGCTATTTAATGCGCGAAACAGGTTTTCTGGGGTTTTCACCACTCCACAGTTCGTTGGATATGCAGAACCGGAGATATCTTGGTTTTCGTGGTGTTTCCAGCTGAGATATGCATTTTCTGCGATAATCTTGGTGGGTCTTTTGTCAGAAGTATGCAGAATCATCTAGATCGCTCTTTTCGAGCTACTTAATGCTCGAAACACGCTTTCTGGTGTTTTCACCACTCCACAGTACGTTTGACATGCAGAACCGGAGATATCTTGGTTTCGGTCGGGTTTCAAGCTGAGATATGCATTTTCTACGATAATCCTGGTGAGACTTCTGTCAGAAGTATGCAGAATCTTCGAGAACGCTCTTTTCGAGCTACTTAATGCGCGAAACACGTTTTCTGGTGTTTTCACCACTCCACGGTACGTTTGATGTGCAGAACCGGAGATAATTCGGTTTTCGTCGGGTTTCAAGATGAGATATGCATTTTCTGCGATAATCTTGTTGAGACTTCTGTCCGAAGTATGCAGAATCATCGAGATCGCTCGTTTCGAGCTATTTAATGCGAGAAACACGTTATCTGGTGTTTTTACCACTCCACAGTACGTTTGACATGCAGAACCGGAGATATCTTGGTTTCGGTCGGGTTTCAAGCTGAGATATGCATTTTCTACGTTAATCCTGGTGAGACTTCTGTCAGAAGTATGCAGAATCTTCGAGAACGCTCTTTTCGAGCTACTTAATGCGCGAAACACGTTTTCTGGTGTTTTCACCACTCCACGGTACGTTTGATGTGCAGAACCGGAGATAATTCGGTTTTCGTCGGGTTTCAAGCTGAGATATGCATTTTCTGCGATAATCTTGTTGAGACTTCTGTCCGAAGTATGCAGAATCATCGAGATCGCTCGTTTCGAGCTATTTAATGCGAGAAACACGTTATCTGGTGTTTTTACCACTCCACAGTACGTTTGACATGCAGAACCGGAGATATCTTGGTATCGGTCGGGTTTCAAGCTGAGATATGCATTTTCTACGTTAATCCTGGTGAGACTTCTGTCAGAAGTATGCAGAATCATCGAGATCGCACTATTCGAGCTATTTAATGCGAGAAACACGTTATCTGGTGTTTTCACCACTCCGCAGTTGGTTGGATATGCAGAACCGGCGATATTTTGGTTTTCTTGGGGTTTCATGTTGAGATATGCATTTTCTGCGATAATCTTGTTGAAACTTCTGTCCGAAGTATGCAGAATCATCTAGATCGCTCTTTTCGAGCTACTTAATGCTCGAAACACGTTTTCTGGTGTTTTCACCACTCCACAGTACGTTTGACATGCAGAACCGGAGATATCTTTGTTTCGGTCGGGTTTCAAGCTGAGATATGCATTTTCTACGATAATCCTGGTGAGACTTCTGTCAGAAGTATGCGGAATCTTCGAGATCGCTCTTTTCGAGCTACTTAATGCACGAAACACGTATTCTGGTGTTTTCACCACTCCACAGTACGTCTGACATGCAGAACCGGAGATATCTTGGTTTCGGTCGGGTTTCAAACTCAGATATGCATTTTCTACGATAATCTTGGTGAGACTTCTGTCAGAAGTATGCGGAATCTTCGAGATCGCTCTTTTCGAGCTACTTAATGCACGAAACACGTATTCTGGTGTTTTCACCACTCCACAGTTCGTTGGATATGCAGAACCGGAGATATCTTGGTTTTCGTGGTGTTTCCAGATGAGATATGCATTTTCTACGATAATTTTGGTGAGATTTCTGTCCGAAGTATGCAGAATCATCGAGATCGCTCGTTTCGAGCTATTTAATGCGAGAAACACGTTATCAGGTGTTTTTACCACTCCACAGTGCGTTGGATATGCAGAACCGGAGATATTTTGGTTTTCGTCGGGTTTCAAGCTGAGATATGCATTTTCTACGATAAGCTTGGTGAAACATCTGTCCGAAGTATGCTGAAACGTCGAGAGCGCTCTTTTTGAGCTATTTAATGCGAGAAACACGTTTTCTGGGGTTTTCACCACTCCACAGTTCGTTGGATATGCAGAACCGGCGATATCTTGGTTTTCGTGGGGTTTCAAGCTGAGATATGCTTTTTCTGCGATAATCTTGGTGAGACTTCTGTCCGAAGTATGCTGAAACATCGAGATCGCCCTTTTCGAGCTAGTTAATGCGAGAAAAACCTTATCCGGTGTTTTCACCACTCCACAGTGCGTTAGATATGCAGAACCAGCGATATCTTGGCTTTGGTGGGGTTTCAAGCTGAGATATGCATTTTTTACGATAATCTTGGTGAGACTTCTGTCCGAAGTATGAAGAATCATCGAGATCGCTCTATTCGAGCTATTTAATGCAAGAAACACGTTTTCAGGGTGTTTTCACCACTCCACAGTTGGTTTGATATGCAGAACCGGCGATATTTTGGTTTTCGTCGGGTTTCAAGCTGAGATATATTCATTTCTACGATAATCCTGGTGAGACTTCTGTCCGAAGTATGCAGAAACGTCGACAGCGCTCTTTTCGAGCTATTTAATGCGCGAAACAGGTTTTCTGGGGTTTTCACCACTCCACAGTTCGTTGGATATGCAGAACCGGAGATATCTTGGTTTTCGTGGTGTTTCCAGCTGAGATATGCATTTTCTGCGATAATCTTGGTGGGTCTTTTGTCAGAAGTATGCAGAATCATCTAGATCGCTCTTTTCGAGCTACTTAATGCTCGAAACACGCTTTCTGGTGTTTTCACCACTCCACAGTACGTTTGACATGCAGAACCGGCGATATCTTGGTTTCGGTCGGGTTTCAAGCTGAGATATGCATTTTCTACGATAATCCTGGTGAGACTTCTGTCAGAAGTATGCAGAATCTTCGAGAATGCTCTTTTCGAGCTACTTAATGCGCGAAACACGTTTTCTGGTGTTTTCACCACTCCACGGTACGTTTGATGTGCAGAACCGGAGATAATTCGGTTTTCGTCGGGTTTCAAGCTGAGATATGCATTTTCTACGATAATCTTGGTGAGACTTCTGTCAGAAGTATGCAGGATCTTCGAGAACGCTCTTTTGGAGCAACTTATTGCGACAAACACGTTATCTGGTGTTTTCAGCACTCCACAGTGCGTTTGATATGCAGAACCGGCAATATCTTGGTTTTCGTGGGGTTTCAAGCTGAGATATGCATTTTCTGCGATAATCTTGGTGATACTTCTGTCCGAAGTATGCTGAATCATCGAGATCGCTCTTTTCGAGCTAGTTAGTGCGAGAAACACGTTATCTGGTGTTTTCACCACTCCACAGTGCGTTTGATATGCAGAACAGTAGATATCTTGGTTTTCGTGGGGTTTCGAGCTGAGATATACATTTTCTGCGATAATCTTGTTGAGACTTCTGTCCGAAGTATGCAGAATCATCGAGATCGCTCGTTTCGAGCTATTTAATGCGAGAAACACGTTATCTGGTGTTTTTACCACTCCACAGTACGTTTGACATGCAGAACCGGAGATATCTTGGTTTCGGTCGGGTTTCAAGCTGAGATATGCATTTTCTACGATAATCCTGGTGAGACTTCTGTCAGAAGTATGCAGAATCTTCGAGAACGCTCTTTTCGAGCTACTTAATGCGCGAAACACGTTTTCTGGTGTTTTCACCACTCCACGGTACGTTTGATGTGCAGAACAGTAGATATCGTGGTTTTCGTGGGGTTTCAAGCAGAGATATGCATTTTCTGCGATAATCTTGGCGAGACTTCTGTTAGAAGTATGCAGAATCATCGAGATCGCACTTTTCGAGCTATTTAATGCGAGAAACACGTTATCTGGTGTTTTCACCACTCCGCAGTTGGTTGGATATGCAGAACCGGCGATATTTTGGTTTTCTTGGGGTTTCAAGTTGAGATATGCATTTTCTGCGATAATCTTGTTGAAACTTCTGTCCGAAGTATGCAGAATCATCTAGATCGCTCTTTTCGAGCTACTTAATGCTCGAAACACGTTTTCTGGTGTTTTCACCACTCCACAGTACGTTTGACATGCAGAACCGGAGATATCTTTGTTTCGGTCGGGTTTCAAGCTGAGATATGCATTTTCTACGATAATCCTGGTGAGACTTCTGTCAGAAGTATGCGGAATCTTCGAGATCGCTCTTTTCGAGCTACTTAATGCACGAAACACGTATTCTGGTGTTTTCACCACTCCACAGTACGTCTGACATGCAGAACCGGAGATATCTTGGTTTCGGTCGGGTTTCAAACTCAGATATGCATTTTCTACGATAATCCTGGTGAGACTTCTGTCAGAAGTATGCAGAATCATCTAGATCGCTCTTTTCGAGCTACTTAATGCTCGAAACACGTTTTCTGGTGTTTTCACCACTCCACAGTACGTCTGACATGCAGAACCGGAGATATCTTGGTTTTCGTGGGGTTTCAAGCTGAGATATGCATTTCCTGCGATAATCTTGGTGAGACTTCTGTCCGAAGTATGCTTAATTATCGAGATCGTTCGTTTCGAGCTATTCAATGCGAGAAACACGTTATCTGGTGTATTCACCACTCCACAGTGCGTATGATATGCAGAACCGGCGATATCTTGGTTTTCGTGGGGTTTCAAGCTGAGATATGCATTTTCTGCGATAATCTTGGTGAGACTTCTGTCCGAAGTATGCTGAAACATCGAGATCGCTCTTTTCGAGCTAGTTAATGCGAGAAAAACCTTATCCGGTGTTTTCACCACTCCACAGTGCGTTTGATATGCACAACCAGCGATATCTTGGCTTTCGTGG
This sequence comes from Anthophora plumipes, assembly GCA_951804975.1. Lineage (NCBI taxonomy): Eukaryota > Metazoa > Arthropoda > Insecta > Hymenoptera > Apidae > Anthophora > Anthophora plumipes. Next base: position 101,757 of record CATORF010000380.1, read on the forward strand.
GGTTTCAAGCTGAGATATGCATTTTTTACGATAATCTTGTTGAGACTTCTGTCGGAAGTATGAAGAATCATCGAGATCGCTCTATTCGAGCTATTTAATGCGAGACACACGTTTTCTGGGGTTTTCACCACTCCACAGTGCGTTTGATATGCAGAACAGTACATATCTTGGTTTTCTTGGGGTTTCAAGCTGAGATATGCATTTTCTGCGATAATCTTGTTGAGAGTTCTGACCGAAGTATTCAGAATCATCGAGATCGCTCGTTTCGAGCTATTTAATGCGAGAAACATGTTTTCTGGGGTTTTCACCACTCCACAGTTCGTTGGATATGCAGAACCGGAGATATCTTGGTTTTCGTGGTGTTTCCAGATGAGATATGCATTTTCTACGATAATTTTGGTGAGATTTCTGTCCGAAGTATGCAGAATCATCGAGATCGCTCGTTTCGAGCTATTTAATGCGAGAAACACGTTATCAGGTGTTTTTACCACTCCACAGTGCGTTGGATATGCAGAACCGGAGATATTTTGGTTTTCGTCGGGTTTCAAGCTGAGATATGCATTTTCTACGATAAGCTTGGTGAAACATCTGTCCGAAGTATGCTGAAACGTCGAGAGCGCTCTTTTTGAGCTATTTAATGCGAGAAACACGTTTTCTGGGGTTTTCACCACTCCACAGTTCGTTGGATATGCAGAACAGTAGATATCCTGGTTTTCGTGGGGTTTCAAGCAGAGATATGCATTTTCTGCGATAATCTTGGCGAGACTTCTGTTAGAAGTAAGCCGAATCATCGAGATCGCACTTTTCGAGCTATTTAATGCGAGAAACACGTTATCTGGTGTTTTCACAACTCCACAGTTGGTTTGATATGCAGAACCGGCGATATTTTGGTTTTCGTCGGGTTTCAAGCTGAGATATGCATTTTCTGCGATAATCTTGGTGAGACTTCTGTTAGAAGTATGCAGAATCATCGAGATCGCACTTTTCGAGCTACTTAATGCGAGAATCACGTTATCTGGTGTTTTCCCCACTCCACAGTTGGTTTGATATGCAGAACCGGCGATATTTTGGTTTTCGTCGGGTTTCAAGCTGAGATATGCATTTTCTACGATAATATTGGTGAGACTTCTGTCCGCAGTATGCTGAATCATCGAGATCGCTCTTTTCGAGCTAGTTAGTGCGAGGAACACGTTTTCTGGTGTTTTCACCACTCCACGATACGTTTGTTGGGCAGAACCGGAGATAACTCGGTTTTCGTCGGGTTTCAAGCTGAGATATGCATTTTCTACGATAATCTTGGTGAGACATCTGTCCGAAGTATGCTGAATCATCGAGATCGCTCTTTTCGAGCTAGTTAGTGCGAGGAACACGTTATCTGGTGTTTTCACCACTCCACAGTGCGATTGATATGCAGAACAGTACATATCTTGGTTTTCGTGGGGTTTTAAGCTGAGATATGCATTTCCTGCGATAATCTTGGTGAGACTTATGTCCGAAGTATGCTGAATCAACGGGATCGCTCTATTCGAGATATTTAATGCGAGAAACACGTTCTCTGGTTGTTTTCACCACTCCACAGAGCGTTTGATATGTAGAACAGGCGATATCTTCATTTTCGTGGTGTTTCCAGCTGAGATATGCATTTTCTGCGATAATCTTGGTGAGACTTCTGTCAGAAGTATGCAGGATCTTCGAGAACGCTCTTTTCGAGCTATGTAATGCGAGAAACACGATATCTGCTGTTTTCACCACTCCACAGTGCGTTTGATATGCAGTACCAGCGATATCTTCGTTTTCGGGGGGTTTTAAGCTGAGATATGCATTCCTTACGATAATCTTGGTGAGACTTCTGTCCGAAGTATGCAGAATCATCGAGATCGCTCTATTCGAGCTATCTAATGCGAGAAACACGTTCTCTGGTTGTTTTCACCACTCCACAGTGCGTTTGATATGCAGAACCGGCAACATCTTGATTTTCGTGAGGTTTCGAGCTGAGATATGCATTTTCTGCGATAATATTGGTAGACTTCAGTCAGAAGTATGCAGAATCATCTAGATCGCTCTTTTCGAGCTACTTCATGCGAGAAAAACGTTATCCGGTGTTTTCACCACTCCACAGTGCGTTTGATATGCAGAACCAGCGATATCTTGGCGTTCGTGGGGTTTCAAGCTGAGATATGCATTTTTTACGATAATCTTGTTGAGACTTCTGTCCGAAGTATGAAGAATCATCGAGATAGCTCTATTCGAGCTATTTAATGCGAGAAACACGTTTTCTGGGGTTTTCACCACTCCACAGTGCGTTTGATATGCTGAACACAGCGATATCTTGGTTTTCGTGGGGTTTCAAGCTGAGATATGCATTTTTTACGATAATTTTGGTGAGAGTTCTGTTCGAAGTTTGCAGAAGCATCGAGATCGCTCGTTTCGAGCTATTTAATGCGAGAATCACGTTATCTGATGTTTTCACCACTCCACAGTGCGTTGGATATGCAGAACCGCAGATATTTTAGTTTTCGTCGGGTTTCAAGCTGAGATATGCATTTTCTACGATAAGCTTGGTGAAACATCTGTCCGAAGTATGCAGAAACGTCGAGAGCGCTCTTTTCGAGCTATTTAATGCGAGAAACAGGTTTTCTGGGGTTTTCACCACTCCACAGTTCGTTGGATATGCAGAACCGGAGATATCTTGGTTTTCGTGGTGTTTCCAGCTGAGATATGCATTTTCTGCGATAATCTTGGTGGGTCTTTTGTCAGAAGTATGCAGAATCATCTAGATCGCTCTTTTCGAGCTACTTAATGCTCGAAACACGCTTTCTGGTGTTTTCACCACTCCACAGTACGTTTGACATGCAGAACCGGAGATATCTTGGTTTCGGTCGGGTTTCAAGCTGAGATATGCATTTTCTACGATAATCTTGGTGAGACTTCTGTCAGAAGTATGCAGGATCTTCGAGAACGCTCTTTTCGAGCTACTTATTGCGACAAACACGTTATCTGGTGTTTACACCACTCCACAGTGCGTATGATATGCAGAACCGGCGATATCTTGGTTTTCGTGGGGTTTCAAGCTGAGATATGCATTTTCTGCGATAATCTTGGTGAGACTTCTGTCCGAAGTATGCTGAAACATCGAGATGTCTCTTTTCGAGCTAGTTAATGCGAGAAAAACCTTATCCGGTGTTTTCACCACTCCACAGTGCGTTTGATATGCAGAACCAGCGATATCTTGGCTTTCGTGGGGTTTCAAGCTGAGATATGCATTTTTTACGGTAATCTTTGTGAGACTTCTGTCCGAAGTATGAAGAAACATCGAGATCGCTCTATTCGAGCTATTTATTGCGAGAAACAGGTTTTCTGGGGTTTTCACCACTCCAGAGTTCGTTGGATATGCAGAACCGGCGATATTTTGGTTTTCGTCGGGTTTCAAGCTGAGATATGCATTTTCTACGATAATCTTGGTGAAACATCTGTCCGAAGTATGCCGAAACATCGAGAGCGCTCTTTTCGAGCTATTTAATGCGATAAACACGTTTTCTGGGGTTTTCACCACTCCACAGTTCGTTGGATATGCAGAACAGTAGATATCTTGGTGGTCGTGGGGTTTCAAGCAGAGATATGCATTTTCTGCGATAATCTTGGTGAGACTTCTGTTAGAAGTATGCAGAATCATCGAGATCGCACTTTTCGAGCTACTTAATGCGAGAAACACGTTATCTGGTGTTTTCACCACTCCACAGTTGGTTTGATATGCAGAACCGGCGATATTTTGGTTTTCGTCGGGTTTCAAGCTGAGATATGCATTTTCGACGATAATCCTGGTGAGACTTCTGTCCGAAGTATGCTTAATTATCGATATCGCTCGTTTCGAGCTATTCAATGGGAGAAACACGTTATCTGGTGTTTTCACCACTCCACGGTACGTTTGTTGGGCAGAACCGGAGATAACTCTGTTTTCGTCCTGTTTCAAACTGAGATATGCATTTTCTACGATAATCTTGGTGAGACTTCTGTCAGAAGTATGCCGAAACATCGAGAGCGCTCTTTTCGAGCTATTTAATGCGATAAACACGTTTTCTGGGGTTTTCACCACTCCACAGTTCGTTGGATATGCAGAACAGTAGATATCTTGGTGGTCGTGGGGTTTCAAGCAGAGATATGCATTTTCTGCGATAATCTTGGTGAGACTTCTGTCCGAAGTATGCTGTATCATCGTGATCGCCCTTTTCGAGCTAGTTAGTGCGAGGAACACGTTATCTGGTGTTTTCACCACTCCACAGTGCAATTGATATGCAGAACAGTACATATCTTGGTTTTCTTGGGGTTTCAAGTTGAGATATGCATTTTCTGCGATAATCTTGTTGAAACTTCTGTCCGAAGTATGCAGAATCATCTAGATCGCTCTTTTCGAGCTACTTAATGCTCGAAACACGTTTTCTGGTGTTTTCACCACTCCACAGTACGTTTGACATGCAGAACCGGAGATATCTTTGTTTCGGTCGGGTTTCAAGCTGAGATATGCATTTTCTACGATAATCCAGGTGAGACTTCAGTCAAAAGTATGCAGAATCATCTAGATCGTTCGTTTCGAGTTATTTAATGCGAGAAAACAAGTTTTCTGGTGTTTTGACCACACCACAGTACGTTTGACATGCAGAAACGGAGATATCTTGGTTTCGGTCGGGTTTCATGCTGAGGAATGCATTTTCTGCGATAATCTGGGTAAGTCTTCTGTCAGAAGTATGCAGAATCTTCGAGATCGCTCTGTTCGAGCTACTTAATGCGAGAAACACGTTATCTGGTGTTTTCACCACTCCACAGTGCGTTTGATATGCAGAACCGGCGATATCTTGGTTTTCGTGGTGTTTCAATCTGAGATATGCATTTTCTGCGATAATCTTGGTGAGACTTCTGTCCGAAGTATGCTGTATCATCGAGATCGCTCTTTTCGAGCTAGTTAGTGCGAGGAACACGTTATTTGGTGTTTTCACCGCTCCACAGTGCGATTGATATGCAGAAGAGTACATATCTTGGTTTTCGTGGGGTTTCAAGTTGAGATATGCATTTTCTGCGATAATCTTGTTGAAACTTCTGTCCGAAGTATGCAGAATCATCGGGATCGCTCGTTTCGAGCTATTTAATGCGAGAAACACGTTATCTGGTGTTTTCGCCACTCCACAGTGCGTTGGATATGCAGAACCCGAGATATCTTGGTTTTCGTGGGGTTTCAAGCTGAGATATGCATTTCCTGCGATAATCTTGGTGAGACTTCTGTCCGAAGTATGCTGAATCATCGGGATCGCTCTTTTCGAGATATTTAATGCGAGAAACACGTTCTCTGGTTGTTTTCACCACTCCACAGTGCGTTTGATATGCAGAACAGGCGATATCTTGATTTTCGTGGTGTTTCCAGCTGAGATATGCATTTTCTGCGATAATCTTGGTGGGTCATTTTCAGAAGTATGCAGAATCATCTAGATCGCTCTTTTCGAGCTACTTAATGCCCGAAACACGTTTTCTGGTGTTTTCACCACTCCACAGTACGTTTGACATGCAGAACCGGAGATATCTTGGTATCGGTCGGGTTTCAAGCTGAGATATGCATTTTCTACGATAATCCTGGTGAGACTTCTGTCAGAAGTATGCAGAATCTTCGAGATCGCTCTTATCGAGCTACTTAATGCGCGAAACACGTTTTCTGGTGTTTTCACCACTCCACGGTACGTTTGTTGGGCAGAACCGGAGATAACTCGGTTTTCGTCCTGTTTCAAACTGAGATATGCATTTTCTACGATAATCTTGGTGAGACTTCTGTCAGAAGTATGCAGGATATTCGAGAACGCTCTTTTCGAGCTATTTAATGCGAGAAACACATTATCTGGTGTTTTCACCACTCCACAGTGCGTTTGATATGCAGAACCGGCGATATCTTGGTTTTCGTGGGGTTTCAATCTGAGATATGCATTTTCTGCGATAATCTTGGTGAGACTTCTGTCAGAAGTATGCGGAATCTTCGAGATCGCTCTTTTCGAGCTACTTAATGCACGAAACACGTATTCTGGTGTTTTCACCACTCCACAGTACGTCTGACATGCAGAACCGGAGATATCTTGGTTTCGGTCGGGTTTCAAACTCAGATATGCATTTTCTACGATAATCCTGGTGAGACTTCTGTCAGAAGTATGCAGAATCATCGAGAACGCTCTTTTGGAGCTACTTAATGTGAGAAACAGGTTTTCTGGGGTTTTCACCACTCCACAGTTCGTTGGATATGCAGAACCGGAGATATCTTGGTTTTCGTGGGGTTTCAAGCTGAGATATGCATTTCCTGCGATAATCTTGGTGAGACTTCTGTCCGAAGTATGCTTAATTATCGAGATCGCTCGTTTCGAGCTATTCAATGCGAGAAACACGTTATCTGGTGTATTCACCACTCCACAGTGCGATTGATATGCAGAAGAGTACATATCTTGGTTTTCGTGGGGTTTCAAGTTGAGATATGCATTTTCTGCGATAATCTTGTTGAAACTTCTGTCCGAAGTATGCAGAATCATCGGGATCGCTCGTTTCGAGCTATTTAATGCGAGAAACACGTTATCTGGTGTTTTCACCACTCCACAGTGCGTTGGATATGCAGAACCGGAGATATCTTGGTTTTCGTGGGGTTTCAAGCTGAGATATGCATTTTCTACGATAATCTTGGTGAGACTTCTGTCAGAAGTATGCAGGATATTCGAGAACGCTCTTTTCGAGCTATTTAATGCGAGAAACACGTTATCTGGTGTTTTCACCACTCCACAGTGCGTTTGATATGCAGAACCGGCGATATCTTGGTTTTCGTGGTGTTTCAATCTGAGATATGCATTTTCTGCGATAATCTTGGTGAGACTTCTGTCCGAAGTATGCTGTATCATCGAGATCGCCCTTTTCGAGCTAGTTAGTGCGAGGAACACGTTATCTGGTGTTTTCACCACTCCACAGTGCGATTGATATGCAGAACAGTACATATCTTGGTTTTCTTGGGGTTTCAAGTTGAGATATGCATTTTCTGCGATAATCTTGTTGAAACTTCTGTCCGAAGTATGCAGAATCATCTAGATCGCTCTTTTCGAGCTACTTAATGCTCGAAACACGTTTTCTGGTGTTTTCACCACTCCACAGTACGTCTGACATGCAGAACCGGAGATATCTTGGTTTTCGTGGGGTTTCAAGCTGAGATATGCATTTCCTGCGATAATCTTGGTGAGACTTCTGTCCGAAGTATGCTTAATTATCGAGATCGCTCGTTTCGAGCTATTCAATGCGAGAAACACGTTATCTGGTGTTATCACCACTCCACAGTGCGATTGATATGCAGAAGAGTACATATCTTGGTTTTCGTGGGGTTTCAAGTTGAGATATGCATTTTCTGCGATAATCTTGTTGAAACTTCTGTCCGAAGTATGCAGAATCATCGGGATCGCTCGTTTCGAGCTATTTAATGCGAGAAACACGTTATCTGGTGTTTTCACCACTCCACAGTGCGTTGGATATGCAGAACCGGAGATATCTTGGTTTTCGTGGGGTTTCAAGCTGAGATATGCATTTTCTACGATAATCTTGGTGAGACTTCTGTCAGAAGTATGCAGGATATTCGAGAACGCTCTTTTCGAGCTATTTAATGCGAGAAACACGTTATCTGGTGTTTTCACCACTCCACAGTGCGTTTGATATGCAGAACCGGCGATATCTTGGTTTTCGTGGTGTTTCAATCTGAGATATGCATTTTCTGCGATAATCTTGGTGAGACTTCTGTCCGAAGTATGCTGTATCATCGAGATCGCCCTTTTCGAGCTAGTTAGTGCGAGGAACACGTTATCTGGTGTTTTCACCACTCCACAGTGCGATTGATATGCAGAACAGTACATATCTTGGTTTTCTTGGGGTTTCAAGTTGAGATATGCATTTTCTGCGATAATCTTGTTGAAACTTCTGTCCGAAGTATGCAGAATCATCGGGATCGCTCGTTTCGAGCTATTTAATGCGAGAAACACGTTATCTGGTGTTTTCACCACTCCACAGTGCGTTGGATATGCAGAACCGGAGATATCTTGGTTTTCGTGGGGTTTCAAGCTGAGATATGCATTTTCTACGATAATCTTGGTGAGACTTCTGTCAGAAGTATGCAGGATATTCGAGAACGCTCTTTTCGAGCTATTTAATGCGAGAAACACGTTATCTGGTGTATTCACCACTCCACAGTGCGTATGATATGCAGAACCGGCGATATCTTGGTTTTCGTGGGGTTTCAAGCTGAGATATGCATTTTCTGCGATAATCTTGGTGAGACTTCTGTCCGAAGTATGCTGAAACATCGAGATCGCTCTTTTCGAGCTAGTTAATGCGAGAAAAACCTTATCCGGTGTTTTCACCACTCCACAGTGCGTTTGATATGCACAACCAGCGATATCTTGGCTTTCGTGGGGTTTCAAGCTGAGATATGCATTTTTTACGATAATCTTGTTGAGACTTCTGTCGGAAGTATGAAGAATCATCGAGATCGCTCTATTCGAGCTATTTAATGCGAGACACACGTTTTCTGGGGTTTTCACCACTCCACAGTGCGTTTGATATGCAGAACAGTACATATCTTGGTTTTCTTGGGGTTTCAAGCTGAGATATGCATTTTCTGCGATAATCTTGTTGAGAGTTCTGACCGAAGTATTCAGAATCATCGAGATCGCTCGTTTCGAGCTATTTAATGCGAGAAACATGTTTTCTGGGGTTTTCACCACTCCACAGTTCGTTGGATATGCAGAACCGGAGATATCTTGGTTTTCGTGGTGTTTCCAGATGAGATATGCATTTTCTACGATAATTTTGGTGAGATTTCTGTCCGAAGTATGCAGAATCATCGAGATCGCTCGTTTCGAGCTATTTAATGCGAGAAACACGTTATCAGGTGTTTTTACCACTCCACAGTGCGTTGGATATGCAGAACCGGAGATATTTTGGTTTTCGTCGGGTTTCAAGCTGAGATATGCATTTTCTACGATAAGCTTGGTGAAACATCTGTCCGAAGTATGCTGAAAAGTCGAGAGCGCTCTTTTTGAGCTATTTAATGCGAGAAACACGTTTTCTGGGGTTTTCACCACTCCACAGTTCGTTGGATATGCAGAACAGTAGATATCCTGGTTTTCGTGGGGTTTCAAGCAGAGATATGCATTTTCTGCGATAATCTTGGCGAGACTTCTGTTAGAAGTAAGCCGAATCATCGAGATCGCACTTTTCGAGCTATTTAATGCGAGAAACACGTTATCTGGTGTTTTCACAACTCCACAGTTGGTTTGATATGCAGAACCGGCGATATTTTGGTTTTCGTCGGGTTTCAAGCTGAGATATGCATTTTCTGCGATAATCTTGGTGAGACTTCTGTTAGAAGTATGCAGAATAATCGAGATCGCACTTTTCGAGCTACTTAATGCGAGAATCACGTTATCTGGTGTTTTCCCCACTCCACAGTTGGTTTGATATGCAGAACCGGCGATATTTTGGTTTTCGTCGGGTTTCAAGCTGAGATATGCATTTTCTACGATAATATTGGTGAGACTTCTGTCCGCAGTATGCTGAATCATCGAGATCGCTCTTTTCGAGCTAGTTAGTGCGAGGAACACGTTTTCTGGTGTTTTCACCACTCCACGATACGTTTGTTGGGCAGAACCGGAGATAACTCGGTTTTCGTCGGGTTTCAAGCTGAGATATGCATTTTCTACGATAATCTTGGTGAGACTTCTGTCCGAAGTATGCAGAATCATCGAGATCGCTCTATTCGAGCTATTTAATGCGAGAATCACGTTATCTGATGTTTTCAACACTCCACAGTGCGTTGGATATGCAGAACCGCAGATATTTTAGTTTTCGTCGGGTTTCAAGCTGAGATATGCATTTTCTACGATAAGCTTGGTGAAACATCTGTCCGAAGTATGCAGAAACGTCGAGAGCGCTCTTTTCGAGCTATTTAATGCGAGAAACAGGTTTTCTGGGGTTTTCACCACTCCACAGTTCGTTGGATATGCAGAACCGGAGATATCTTGGTTTTCGTGGTGTTTCCAGCTGAGATATGCATTTTCTGCGATAATCTTGGTGGGTCTTTTGTCAGAAGTATGCAGAATCATCTAGATCGCTCTTTTCGAGCTACTTAATGCTCGAAACACGCTTTCTGGTGTTTTCACCACTCCACAGTACGTTTGACATGCAGAACCGGAGATATCTTGGTTTTCGTCGGGTTTCAAGCTGAGATATGCATTTTCGACGATAATCCTGGTGAGACTTCTGTCCGAAGTATGCTTAATTATCGATATCGCTCGTTTCGAGCTATTCAATGCGAGAAACACGTTATCTGGTGTTTTCACCACTCCACAGTGCGTATGATATGCAGAACCGGCGATATCTTGGTTTTCGTGGGGTTTCAAGCTGAGATATGCTTTTTCTGCGATAATCTTGGTGAGACTTCTGTCCGAAGTATGCTGAAACATCGAGATCGCCCTTTTCGAGCTAGTTAATGCGAGAAAAACCTTATCCGGTGTTTTCACCACTCCACAGTGCGTTAGATATGCAGAACCAGCGATATCTTGGCTTTGGTGGGGTTTCAAGCTGGGATATGCATTTTTTACGATAATCTTGGTGAGACTTCTGTCCGAAGTATGAAGAATTATCGAGATCGCTCTATTCGAGCTATTTAATGCGAGAAACACGTTTTCAGGGTGTTTTCACCACTCCACAGTTGGTTTGATATGCAGAACCGGCGATATTTTGGTTTTCGTCGGGTTTCAAGCTGAGATATATTCATTTCTACGATAATCCTGGTGAGACTTCTGTCCGAAGTATGCCGAAACGTCGACAGCGCTCTTTTCGAGCTATTTAATGCGCGAAACAGGTTTTCTGGGGTTTTCACCACTCCACAGTTCGTTGGATATGCAGAACCGGAGATATCTTGGTTTTCGTGGTGTTTCCAGCTGAGATATGCATTTTCTGCGATAATCTTGGTGGGTCTTTTGTCAGAAGTATGCAGAATCATCTAGATCGCTCTTTTCGAGCTACTTAATGCTCGAAACACGCTTTCTGGTGTTTTCACCACTCCACAGTACGTTTGACATGCAGAACCGGAGATATCTTGGTTTCGGTCGGGTTTCAAGCTGAGATATGCATTTTCTACGATAATCCTGGTGAGACTTCTGTCAGAAGTATGCAGAATCTTCGAGAACGCTCTTTTCGAGCTACTTAATGCGCGAAACACGTTTTCTGGTGTTTTCACCACTCCACGGTACGTTTGATGTGCAGAACCGGAGATAATTCGGTTTTCGTCGGGTTTCAAGCTGAGATATGCATTTTCTACGATAATCTTGGTGAGACTTCTGTCAGAAGTATGCAGGATCTTCGAAAACGCTCTTTTGGAGCAACTTATTGCGACAAACACGTTATCTGGTGTTTTCAGCACTCCACAGTGCGTTTGATATGCAGAACCGGCAATATCTTGGTTTTCGTGGGGTTTCAAGCTGAGATATGCATTTTCTGCGATAATCTCGGTGATACTTCTGTCCGAAGTATGCTGAATCATCGAGATCGCTCTTTTCGAGCTAGTTAGTGCGAGAAACACGTTATCTGGTGTTTTCACCACTCCACAGTGCGTTTGATATGCAGAACAGTAGATATCTTGGTTTTCGTGGGGTTTCAAGCTGAGATATACATTTTCTGCGATAATCTTGTTGAGACTTCTGTCCGAAGTATGCAGAATCATCGAGATCGCACGTTTCGAGCTATTTAATGCGAGAAACACGTTATCTGGTGTTTTTACCACTCCACAGTACGTTTGACATGCAGAACCGGAGATATCTTGGTTTCGGTCGGGTTTCAAGCTGAGATATGCATTTTCTACGATAATCCTGGTGAGACTTCTGTCAGAAGTATGCAGAATCTTCGAGAACGCTCTTTTCGAGCTACTTAATGCGCGAAACACGTTTTCTGGTGTTTTCACCACTCCACGGTACGTTTGATGTGCAGAACAGTAGATATCGTGGTTTTCGTGGGGTTTCAAGCAGAGATATGCATTTTCTGCGATAATCTTGGCGAGACTTCTGTTAGAAGTATGCAGAATCATCGAGATCGCACTTTTCGAGCTATTTAATGCGAGAAACACGTTATCTGGTGTTTTCACCACTCCGCAGTTGGTTGGATATGCAGAACCGGCGATATTTTGGTTTTCGTCGGGTTTCAAGCTGAGATATGCATTTTCTACGATAATCTTGGTGAAACATCTGTCCGAAGTATGCCGAAACATCGAGAGCGCTCTTTTCGAGCTATTTAATGCGATAAACACGTTTTCTGGGGTTATCACCACTCAACAGTTCGTTGGATATGCAGAACAGTAGATATCTTGGTTTTCGTGGGGTTTCAAACAGAGATATGCATTTTCTGCGATAATCTTGGTGAGACTTCTGTTAGAAGTATGCAGAATCATCGAGATCGCACTTTTCGAGCTACTTAATGCGAGAAACACGTTATCTGGTGTTTTCACCACTCCACAGTTGGTTTGATATGCAGAACCGGCGATATTTTGGTTTTCGTCGGGTTTCAAGCTGAGATATGCATTTTCTACGATAATCCTGGTGAGACTTCTGTCCGAAGTATGCTTAATTATCGAGATCGCTCGTTTCGAGCTATTCAATGCGAGAAACACGTTATCTGGTGTTTTCACCACTCCACAGTGCGTATGATATGCAGAACCGGCGATATCTTGGTTTTCGTGGGGTTTCAAGCTGAGATATGCTTTTTCTGCGATAATCTTGGTGAGACTTCTGTCCGAAGTATGCTGAAACATCGAGATCGCTCTTTTCGAGCTAGTTAATGCGAGAAAAACCTTATCCGGTGTTTTCACCACTCCACAGTGCGTTAGATATGCAGAACCAGCGATATCTTGGCTTTCGTGGGGTTTCAAGCTGAGATATGCATTTTTTACGATAATCTTGGTGAGACTTCTGTCCGAAGTATGAAGAATCATCAAGATCGCTCTATTCGAGCTATTTAATGCGAGAAACACGTTTTCAGGGTGTTTTCACCACTCCACAGTTGGTTTGATATGCAGAACCGGCGATATTTTGGTTTTCGTCGGGTTTCAAGCTGAGATATGCATTTTCTACGATAATCCCGGTGAGACTTCTGTCAGAAGTATGCAGAATCTTCGAGAACGCTCTTTTCGAGCTACTTAATGCGCGAAACACGTTTTCTGGTGTTTTCACCACTCCACAGTTGGTTTGATATGCAGAACCGGCGATATTTTGGTTTTCGTCGGGTTTCATGCTGAGATATGCATTTTCTACGATAATCTTGGTGAAACATCTGCCCGAAGTATGTAGAAACATCGAGAGCGCTCTTTTCGAGCTATTTAATGCGAGAAACTCGTTTTCTGGGGTTTTCAACACTCCACAGTTCGTTGGATATGCAGAACCGGAGATATCTTGGTTTTCGTGGGGTTTCAAGCTGAGATATGCATTTCCTGCGATAATCTTGGTGAGACTTCTGTCCGAAGTATGCTGAATCATCTAGATCGCTCTTTTCGAGCTATTTAATGCGAGAAACACGTTATCTTGTGTTTTCACCACTCCACAGTGCGTTTGATACGCAGAACCAGCGATATCTTGGTTTTCGTGGCATTTCAAGCTGAGATACGCATTTCCTGCGATGATCTTGGTGAGACTTCTGTCCGAAGTATGCTGAATCATCGAGATCGCTCTTTTCGAGCTAGTTAGAGCGAGAAACACGTTAGCTGGTGTTTTCACCACTCCACAGTGCGTTTGATATGCAGAACAGTAGATATCTTGGTTTCCGTGGGGTTTCAAGCTGAGAAATGCATTTTCTGCGATAATCTTGTTGAGACTTCTGTCCGAAGTATGCAGAATCGTCTAGATCGCTCTTTTCGAGCTACTTAATGCACGAAACACGTAGTCTGGTGTTTTCACCACTCCACAGTGCGTTAGATATGCAGAACCAGCGATATCTTGGCTTTCGTGGGGTTTCAAGCTGAGATATGCATTTTTTACGATAATCTTGGTGAGACATCTGTCCGAAGTATGCCGAAACATCGAGAGCGCTCTTTTCGAGCCATTTAATGCGAGAAACACGTTTTCTGGGGTTTTCACCACTCCACAGTTCGTTGGATATGCAGAACAGTAGATATCTTGGGTTTCGTGGGGTTTCAAGCAGAGATATGCATTTTCTGCGATAATCTTGGTGAGACTTCTGTCCGAAGTATGCTGAATCATCGAGATCGCTCTTTTCGAGCTAGTTAGTGCGAGAAACACGTTATCTGGTGTTTTCACCACTCCACAGTGCGTTTGATATGCAGAACAGTACATATCTTGGTTTTCGTGGGGTTTCAAGCTGAGATATGCATTTTCTGCGATAATCTTGGTGGACTTCTGTCCGAAGTATGCTGAAACATCGAGATCGCTCTTTTCGAGCTGTTTAATGCGAGAAACACGTTATCTGGTGATTTCACCACTCCACAGTGCGTTTGATATGCAGAACCGGCGATATCTTGGTTTTCGTGGGGTTTCCAGCTGAGATATGCATTTCCTGCGATAATCTTTGTGAGACTTCTGTCCGAAGTATGCTGAATCATCGCGATCGCTCATTTCGAGCTAGTTAGTGCGAGAAACACGTTATCTGGTGTTTTCACCACTCCACAGTGCCTTTGATATGCAGAACAGTACATATCTTGGTTTTCGTGGGGTTTCAAGCTGAGATATGCATTTTCTGCGATAATCTTGGTGGACTTCTGTCCGAAGTATGCTGAAACATCGAGATCGCTCTTTTCGAGCTATTTAATGCGAGAAACACGTTATCTGGTGTTTTTACCACTCCACAGTGCGTTGGATATGCAGAACCGGAGACATTTTGGTTTTCGTCGGGTTTCAAGCTGAGATATGCATTTTCTGCGATAATCTTGGTGGACTTCTGTCCGAAGTATGCTGAAACATCGAGATCGCTCTTTTCGAGCTAGGTAATGAGAGAAACACGTTATCTGGTGTTTTCACGACTCCACAGTGCGTTTGATATGCAGTACCAGCGATATCTTGGTTTTCGTGGGGTTTCAAGCTGAGATATGCATTTTCTGCGATAATCTTGGTGGACTTCTGTCCGAAGTATGCTGAAACATCGAGATCGCTCTTTTCGAGCTATTTAATGCGAGAAACACGTTCTCTGGTTGTTTTCAAAACTCCACAGTGCGTTTGATATGCAGTACCAGCGATATCTTGGTTTCGGTCGGGTTTCAAGCTAAGATATGCATTTTCTACGATAATCCTGGTGAGACTTCTGTCAGAAGTATGCTGAAACATCGAGATCGCTCTTTTCGAGCTATTTAATGCGAGAAACACGTTATCTGGTGTTTTCACCACTCCACAGTGCGTTTGATATGCAGAACAGTACATATCTTGGTTTTCGTGGGGTTTCAAGCTGAGATATGCATTTTCTGCGATAATCTTGGTGGACTTCTGTCCGAAGTATGCTGAAACATCGAGATCGCTCTTTTCGAGCTGTTTAATGCGAGAAACACGTTATCTGGTGATTTCACCACTCCACAGTGCGTTTGATATGCAGAACCGGCGATATCTTGGTTTTCGTGGGGTTTCCAGCTGAGATATGCATTTCCTGCGATAATCTTTGTGAGACTTCTGTCCGAAGTATGCTGAATCATCGCGATCGCTCATTTCGAGCTAGTTAGTGCGAGAAACACGTTATCTGGTGTTTTCACCACTCCACAGTGCCTTTGATATGCAGAACAGTACATATCTTGGTTTTCGTGGGGTTTCAAGCTGAGATATGCATTTTCTGCGATAATCTTGGTGGACTTCTGTCCGAAGTATGCTGAAACATCGAGATCGCTCTTTTCGAGCTATTTAATGCGAGAAACACGTTATCTGGTGTTTTTACCACTCCACAGTGCGTTGGATATGCAGAACCGGAGACATTTTGGTTTTCGTCGGGTTTCAAGCTGAGATATGCATTTTCTGCGATAATCTTGGTGGACTTCTGTCCGAAGTATGCTGAAACATCGAGATCGCTCTTTTCGAGCTAGGTAATGAGAGAAACACGTTATCTGGTGTTTTCACGACTCCACAGTGCGTTTGATATGCAGTACCAGCGATATCTTGGTTTTCGTGGGGTTTCAAGCTGAGATATGCATTTTCTGCGATAATCTTGGTGGACTTCTGTCCGAAGTATGCTGAAACATCGAGATCGCTCTTTTCGAGCTATTTAATGCGAGAAACACGTTCTCTGGTTGTTTTCAAAACTCCACAGTGCGTTTGATATGCAGTACCAGCGATATCTTGGTTTCGGTCGGGTTTCAAGCTAAGATATGCATTTTCTACGATAATCCTGGTGAGACTTCTGTCAGAAGTATGCTGAAACATCGAGATCGCTCTTTTCGAGCTATTTAATGCGAGAAACACGTTATCTGGTGTTTTTACCACTCCACAGTGCGTTGGATATGCAGAACCGGAGACATTTTGGTTTTCGTCGGGTTTCAAGCTGAGATATGCATTTTCTGCGATAATCTTGGTGGACTTCTGTCCGAAGTATGCTGAAACATCGAGATCGCTCTTTTCGAGCTGTTTAATGCGACAAACACGTTATCTGGTGATTTCACCACTCCACAGTGCGTTTGATATGCAGAACCGGCGATATCTTGGTTTTCGTGGGGTTTCCAGCTGAGATATGCATTTCCTGCGATAATCTTTGTGAGACTTCTGTCCGAAGTATGCTGAATCATCGCGATCGCTCATTTCGAGCTAGTTAGTGCGAGAAACACGTTATCTGGTGTTTTCACCACTCCACAGTGCGTTGGATATGCAGAACCGCAGATATTTTGGTTTTCGTCGGGTTTCAAGCTGAGATATGCATTTTCTACGATAAGCTTGGTGAAACATCTGTCCGAAGTATGCAGAAACATCGAGAGCGCTCTTTTCGAGCTATTTAATGCGAGAAACACGTTTTCTGGGGTTTTCACCACTCCACAGTTCGTTGGATATGCAGAACCGGAGATATCTTGGTTTTCGTGGGGTTTCAAGCTGAGATATGCATTTCCTGCGATAATCTTGGTGAGACTTCTGTCCGAAGTATGCTGAATCATCGAGATCGCTCTTTTCGAGCTATTTAATGCGAGAAACACGTTCTCTGGTTGTTTTCACCACTCCACAGTGCGTATGATATGCAGAACAGGCGATATCTTGATTTTCGAGGTGTTTCCAGCTGAGATATGCATTTTCTACGATAATCATGGTGAGACTTCTGTTAGAAGTATGCAGAATCATCGAGATCGCTCGTTTCGAGCTATTTAATGCGAGAAACACGTTTTCTGGGGTTTTCACCACTCCACAGTTCGTTGGATATGCAGAACCGGAGATATCTTGGTTTTCGTGGGGTTTCAAGCTGAGATATGCATTTTCTGCGATAATCTTGGTGGACTTCTGTCCGAAGTATGCTGAAACATCGAGATCGCTCTTTTCGAGCTATTTAATGTGAGAAACACGTTCTCTGGTTGTTTTCAAAAGTCCACAGTGCGTTTGATATGCAGTACCAGCGATATCTTGGTTTCGGTCGGGTTTCAAGCTAAGATATGCATTTTCTACGATAATCCTGGTGAGTCTTCTGTCAGAAGTATGCAGAATCTTCGAGAACGCTCTTTTCGAGCTATTTAATGCGAGAAACACGTTATCTGGTGTTTTCACCACTCCACAGTGCGTTGGATATGCAGAACCGCAGATATTTTGGTTTTCGTCGGGTTTCAAGCTGAGATATGCATTTTCTACGATAAGCTTGGTGACACATCTGTCCGAAGTATGCAGAAACATCGAGAGCGCTCTTTTCGAGCTATTTAATGCGAGAAACACGTTTTCTGGGGTTTTCACCACTCCACAGTTCGTTGGATATGCAGAACCGGAGATATCTTGGTTTTCGTGGGGTTTCAAGCTGAGATATGCATTTCCTGCGATAATCTTGGTGAGACTTCTGTCCGAAGTATGCTGAATCATCGAGATCGCTCTTTTCGAGCTATTTAATGCGAGAAACACGTTCTCTGGTTGTTTTCACCACTCCACAGTGCGTATGATATGCAGAACAGGCGATATCTTGATTTTCGAGGTGTTTCCAGCTGAGATATGCATTTTCTACGATAATCTTGGTGAGACTTCTGTTAGAAGTATGCAGAATCATCGAGATCGCTCGTTTCGAGCTATTTAATGCGAGAAACACGTTTTCTGGGGTTTTCACCACTCCACAGTTCGTTGGATATGCAGAACAGTAGATATCCTGGTTTTCGTGGGGTTTCAAGCAGAGATATGCATTTTCTGCGATAATCTTGGTGAAACTTCTGTCTGAAGTATGCAGAAACGTCCAGGGCGCTCTTTTCGAGCTATTTAATGCGAGATACACGTTTTCTGGGGTTTTCACCACTCCACAGTTCGTTGGATATGCAGAACCGGAGATATCTTGGTTTTCGTGGGGTTTCAAGCTGAGATATGCATTTCCTGCGATAATCTTGGTGAGACTTTTGTCCGAAGTATGCAGAAACGTCGAGAGCACTCTTTTCGAGCTATTTAATGCGAGAAACACGTTTTCTGGGGTTTTCACCACTCCACAGTGCGTTTGATATGCAGAACCGGCGATATCTTGATTTTCGTGGTGTTTCCAGCTGAGATATGCATTTTCTGCTATAATCTTGGTGGGTCTTTTGTCAGAAGTATGCAGAATCATCTAGATCCCTCTTATCGAGCTATTTTATGCGAGAAACACGTTATCTGGTGTTTTCACCACTCCACAGTGCGTTTGATAATGCAGAACCGGCGATATCTTGGTTTTCATGGGGTTTCAAGCTGAGATATGCGTTTTCTGCAATAATCTTGGTGGACTTCTGTCCGAAGTATGCTGAAACATCGAGATCGCTCTTTTCGAGCTATTTAATGCGAGAAACACGTTATCTGGTGTTTTCACCACTCCACAGTGCGTTTGATATGCAGAACAGTACATATCTTGGTTTTCGTGGGGTTTCAAGCTGAGATATGCATTTTCTGCGATAATCTTGTTGAGACTTCTGTCCGAAGTATGCAGAATCATCGAGATCGCTCGTTTCGAGCTATTTAATGCGAGAAACACGTTATCTGGTGTTTTCACCACTCCACAGTGCGTTGGATATGCAGAACCGCAGACATTTTGGTTTTCGTCGGGTTTCAAGCTGAGATATGCATTTTCTACGATAAGCTTGGTGAAACATCTGTCCGAAGTATGCAGAAACGTCGAGAGCGCTCTTTTCGAGCTATTTAATGCGAGAAACACGTTTTCTGGGGTTTTCACCACTCCACAGTTCGTTGGATATGCAGAACCGGAGATATCTTGGTTTTCGTGGGGTTTCAAGCTGAGATATGCACTTCCTGCGATAATCTTGGTGAGACTTCTGTCCGAAGTATGCTGAATCATCGAGATCGCTCTTTTCGAGCTATTTAATGCGAGAAACACGTTCTCTGGTTGTTTTCACCACTCCACAGTGCGTTTGATATGCTGAACAGGCGATATCTTGATTTTCGAGGTGTTTCCAGCTGAGATATGCATTTTCTGCGATAATCTTGGTGAGACTTCTGTCCGAAGTATGCTGAATCATCGAGATCGCTCTTTTCGAGCTATTTAATGCGAGAAACACGTTCTCCGGTTGTTTTCACCACTCCACAGTGCGTTTGATATGCAGAACAGGCGATATCTTGATTTTCGAGGTGTTTCCAGCTGAGATATGCATTTTCTACGATAAACCTGGTGAGACTTCTGTCAGAAGTATGCAGAATCTTCGAGAACGCTCTTTTCGAGCTAGTTAATGCGAGAAAAACCTTATCCGGTGTTTTCACCACTCCACAGTGCGTTAGATATGCTGAACCAGCGATATCTTGGCTTTCGTAGGGTTTCAAGCTGAGATATGCATTTTTTACGATAATCTTGGTGAGACTTCTGTCCGAAGTATGAAGAATCATCGAGATCGCTCTATTCGAGTTATTTAATGCGAGAAACACGTTTTCAGGGTGTTTTCACCACTCCACAGTTCGTTGGATATGCAGAACAGTAGATATCCTGGTTTTCGTGGGGTTTCAAGCTGAGATATGCATTTTCTGCGATAATCTTAGTGGACTTCTGTCCGAAGTATGCTGAAACATCGAGATCGCTCTTTTCGAGCTAGTTAATGCGAGAAACACGTTATCTGGTGTTTTCACCACTCCACAGTGCGTTTGATATGCAGTACCAGCGATACCTTGGTTTTCGTGGGGTTTCAAGCTGAGATATGCATTTTCTGCGATAATCTTGGTGGACTTCTGTCCGAAGTATGCTGAAACATCGAGATCGCTCTTTTCGAGCTGTTTAATGCGAGAAACACGTTATCTGGTGTTTTCACCACTCCACAGTGCGTTTGATATGCAGTACCAGCGATATCTTGGTTTTCGTGGGGTTTCAAGCTGAGATATGCAGTTTCTGCGATAATCTTGGTGGACTTCTGTCCGAAGTATGCTGAAACATCGAGATCGCTCTTTTCGAGCTAGTTAATGCGAGAAACACGTTATCTGGTGTTTTCACCACTCCACAGTGCGTTTGATATGCAGAACAGTACATATCTTGGTTTTCGTGGGGTTTCAAGCTGAGATATGCATTTTCTGCGATAATCTTGTTGAGACTTCTGTCCGAAGTATGCAGAATCATCGAGATCGCTCGTTTCGAGCTATTTAATGCGAGAAACACGTTATCTGGTGTTTTCACCACTCCACAGTGCGTTGGATATGCAGAACCGCAGACATTTTGGTTTTCGTCGGGTTTCAAGCTGAGATATGCATTTTCTACGATAAGCTTGGTGAAACATCTGTCCGAAGTATGCAGAAACGTCGAGAGCGCTCTTTTCGAGCTATTTAATGCGAGAAACACGTTTTCTGGGGTTTTCACCACTCCACAGTTCGTTGGATATGCAGAACCGGAGATATCTTGGTTTTCGTGGGGTTTCAAGCTGAGATATGCACTTCCTGCGATAATCTTGGTGAGACTTCTGTCCGAAGTATGCTGAATCATCGAGATCGCTCTTTGTGAGCTATTTAATGCGAGAAACACGTTCTCTGGTTGTTTTCACCACTCCACAGTGCGTTTGATATGCTGAACAGGCGATATCTTGATTTTGGAGGTGTTTCCAGCTGAGATATGCATTTTCTGCGATAATCTTGGTGAGACTTCTGTCCGAAGTATGCTGAATCATCGAGATCGCTCTTTTCGAGCTATTTAATGCGAGAAACACGTTCTCCGGTTGTTTTCACCACTCCACAGTGCGTTTGATATGCAGAACAGGCGATATCTTGATTTTCGAGGTGTTTCCAGCTGAGATATGCATTTTCTACGATAAACCTGGTGAGACTTCTGTCAGAAGTATGCAGAATCTTCGAGAACGCTCTTTTCGAGCTAGTTAATGCGAGAAAAACCTTATCCGGTGTTTTCACCACTCCACAGTGCGTTAGATATGCTGAACCAGCGATATCTTGGCTTTCGTAGGGTTTCAAGCTGAGATATGCATTTTTTACGATAATCTTGGTGAGACTTCTGTCCGAAGTATGAAGAATCTTCGAGATCGCACTTTTCGAGCTATTTAATGCGAGAAACACGTTCTCTGGTTGTTTTCACCACTCCACAGTGCGTTTGATATGCAGAAACAGCAACATCTTGATTTTCGTGAGGTTTCGAGCTGATAATATGCATTTTCTGCGATAATATTGGTGAGACTTCAGTCAGAAGTATGCAGAATCATCTAGATCGCTCTTTTCGAGCTAGTTAGGGCGAGAAACACGTTATCTGGTGTTTTCACCACTCCACAGTGCGTTTGACATGCAGAACCGGAGAAATCTTGGTTTCGGTCGGGTTTCAAGCTGAGATATGCATTTTCTACGATAATCCTGGTGAGACTTCTGTCAGAAGTATGCAGAATCTTCGAGAACGCTCTTTTCGAGCTATTTAATGCGAGAAACACGTTATCTGGTGTTTTTACCACTCCACAGTGCGTTGGATATGCAGAACCGGAGACATTTTGGTTTTCGTCGGGTTTCAAGCTGAGATATGCATTTGCTGCGATAATCTTGGTGGACTTCTGTCCGAAGTATGCTGAAACATCGAGATCGCTCTTTTCGAGCTGTTTAATGCGAGAAACACGTTATCTGGTGTTTTCACCACTCCACAGTGCGTTTGATATGCAGTACCAGCGATATCTTGGTTTCGGTCGGGTTTCAAGCTAAGATATGCATTTTCTACGATAAGCTTGGTGAAACATCTGTCCGAAGTATGCAGAAACGTCGAGAGCGCTCTTATCGAGCTATTTAATGCGAGCAACACGTTTTCTGGGGTTTTCACCACTCCACAGTTCGTTGGATATGCAGAACCGGAGATATCTTGGTTTTCGTGGGGTTTCAAGCTGAGATATGCATTTTCTGCGATAATCTTGGTGGACTTCTGTCCGAAGTATGCTGAAACATCGAGATCGCTCTTTTCGAGCTGTTTAATGCGAGAAACACGTTATCTGGTGTTTTCACCACTCCACAGTGCGTTTGATGTGCAGAACCGGCGATATCTTGATTTTCGTGGTGTTTCCAGCTGAGATATGCATTTTCTGCTATAATCTTGGTGGGTCTTTTGTCAGAAGTATGCAGAATCATCTAGATCCCTCTTATCGATCTATTTTATGCGAGAAACACGTTATCTGGTGTTTTCACCACTCCAGAGTGCGTTTGATAATGCAGAACCGGCGACATCTTTGATGTCGTCGGCGTTCAAGCTGAGATATGCATTTTCTGCGATAATCCTGTTGAGACTTCTGTCCGAAGTATGCAGAATCATCGAGATCGCTCGTTTCGAGCTATTTAATGCGAGAAACACGTTATCTGCTGTTTTCACCACTCCACAGTGCGTTGGATATGCAGAACCGCAGACATTTTGGTTTTCGTCGGGTTTCAAGCTGAGATATGCATTTTCTACGATAAGCTTGGTGAAACATCTGTCCGAAGTATGCAGAAACGTCGAGAGCGCTCTTTTCGAGCTATTTAATGCGAGAAACACGTTTTCTGGGGTTTTCACCACTCCACAGTTCGTTGGATATGCAGATCCGGAGATATCTTGGTTTTCGTGGGGTTTCAAGCTGAGATATGCACTTCCTGCGATAATCTTGGTGAGACTTCTGTCCGAAGTATGCTGAATCATCGAGATTGCACTTTTCGAGCTATTTAATGCGAGAAACACGTTCTCTGGTTGTTTTCACCACTCCACAGTGCGTTTGATATGCTGAACAGGCGATATCTTGATTTTCGAGGTGTTTCCAGCTGAGATATGCATTTTCTGCGATAATCTTGGTGAGACTTCTGTCCGAAGTATGCTGAATCATCGAGATCGCTCTTTTCGAGCTATTTAATGCGAGAAACACGTTCTCTGGTTGTTTTCACCACTCCACAGTGCGTTTGATATGCAGAACAGGCGATATCTTGATTTTCGAGGTGTTTCCAGCTGAGATATGCATTTTCTACGATAAACCTGGTGAGACTTCTGTCAGAAGTATGCAGAATCTTCGAGAACGCTCTTTTCGAGCTAGTTAATGCGAGAAAAACCTTATCCGGTGTTTTCACCACTCCACAGTGCGTTAGATATGCAGAATCAGCGATATCTTGGCTTTCGTGGGGTTTCAAGCTGAGATATGCATTTTTTACGATAATCTTGGTGAGACTTCTGTCTGAAGTATGAAGAATCATCGAGATCGCTCTATTCGAGCTATTTAATGCGAGAAACACGTTTTCAGGGTGTTTTCACCATTCCACAGTGCGTCTGATATGCTGAACACAGCGATATCTTGGTTTTCGTGGGGTTTCAATCTGAGATATGCATTTTTTACGATAATTTTGGTGAGATTTCTGTCCGAAGTATGCAGAACCATCGAGATCGCTCGTTTCGAGCTATTTAATGCGAGAAACACGTTATCTGGTGTTTTCACCACTCCACAGTGCGTTGGATATGCAGAACCGGAGATATCTTGGTTTTCGTGCGGTTTCAAGCTGAGATATGCATTTCCTGCGATAATCTTGGTGAGACTTCTGTCCGAAGTATGCTGAATCATCGAGATCGCTCTTTTCGAGCTATTTAATGCGAGAAACATGTTCTCTGGTTGTTTGCACCACTCCACAGTGCGTTTGATATGCAGATCAGGCGATATCTTGATTTTCGAGGTGTTTCCAGCTGAGATATGCATTTTCTACGATAATCTTGGTGAGACTTCTGTTAGAAGAATGCAGAATCATCGAGATCGCTCGTTTCGAGCTATTTAATGCGAGAAACACGTTTTCTGGGGTTTTCACCACTCCGCAGTTCGTTGGATATGCAGAACAGTAGATATCCTGGTTTTCGTGGTGTTTCCAGCTGAGATATGCATTTTCTGCGATAATCTTGGTGAAACATCTGTCCGAAGTATGCAGAAACGTCGCGAGCGCTCTTTTCGAGCTATTTAATGCGAGAAACACGTTTTCTGGGGTTTTCACCACTCCACAGTTCGTTGGATATGCAGAACCGGAGATATCTTGGTTTTCGTGGGGTTTCAAGCTGAGATATGCATTTCCTGCGATAATCTTGGTGAGACTTCTGTCCGAAGTATGCTGAATCATCGAGATCGCTCTTTTCGAGCTATTTAATGCGAGAAACACGTTCTCTGGTTGTTTGCACCACTCCACAGTGCGTTTGATATGCAGAACAGGCGATATCTTGATTTTCGAGGTGTTTCCAGCTGAGATATGCATTTTCTACGATAATCTTGGTGAGACTTCTGTTAGAAGTATGCAGAATCATCGAGATCGCTCGTTTCGAGCTATTTAATGCGAGAAACACGTTTTCTGGGGTTTTCACCACTCCGCAGTTTGTTGGATATGCAGAACAGTAGATATCCTGGTTTTCGTGGTGTTTCCAGCTGAGATATGCATTTTCTGCGATAATCTTGGTGAAACATCTGTCCGAAGTATGCAGAAACGTCGCGAGCGCTCTTTTCGAGCTATTTAATGCGAGAAACACGTTTTCTGGGGTTTTCACCACTCCACAGTTCGTTGGATATGCAGAACCGGAGATATCTTGGTTTTCGTGGGGTTTCAAGCTGAGATATGCATTTCCTGCGATAATCTTGGTGAAACATCTGTCCGAAGTATGCAGAAACGTCGACGGCGCTCTTTTCCTAGCTATTTAATGCGAGAAACACGTTTTCTGGGGTTTTCACCACTCCACAGTTCGTTGGATATGCAGAACCGGAGATATCTTGGTTTTCGTGGGGTTTCAAGCTGAGATATGCGTTTCCTGCGATAATCTTGGTGAGACTTCTGTCCGAAGTATGCAGAAACGTCGAGAGCGCTCTTTTCGAACTATTTAATGCGAGAAACACGTTCTCTGGTTGTTTTCACCACTCCACAGTGCGTTTGATATGCAGAACCGGCAATATCTTGATTTTCGTGGTGTTTCCAGCTGAGATATGCATTTTCTGCTATAATCTTGGTGGGTCTTTTGTCAGAAGTATGCAGAATCATCTAGATCCCTCTTATCGAGCTATTTTATGCGAGAAACACGTTATCTGGTGTTTTCACCACTCCACAGTGCGTTTGATAATGCAGAACCGGCGACATCTTTGATTTCGTCGGCGTTCAAGCTGAGATATGCATTTTCTACGATAATCTTGGTGAGACTTCTGTAAGAAGTATGCAGAAACATCGAGAGCGATCTTTTCGAGCTATTTATTGCGAGAAACACGTTATCTGGTGTTTTCACCACTCCACAGTGCGTTTGACATGCAGAACCGGAGATATCTTGGTTTCGGTCGGGTTTCAAGCTGAGATATGCATTTTCTACGATAATCTTGGTGAGACTTCTGTCAGAAGTATGCAGAATCTTCGAGATCGCACTTTTCGAGCTATTTAATGCGAGAAACACGTTCTCTGGTTGTTTTCACCACTCCACAGTGCGTTTGATATGCTGAACAGGCGATATCTTGATTTTCGAGGTGTTTCCAGCTGAGATATGCATTTTCTGCGATAATCTTGGTGAGACTTCTGTCCGAAGTATGCTGAATCATCGAGATCGCTCTTTTCGAGCTATTTAATGCGAGAAACACGTTCTCTGTTAGTTTTCACCACTCCACAGTGCGTTTGATATGCAGAACAGGCGATATCTTCATTTTCGAGGTGTTTCCAGCTGAGATATGCATTTTCTACGATAAACCTGGTGAGACTTCTGTCAGAAGTATGCAGAATCTTCGAGAACGCTCTTTTCGAGATAGTTAATGCGAGAAAAACCTTATCCGGTGTTTTCACCACTCCACAGTGCGTTAGATATGCAGAACCAGCGATATCTTGGCTTTCGTGGGGTTTCAAGCTGAGATATGCATTTTTTACGATAATCTTGGTGAGACTTCTGTCCGAAGTATGAAGAATCATCGATATCGCTCTATTCGAGCTATTTAATGCGAGAAACACGTTTTCAGGGTGTTTTCACCATTCCACAGTGCGTCTGATATGCTGAACACAGCGATATCTTGGTTTTCGTGGGGTTTCAATCTGAGATATGCATTTTTTACGATAATTTTGGTGAGATTTCTGTCCGAAGTATGCAGAATCATCGAGATCGCTCGTTTCGAGCTATTTAATGCGAGAAACACGTTATCTGGTGTTTTCACCACTCCACAGTTGGTTTGATATGCAGAACCGGCGATATTTTCGTTTTCGTCGGGTTTCAAGCTGAGATGTGCATTTTCTACGATAATCTTGGTGAGACTTCTGTCCGAAGTATGCTGAATCATCGAGATCGCTCTTTTCGAGCTATTTAATGCGAGAAACACGTTCTCTGTTAGTTTTCACCACTCCACAGTGCGTTTGATATGCAGAACAGGCGATATCTTGATTTTCGAGGTGTTTCCAGCTGAGATATGCATTTTCTACGATAAACCTGGTGAGACTTCTGTCAGAAGTATGCAGAATCTTCGAGAACGCTCTTTTCGAGCTATTGAATGCGAGAAACACGTTGTCTGGTGTTTTCACCACTCCACAGTGCGTTGGATATGCAGAACCGCAGACATTTTTGTTTTCGTCGGGTTTCAAGCTGAGATATGCATTTTCTACGATAAGCTTGGTGAAACATCTGTCCGAAGTATGCAGAAACGTCGCCAGCGCTCTTTTCGAGCTATTTAATGCGAGAAACACGTTTTCTGGGGTTTTCACCACTCCACAGTTCGTTGGATATGCAGAACCGGAGATATCTTGGTTTTCGTGGGGTTTCAAGCTGAGATATGCATTTCCTGCGATAATCTTGGTGAGACTTCTGTCCGAAGTATGCAGAAACGTCGACGGCGCTCTTTTCCTAGCTATTTAATGCGAGAAACACGTTTTCTGGGGTTTTCACCACTCCAAAGTTCGTTGGATATGCAGAACCGGAGATATCTTGGTTTTCGTGGGGTTTCAAGCTGAGATATGCGTTTCCTGCGATAATCTTGGTGAGACTTCTGTCCGAAGTATGCAGAAACGTCGAGAGCGCTCTTTTCGAACTATTTAATGTGAGAAACACGTTCTCTGGTTGTTTTCACCACTCCACAGTGCGTTTGATATGCAGAACCGGCAATATCTTGATTTTCGTGGTGTTTCCAGCTGAGATATGCATTTTCTGCTATAATCTTGGTGGGTCTTTTGTCAGAAGTATGCAGAATCATCTAGATCCCTCTTATCGAGCTATTTTATGCGAGAAACACGTTATCTGGTGTTTTCACCACTCCACAGTGCGTTTGATAATGCAGAACCGGCGACATCTTTGATTTCGTCGGCGTTCAAGCTGAGATATGCATTTTCTACGATAATCTTGGTGAGACTTCTGTCAGAAGTATGCAGAATTATCGGGATCGGCCTTTTCGAGCTATTTAATGCGAGAAACACGTTCTCTGGTGTTTTCACCACTCCACAGTGCGTTTGACATGCAGAACCGGAGATATCTTGGTTTCGGTCGGGTTTCAAGCTGAGATATGCATTTTCTACGATAATCTTGGTGAGACTTCTGTCAGAAGTATGCAGAATCTTCGAGATCGCACTTTTCGAGCTATTTAATGCGAGAAACACGTTCTCTGGTTGTTTTCACCACTCCACAGTGCGTTTGATATGCAGAACCAGCAACATCTTGATTTTCGTGAGGTTTCGAGCTGAGATATGCATTTTCTGCGATAATATTGGTGAGACTTCAGTCAGAAGTATGCAGAATCATCTAGATCGCTCTTTTCGAGCTAGTTAGGGCGAGAAACACGTTATCTGGTGTTTTCACCACTCCACAGTGCGTTTGACATGCAGAACCGGAGAAATCTTGGTTTCGGTCGGGTTTCAAGCTGAGATGTGCATTTTCTACGATAATCTTGGTGAGACTTCTGTAAGAAGTATGCAGAAACATCGAGAGCGATCTTTTCGAGCTATTTATTGCGAGAAACACGTTATCTGGTGTTTTCACCACTCCACAGTGCGTTTGATATGCAGTACCAGCGATATCTTGGTTTCGGTCGGGTTTCAAGCTGAGATATGCATTTTCTACGATAATCCTGGTGAGACTTCTGTCAGAAGTATGCAGAATCTTCGAGAACGCTCTTTTCGAGCTATTTAATGCGAGAAACACGTCATCTGGTGTTTTCACCACTCCACAGTGCGTTGGATATGCAGAACCGGAGATATTTTGGTTTTCGTCGGGTTTCAAGCTGAGATATGCATTTTCTGCGATAATCTTGGTGGACTTCTGTCCGAAGTATGCTGAAACATCGAGATCGCTCTTTTCGAGCTAGTTAATGCGAGAAACACGTTATCTGGTGTTTTCACCACTCCACAGTGCGTTTGATATGCAGTACCAGCGATATCTTGGTATTCGTGGGGTTTCAAGCTGAGATATGCATTTTCTGCGATAATCTTAGTGGACTTCTGTCCGAAGTATGCTGAAACATCGAGATCGCTCTTTTCGAGCTAGTTAATGCGAGAAACACGTTATCTGGTGTTTTCACCACTCCACAGTGCGTTTGATATGCAGTACCAGCGATATCTTGGTTTTCGTGAGGTTTCAAGCTGAGATATGCATTTTCTGCGATAATCTTGGTGGACTTCTGTCCGAAGTATGCTGAAACATCGAGATCGCTCTTTTCGAGCTAGTTAATGCGAGAAAAACCTTACCCGGTGTTTTCACCACTCCACAGTGCGTTAGATATGCAGAACCAGCGATATCTTGGCTTTCGTGGGGTTTCAATCTGAGATATGCATTTTTTTCGATAATTTTGGTGAGATTTCTGTCCGAAGTATGCAGAATCATCGAGATCGTTCGTTTCGAGCTATTTAATGCGAGAAACACGTTATCTGGTGTTTTCACCACTCCACAGTTGGTTTGATATGCAGAACCGGCGATATTTTGGTTTTCGTCGGGTTTCAAGCTGAGATGTGCATTTTCTACGATAATATTGGTGAGACTTCAGTCAGAAGTATGCAGAATCATCTAGATCGCTCTTTTCGAGCTAGTTAGAGCGAGAAACACGTTATCTGGTGTTTTCACCACTCCACAGTGCGTTTGACATGCAGAACCGGAGATATCTTGGTTTCGGTCGGGTTTCAAGCTGAGATATGCATTTTCTACGATAATCCTGGTGAGACTTCTGTCAGAAGTATGCAGAATCTTCGAGAACGCTCTTTTCGAGCTATTGAATGCGAGAAACACGTTATCTGGTGTTTTCATCACTCCACAGTGTGTTGGATATGCAGAACCGCAGACATTTTTGTTTTCGTCGGGTTTCAAGCTGAGATATGCATTTTCTACGATAAGCTTGGTGAAACATCTGTCCGAAGTATGCAGAAACGTCGCGAGCGCTCTTTTCGAGCTATTTAATGCGAGAAACACGTTTTCTGGGGTTTTCACCACTCCACAGTTCGTTGGATATGCAGAACCGGAGATATCTTGGTTTTCGTGGGGTTTCAGGCTGAGATATGCATTTCCTGCGATAATCTTGGTGAGACTTCTGTCCGAAGTATGCTGAATCATCGAGATCGCTCTTTTCGAGCTATTTAATGCGAGAAACACGTTCTCTGGTTGTTTGCACCACTCCACAGTGCGTTTGATATGCAGAACAGGCGATATCTTGATTTTCGAGGTGTTTCCAGCTGAGATATGCATTTTCTACGATAATCTTGGTGAGACTTCTGTCCGAAGTATGCTGAATCATCGAGATCGCTCTTTTCGAGCTATTTAATGCGAGAAACACGTTCTCTGGTTGTTTGCACCACTCCACAGTGCGTTTGATATGCAGAACAGGCGATATCTTGATTTTCGAGGTGTTTCCAGCTGAGATATGCATTTTCTGCGATAATCTTGGTGAAACATCTGTCCGAAGTATGCAGAAACGTCGCGAGCGCTCTTTTCGAGCTATTTAATGCGAGAAACACGTATTCTGGGGTTTTCACCACTCCACAGTTCGTTGGATATGCAGAACCAGAGATATCTTGGTTTTCGTGGGGTTTCATGCTGAGATATGCATTTCCTGCGATAATCTTGGTGAAACATCTGTCCGAAGTATGCTGAATCATCGAGATCGCTCTTTTCGAGCTATTTAATGCGAGAACCACGTTCTCTGGTTGTTTGCACCACTCCACAGTGCGTTTGATATGCAGAACAGGCGATATCTTGATTTTCGAGGTGTTTCCAGCTGAGATATGCATTTTCTACGATAATCTTGGTGAGACTTCTGTTAGAAGTATGCAGAATCATCGAGATCGCTCGTTTCGAGCTATTTAATGCGAGAAACACGTTTTCTGGGGTTTTCACCACTCCACAGTTCGTTGGATATGCAGAACCGGAGATATCTTGGTTTTCGTGGGGTTTCAAGCTGAGATATGCGTTTCCTGCGATAATCTTGGTGAGACTTCTGTCCGAAGTATGCAGAAACGTCGAGAGCGCTCTTTTCGAACTATTTAATGCGAGAAACACGTTCTCTGGTTGTTTTCACCACTCCACAGTGCGTTTGATATGCAGAACCGGCAATATCTTGATTTTCGTGGTGTTTCCAGCTGAGATATGCATTTTCTGCTATAATCTTGGTGGGTCTTTTGTCAGAAGTATGCAGAATCATCTAGATCCCTCTTATCGAGCTATTTTATGCGAGAAACACGTTATCTGGTGTTTTCACCACTCCACAGTGCGTTTGATAATGCAGAACCGGCGACATCTTTGATTTCGTCGGCGTTCAAGCTGAGATATGCATTTTCTACGATAATCTTGGTGAGACTTCTGTCAGAAGTATGCAGAATTATTGGGATCGGCCTTTTCGAGCTATTTAATGCGAGAAACACGTTCTCTGGTGTTTTCACCACTCCACAGTGCGTTTGACATGCAGAACCGGAGATATCTTGGTTTCGGTCGGGTTTCAAGCTGAGATATGCATTTTCTACGATAATCTTGGTGAGACTTCTGTCAGAAGTATGCAGAATCTTCGAGATCGCACTTTTCGAGCTATTTAATGCGAGAAACACGTTCTCTGGTTGTTTTCACCACTCCACAGTGCGTTTGATATGCAGAACCAGCAACATCTTGATTTTCGTGAGGTTTCGAGCTGAGATATGCATTTTCTGCGATAATATTGGTGAGACTTCAGTCAGAAGTATGCAGAATCATCTAGATCGCTCTTTTCGAGCTAGTTAGGGCGAGAAACACGTTATCTGGTGTTTTCACCACTCCACAGTGCGTTTGACATGCAGAACCGGAGAAATCTTGGTTTCGGTCGGGTTTCAAGCTGAGATATGCATTTTCTGCGATAATCTTGGTGGACTTCTGTCCGAAGTATGCTGAAACATCGAGATCGCTCTTTTCGAGCTAGTTAATGCGAGAAACACGTTATCTGGTGTTTTCACCACTCCACAGTGCGTTTGATATGCAGTACCAGCGATATCTTGGTTTTCGTGGGGTTTCAAGCTGAGATATGCATTTTCTGCGATAATCTTAGTGGACTTCTGTCGGAAGTATGCTGAAACATCGAGATCGCTCTTTTCGAGCTAGTTAATGCGAGAAACACGTTATCTGGTGTTTTCACCACTCCACAGTGCGTTTGATATGCAGTACCAGCGATATCTTGGTTTTCGTGAGGTTTCAAGCTGAGATATGCATTTTCTGCGATAATCTTGGTGGACTTCTGTCCGAAGTATGCTGAAACATCGAGATCGCTCTTTTCGAGCTGTTTAATGCGAGAAACACGTTATCTGGTGTTTTCACCACTCCACAGTGCGTTTGATATGCAGAACCGGCGATATCTTGGTTTTCGTGGGGTTTCAAGCTGAGATATGCATTTCCTGCGATAATCTTTGTGAGACTTCGGTCCGAAGTATGCTGAATCATCGCGATCGCTCTTTTCGAGCTAGTTAGTGCGAGAAACACGTTATCTGGTGATATCACCACTCCACAGTGCCTTTGATATGCAGAACAGTACATATCTTGGTTTTCGTGGGGTTTCAAGCTGAGATATGCATTTTCTGCGATAATCTTGGTGGACTTCTGTCCGAAGTATGCTGAAACATCGAGATCGCACTTTTCGAGCTATTTAATGCGAGAAACACGTTCTCTGGTTGTTTTCACCACTCCACAGTGCGTTTGATATGCAGAACAGGCGATATCTTGATTTTCGAGGTGTTTCCAGCTGAGATATGCATTTTCTACGATAATCTTGGTGAGACTTCTGTTAGAAGTATGCAGAATCATCGAGATCGCTCGTTTCGAGCTATTTAATGCGAGAAACACGTTCTCTGGTGTTTTCACCACTCCACAGTGCGTTTGACATGCAGAACCGGAGATATCATGGTTTCGGTCGGGTTTCAAGCTGAGATATGCATTTTCTGCGATAATCTTGGTGGACTTCTGTCCGAAGTATGCTGAAACATCGAGATCGCTCTTTTCGAGCTGTTTAATGCGAGAAACACGTTATCTGGTGTTTTCACCACTCCACAGTGCGTTTGATATGCAGAACCGGCGATATCTTGGTTTTCGTGGGGTTTCAAGCTGAGATATGCATTTCCTGCGATAATCTTTGTGAGACTTCGGTCCGAAGTATGCAGAAACGTCGCGAGCGCTCTTTTCGAGCTATTTAATGCGAGAAACACGTATTCTGGGGTTTTCACCACTCCACAGTTCGTTGGATATGCAGAACCAGAGATATCTTGGTTTTCGTGGGGTTTCATGCTGAGATATGCATTTCCTGCGATAATCTTGGTGAAACATCTGTCCGAAGTATGCTGAATCATCGAGATCGCTCTTTTCGAGCTATTTAATGCGAGAACCACGTTCTCTGGTTGTTTGCACCACTCCACAGTGCGTTTGATATGCAGAACAGGCGATATCTTGATTTTCGAGGTGTTTCCAGCTGAGATATGCATTTTCTACGATAATCTTGGTGAGACTTCTGTTAGAAGTATGCAGAATCATCGAGATCGCTCGTTTCGAGCTATTTAATGCGAGAAACACGTTTTCTGGGGTTTTCACCACTCCACAGTTCGTTGGATATGCAGAACCGGAGATATCTTGGTTTTCGTGGGGTTTCAAGCTGAGATATGCGTTTCCTGCGATAATCTTGGTGAGACTTCTGTCCGAAGTATGCAGAAACGTCGAGAGCGCTCTTTTCGAGCTAGTTAATGCGAGAAACACGTTATCTGGTGTTTTCACCACTCCACAGTGCGTTTGATATGCAGTACCAGCGATATCTTGGTTTTCGTGGGGTTTCAATCTGAGATATGCATTTTTTACGATAATTTTGGTGAGATTTCTGTCCGAAGTATGCAAAATCATCGAGATCGCTCGTTTCGAGCTATTTAATGCGAGAAACACGTTTTCTGGTGTTTTCACCACTCCACAGTTGGTTTGATACGCAGAACCGGCGATATTTTGGTTTTCGTCGGGTTTCAAGCTGAGATGTGCATTTTCTACGATAATATTGGTGAGACTTCAGTCAGAAGTATGCAGAATCATCTAGATCGCTCTTTTCGAGCTAGTTAGAGCGAGAAACACGTTATCTGGTGTTTTCACCACTCCACAGTGCGTTTGACATGCAGAACCGGAGATATCTTGGTTTCGGTCGGGTTTCAAGCTGAGATATGCATTTTCTGCTATAATCTTGGTGGGTCTTTTGTCAGAAGTATGCAGAATCATCTAGATCCCTCTTATCGAGCTATTTTATGCGAGAAACACGTTATCTGGTGTTTTCACCACTCCACAGTGCGTTTGATAATGCAGAACCGGCGACATCTTTGATTTCGTCGGCGTTCAAGCTGAGATATGCATTTTCTACGATAATCTTGGTGAGACTTCTGTCAGAAGTATGCAGAATTATCGGGATCGGCCTTTTCGAGCTATTTAATGCGAGAAACACGTTCTCTGGTGTTTTCACCACTCCACAGTGCGTTTGACATGCAGAACCGGAGATATCTTGGTTTCGGTCGGGTTTCAAGCTGAGATATGCATTTTCTACGATAATCTTGGTGAGACTTCTGTCAGAAGTATGCAGAATCTTCGAGATCGCACTTTTCGAGCTATTTAATGCGAGAAACACGTTCTCTGGTTGTTTTCACCACTCCACAGTGCGTTTGATATGCAGAACCAGCAACATCTTGATTTTCGTGAGGTTTCGAGCTGAGATATGCATTTTCTGCGATAATATTGGTGAGACTTCAGTCAGAAGTATGCAGAATCATCTAGATCGCTCTTTTCGAGCTAGTTAGGGCGAGAAACACGTTATCTGGTGTTTTCACCACTCCACAGTGCGTTTGACATGCAGAACCGGAGAAATCTTGGTTTCGGTCGGGTTTCAAGCTGAGATATGCATTTTCTGCGATAATCTTGGTGGACTTCTGTCCGAAGTATGCTGAAACATCGAGATCGCTCTTTTCGAGCTAGTTAATGCGAGAAACACGTTATCTGGTGTTTTCACCACTCCACAGTGCGTTTGATATGCAGTACCAGCGATATCTTGGTTTTCGTGGGGTTTCAAGCTGAGATATGCATTTTCTGCGATAATCTTAGTGGACTTCTGTCCGAAGTATGCTGAAACATCGAGATCGCTCTTTTCGATCTAGTTAATGCGAGAAACACGTTATCTGGTGTTTTCACCACTCCACAGTGCGTTTGATATGCAGTACCAGCGATATCTTGGTTTTCGTGAGGTTTCAAGCTGAGATATGCATTTTCTGCGATAATCTTGGTGGACTTCTGTCCGAAGTATGCTGAAACATCGAGATCGCTCTTTTCGAGCTGTTTAATGCGAGAAACACGTTATCTGGTGTTTTCACCACTCCACAGTGCGTTTGATATGCAGAACCGGCGATATCTTGGTTTTCGTGGGGTTTCAAGCTGAGATATGCATTTCCTGCGATAATCTTTGTGAGACTTCGGTCCGAAGTATGCTGAATCATCGCGATCGCTCTTTTCGAGCTAGTTAGTGCGAGAAACACGTTATCTGGTGTTATCACCACTCCACAGTGCCTTTGATATGCAGAACAGTACATATCTTGGTTTTCGTGGGGTTTCAAGCTGAGATATGCATTTTCTGCGATAATCTTGGTGGACTTCTGTCCGAAGTATGCTGAAACATCGAGATCGCTCTTTCCGAGCTAGTTAATGCGAGAAAAACCTTATCCGGTGTTTTCACCACTCCACAGTTGGTTTGATATGCAGAACCGGCGATATTTTGGTTTTCGTCGGGTTTCAAGCTGAGATGTGCATTTTCTACGATAATATTGGTGAGACTTCAGTCAGAAGTATGCAGAATCATCTAGATCGCTCTTTTCGAGCTAGTTAGAGCGAGAAACACGTTATCTGGTGTTTTCACCACTCCACAGTGCGTTTGACATGCAGAACCGGAGATATCTTGGTTTCGGTCGGGTTTCAAGCTGAGATATGCATTTTCTACGATAATCCTGGTGAGACTTCTGTCAGAAGTATGCAGAATCTTCGAGAACGCTCTTTTCGAGCTATTTAATGCGAGAAACACGTTATCTGGTGTTTTCACCACTCCACAGTGCGTTGGATATGCAGAACCGGAGACATTTTGGTTTTCGTCGGGTTTCAAGCTGAGATATGCATTTTCTGCGATAATCTTGGTGGACTTCTGTCCGAAGTATGCTGAAACATCGAGATCGCTCTTTTCGAGCTAGTTAATGAGAGAAACACGTTATCTGGTGTTTTCACGACTCCACAGTGCGTTTGATATGCAGTACCAGCGATATCTTGGTTTTCGTGGGGTTTCAAGCTGAGATATGCATTTTCTGCAATAATCTTGGTGGACTTCTGTCCGAAGAATGCTGAAACATCGAGATCGCTCTTTTCGAGCTGTTTAATGCGAGAAACACCTTATCTGGAGTTTTCACCACTCCACAGTGCGTTGGATATGCAGAACAGCAGACATTTTGGTTTTCGTCGGGTTTCAAGCTGAGATATGCATTTTCTACGATAAGCTTGGTGAAACATCTGTCCGAAGTATGCAGAAACGTCGAGAGCGCTCTTATCGAGCTATTTAATGCGAGAAACACGTTTTCTGGGGTTTTCACCACTCCACAGTTCGTTGGATATGCAGAACCGGAGATATCTTGGTTTTCGTGGGGTTTCAAGCTGAGATATGCATTTTCTGCGATAATCTTGGTGGACTTCTGTCCGAAGTATGCTGAAACATCGAGATCGCTCTTTTCGAGCTGTTTAATGCGAGAAACACGTTATCTGGTGTTTTCACCACTCCACAGTGCGTTTGATATGCAGTACCAGCGATATCTTGGTTTCGGTCGGGTTTCAAGCTAAGATATGCATTTTCTACGATAATCCTGGTGATACTTCTGTCAGAAGTATGCAGAATCTTCGAGAACGCTCTTTTCGAGCTATTTAATGCGAGAAACACCTTATCTGGTGTTTTCACCACTCCACAGTGCGTTGGATATGCAGAACCGCAGACATTTTGGTTTTCGTCGGGTTTCAAGCTGAGATATGCATTTTCTACGATGATCTTGGTGAGACTTCTGTTAGAAGTATGCAGAATCATCGAGATCGCTCGTTTCGAGCTATTTAATGCGAGAAACACGTTATCTGGTGTTTTCACCACTCCACAGTGCGTTGGATATGCAGAACCGGAGATATTTTGGTTTTCGTCGGGTTTCAAGCTGAGATATGCTTTTTCTGCGATAATCTTGTAGAGACATCTGTCCGAAGTATGCAGAAACATCGAGAGGGCTCTTTTCGAGCTATTTATTGCGAGAAACACGTTCTCTGGTTGTTTTCACCACTCCACAGTGCGTTTGATATGCAGAACCGGCGATATCTTGATTTTCGTGGTGTTTCCAGCTGAGATATGCATTTTCTGCTATAATCTTGGTGGGTCTTTTGTCAGAAGTATGCAGAATCATCTAGATCCCTCTTATCGATCTATTTTATGCGAGAAACACGTTATCTGGTGTTTTCACCACTCCACAGTGCGTTTGATAATGCAGAACCGGCGACATCTTTGATGTCGTCGGCGTTCAAGCTGAGATATGCATTTTCTACGATAATCTTGGTGAGACTTCTGTCAGAAGTATGCAGAATCATCGGGATCGGCCTTTTCGAGCTATTTAATGCGGGAAACACGTTATCTGGTGTTTTCACCACTCCACAGTGCGTTGGATATGCAGAACCGGAGATATTTTGGTTTTCGTCGGGTTTCAAGCTGAGATATGCATTTTCTGCGATAATCTTGGTGGACTTCTGTCCGAAGTATGCTGAAACTTCGAGATCGCTCTTTTCGAGCTACTTAATGCACGAAACACGTTTTCTGGTGTTTTCACCACTCCACAGTACGTTTGACATGCAGAACCGGAGATATCTTGGTTTCGGTCGGGTTTCAAGCTGAGATATGCATTTTCTACGATAAACCTGGTGAGACTTCTGTCCGAAGTATGCACAAACGTCGAGAGCGCTCTTTTCGAGCTATTTAATGCGAGAAACACGTTTTCTGGGGTTTTCACCACTCCACAGTTCGTTGGATATGCAGAACCGGAGATATCTTGGTTTTCGTGGGGTTTCAAGCTGAGATATGCATTTCCTGCGATAATCTTGGTGAGACTTCTGTCCGAAGTATGCTGAATCATCGAGATCGCTCTTTTCGAGCTATTTAATGCGAGAAACACGTTCTCTGGTTGTTTTCACCACTCCGCAGTGCGTTTGATATGCAGAACAGGCGATATCTTGATTTTCGAGGTGTTTCCAGCTGAGATATGCATTTTCTACGATAATCTTGGTGAGACTTCTGTTAGAAGTATGCAGAATCATCGACATCGCTCGTTTCGAGCTATTTAATGCGAGAAACACGTTTTCTGGGGTTTTCACCACTCCACAGTTCGTTGGATATGCAGAACAGTAGATACCCTGGTTTTCGTGGGGTTTCAAGCAGAGATATGCATTCTCTGCGATAATCTTGGTGAAACATCTGTCCGAAGTATGCAGAAACGTCGAGGGCGCTCTTTTCGAGCTATTTAATGCGAGATACACGTTTTCTGGGGTTTTCACCACTCCACAGATCGTTGGATATGCAGAACCGGAGATATCTTGGTTTTCGTGGGGTTTCAAGCTGAGATATGCATTTCCTGCGATAATCTTGGTGAGACTTTTGTCCGAAGTATGCAGAAACGTCGAGAGCGCTCTTTTCGAGCTATTTAATGCGAGAAACACGTTTTCTGGGGTTTTCACCACTCCACAGTTCGTTGGATATGCAGAACAGTAGATATCCTGGTTTTCGTGGGGTTTCAAGCAGAGGTATGCATTTTCTGCGATAATCTTGGTGAGACTTCTGTTAGAAGTATGCAGAATCATCGAGATCGATAGTTTCGAGCTATTTAATGCGAGAAACACGTTATCTGGTGTTTTCACCACTCCACAGTGCGTTCGATATGCAGAACCGGAGATATTTTGGTTTTCGTCGGGTTTCAAGCTGAGATATGCATTTTCTGCGATAATCTTGTAGAGACATCTGTCCGAAGTATGCAGAAACATCGAGAGCGCTCTTTTCGAGCTATTTATTGCGAGAAACGCGTTCTCTGGTTGTTTTCACCACTCCACAGTGCGTTTGATATGCAGAACCGGCGATATCTTGATTTTCGTGGTGTTTCCAGCTGAGATATGCATTTTCTGCTATAATCTTGGTGGGTCTTTTGTCAGAAGTATGCAGAATCATCTAAATCCCTCTTATCGAGCTATTTTATGCGAGAAACACGTTATCTGGTGTTTTCACCACTCCACAGTGCGTTTGATAATGCAGAACCGGCGATATCTTGGTTTTCGTGGGGTTTCAAGCTGAGATATGCATTTTCTGCGATAATCTTGGTGGACTTCTGTCCGAAGTATGCTGAAACATCGAGATCGCTCTTTTCGAGCTATTTAATGCGAGAAACACGTTATCTGGTGTTTTCACCACTCCACAGTGCGTTTGATATGCAGAATAGTACATATCTTGGTTTTCGTGGGGTTTCAAGCTGAGATATGCATTTTCTGCGATAATCTTGTTGAGACTTCTGTCCGAAGTATGCAGAATCATCGAGATCGCTCGTTTCGAGCTATTTAATGCGAGAAACACGTTATCTGGTGTTTTCACCACTCCACAGTGCGTTGGATATGCAGAACCGCAGACATTTTGGTTTTCGTCGGGTTTCAAGCTGAGATATGCATTTTCTACGATAAGCTTGGTGAAACATCTGTCCGAAGTATGCAGAAACGTCGACAGCGCTCTTTTCGAGCTATTTAATGCGAGAAACACGTTTTCTGGGGTTTTCACCACTCCACAGTTCGTTGGATATGCAGATCCGGAGATATCTTGGTTTTCGTGGGGTTTCAAGCTGAGATATGCACTTCCTGCGATAATCTTGGTGAGACTTCTGTCCGAAGTATGCTGAAACATCGAGATCGCTCTTTTCGAGCTGTTTAATGCGAGAAACACGTTATCTGGTGTTTTCACCACTCCACAGTGCGTTTGATATGCAGAACCGGCGATATCTTGGTTTTCGTGGGGTTTCAAGCTGAGATATGCATTTCCTGCGATAATCTTTGTGAGACTTCGGTCCGAAGTATGCTGAATCATCGCGATCGCTCTTTTCGAGCTAGTTAGTGCGAGAAACACGTTATCTGGTGTTCTCACCACTCCACAGTGCCTTTGATATGCAGAACAGTACATATCTTGGTTTTCGTGGGGTTTCAAGCTGAGATATGCATTTTCTGCGATAATCTTGGTGGACTTCTGTCCGAAGTATGCTGAAACATCGAGATCGCTCTTTCCGAGCTAGTTAATGCGAGAAAAACCTTATCCGGTGTTTTCACCACTCCACAGTGCGTTTGATATGCAGAACCGGCGATATCTTGATTTTCGTGGTGTTTCCAGCTGAGATATGCATTTTCTGCTATAATCTTGGTGGGTCTTTTGTCAGAAGTATGCTGAAACATCGAGATCGCTCTTATCGATCTATTTTATGCGAGAAACACGTTATCTGGTGTTTTCACCACTCCACAGTGCGTTTGATAATGCAGAACCGGCGACATCTTTGATGTCGTCGGCGTTCAAGCTGAGATATGCATTTTCTACGATAATCTTGGTGAGACTTCTGTCAGAAGTATGCAGAATCATCGGGATCGGCCTTTTCGAGCTATTTAATGCGGGAAACACGTTATCTGGTGTTTTCACCACTCCACAGTGCGTTGGATATGCAGAACCGGAGATATTTTGGTTTTCGTCGGGTTTCAAGCTGAGATATGCATTTTCTGCGATAATCTTGGTGGACTTCTGTCCGAAGTATGCTGAAACTTCGAGATCGCTCTTTTCGAGCTACTTAATGCACGAAACACGTTTTCTGGTGTTTTCACCACTCCACAGTACGTTTGACATGCAGAACCGGAGATATCTTGGTTTCGGTCGGGTTTCAAGCTGAGATATGCATTTTCTACGATAAACCTGGTGAGACTTCTGTCCGAAGTATGCACAAACGTCGAGAGCGCTCTTTTCGAGCTATTTAATGCGAGAAACACGTTTTCTGGGGTTTTCACCACTCCACAGTTCGTTGGATATGCAGAACCGGAGATATCTTGGTTTTCGTGGGGTTTCAAGCTGAGATATGCATTTCCTGCGATAATCTTGGTGAGACTTCTGTCCGAAGTATGCTGAATCATCGAGATCGCTCTTTTCGAGCTATTTAATGCGAGAAACACGTTCTCTGGTTGTTTTCACCACTCCGCAGTGCGTTTGATATGCAGAACAGGCGATATCTTGATTTTCGAGGTGTTTCCAGCTGAGATATGCATTTTCTACGATAATCTTGGTGAGACTTCTGTTAGAAGTATGCAGAATCATCGACATCGCTCGTTTCGAGCTATTTAATGCGAGAAACACGTTTTCTGGGGTTTTCACCACTCCACAGTTCGTTGGATATGCAGAACAGTAGATACCCTGGTTTTCGTGGGGTTTCAAGCAGAGATATGCATTCTCTGCGATAATCTTGGTGAAACATCTGTCCGAAGTATGCAGAAACGTCGAGGGCGCTCTTTTCGAGCTATTTAATGCGAGATACACGTTTTCTGGGGTTTTCACCACTCCACAGATCGTTGGATATGCAGAACCGGAGATATCTTGGTTTTCGTGGGGTTTCAAGCTGAGATATGCATTTCCTGCGATAATCTTGGTGAGACTTTTGTCCGAAGTATGCAGAAACGTCCAGAGCGCTCTTTTCGAGCTATTTAATGCGAGAAACACGTTTTCTGGGGTTTTCACCACTCCACAGTTCGTTGGATATGCAGAACAGTAGATATCCTGGTTTTCGTGGGGTTTCAAGCAGAGGTATGCATTTTCTGCGATAATCTTGGTGAGACTTCTGTTAGAAGTATGCAGAATCATCGAGATCGATAGTTTCGAGCTATTTAATACGAGAAACACGTTATCTGGTGTTTTCACCACTCCACAGTGCGTTCGATATGCAGAACCGGAGATATTTTTGTT
Organism: Anthophora plumipes; assembly: GCA_951804975.1. Classification (NCBI taxonomy): domain Eukaryota; kingdom Metazoa; phylum Arthropoda; class Insecta; order Hymenoptera; family Apidae; genus Anthophora; species Anthophora plumipes. The sequence goes on from CATORF010000380.1 coordinate 143,890, forward strand.
TTCGTCGGGTTTCAAGCTGAGATATGCATTTTCTGCGATAATCTTGTAGAGACATCTGTCCGAAGTATGCAGAAACATCGAGAGCGCCCTTTTCGAGCTATTTATTGCGAGAAACACGTTCTCTGGTTGTTTTCACCACTCCACAGTGCGTTTGATATGCAGAACCGGCGATATCTTGATTTTCGTGGTGTTTCCAGCTGAGATATGCATTTTCTGCTATAATCTTGGTGGGTCTTTTGTCAGAAGTATGCAGAATCATCTAAATCCCTCTTATCGAGCTATTTTATGCGAGAAACACGTTATCTGGTGTTTTCACCACTCCACAGTGCGTTTGATAATGCAGAACCGGCGATATCTTGGTTTTCGTGGGGTTTCAAGCTGAGATATGCATTTTCTGCGATAATCTTGGTGGACTTCTGTCCGAAGTATGCTGAAACATCGAGATCGCTCTTTTCGAGCTATTTAATGCGAGAAACACGTTATCTGGTGTTTTCACCACTCCACAGTGCGTTTGATATGCAGAACAGTACATATCTTGGTTTTCGTGGGGTTTCAAGCTGAGATATGCATTTTCTGCGATAATCTTGTTGAGACTTCTGTCTGAAGTATGCAGAATCATCGAGATCGCTCGTTTCGAGCTATTTAATGCGAGAAACACGTTATCTGGTGTTTTCACCACTCCACAGTGCGTTGGATATGCAGAACCGCAGACATTTTGGTTTTCGTCGGGTTTCAAGCTGAGATATGCATTTTCTACGATAAGCTTGGTGAAACATCTGTCCGAAGTATGCAGAAACGTCGACAGCGCTCTTTTCGAGCTATTTAATGCGAGAAACACGTTTTCTGGGGTTTTCACCACTCCACAGTTCGTTGGATATGCAGATCCGGAGATATCTTGGTTTTCGTGGGGTTTCAAGCTGAGATATGCACTTCCTGCGATAATCTTGGTGAGACTTCTGTCCGAAGTATGCTGAATCATCGAGATTGCACTTTTCGAGCTATTTAATGCGAGAAACACGTTCTCTGGTTGTTTTCACCACTCCACAGTGCGTTTGATATGCAGAACAGGCGATATCTTGATTTTCGAGGTGTTTCCAGCTGAGATATGCATTTTCTACGATAAACCTGGTGAGACTTCTGTCAGAAGTATGCAGAATCTTCGAGAACGCTCTTTTCGAGCTAGTTAATGCGAGAAAAACCTTATCCGGTGTTTTCACCACTCCACAGTGCGTTAGATATGCAGAACCAGCGATATCTTCGCTTTCGTGGGGTTTCAAGCTGAGATATGCATTTTTTACGATAATCTTGATGAGACTTCTGTCCGAAGTATGAAGAATCATCGAGATCGCTCTATTCGAGCTATTTAATGCGAGAAACACGTTTTCAGGTGTTTTCACCACTCCACAGTGCGTTGGATATGCAGAACCGCAGAAATTTTTGTTTTCGTCGGGTTTCAAGCTGAGATATGCATTTTCTACGATAAGCTTGGTGAAACATCTGTCCGAAGTATGCAGAAACGTCGCGAGCGCTCTTTTCGAGCTATTTAATGCGAGAAACACGTTTTCTGGGGTTTTCACCACTCCACAGTTCGTTGGATATGCAGAACCGGAGATATCTTGGTTTTCGTGGGGTTTCAAGCTGAGATATGCATTTCCTGCGATAATCTTGGTGAGACTTCTGTCCGAAGTATGCTGAATCATCGAGATCGCTCTTTTCGAGCTATTGAATGCGAGAAACACGTTATCTGGTGTTTTCACCACTCCACAGTGCGTTGGATATGCAGAACCGCAGAAATTTTTGTTTTCGTCGGGTTTCAAGCTGAGATATGCATTTTCTACGATAAGCTTGGTGAAACATCTGTCCGAAGTATGCAGAAACGTCGCGAGCGCTCTTTTCGAGCTATTTAATGCGAGAAACACGTTTTCTGGGGTTTTCACCACTCCACAGTTCGTTGGATATGCAGAACCGGAGATATCTTGGTTTTCGTGGGGTTTCAAGCTGAGATATGCATTTCCTGCGATAATCTTGGTGAGACTTCTGTCCGAAGTATGCTGAATCATCGAGATCGCTCTTTTCGAGCTATTTAATGCGAGAAACACGTTCTCTGGTTGTTTGCACCACTCCACAGTGCGTTTGATATGCAGATCAGGCGATATCTTGATTTTCGAGGTGTTTCCAGCTGAGATATGCATTTTCTACGATAATCTTGGTGAGACTTCTGTTAGAAGTATGCAGAATCATCGAGATCGCTCGTTTCGAGCTATTTAATGCGAGAAACACGTTTTCTGGGGTTTTCACCACTCCGCAGTTCGTTGGATATGCAGAACAGTAGATATCCTGGTTTTCGTGGTGTTTCCAGCTGAGATATGCATTTTCTGCGATAATCTTGGTGAAACATCTGTCCGAAGTATGCAGAAACGTCGCGAGCGCTCTTTTCGAGCTATTTAATGCGAGAAACACGTTCTCTGGTTGTTTTCACCACTCCACAGTGCGTTTGATATGCAGAACCGGCAATATCTTGATTTTCGTGGTGTTTCCAGCGGAGATATGCATTTTCTGCTATAATCTTGGTGGGTCTTTTGTCAGAAGTATGCAGAATCATCTAGATCCCTCTTATCGAGCTATTTTATGCGAGAAACACGTTATCTGGTGTTTTCACCACTCCACAGTGCGTTTGATAATGCAGAACCGGCGACATCTTTGATTTCGTCGGCGTTCAAGCTGAGATATGCATTTTCTACGATAATCTTGGTGAGACTTCTGTCAGAAGTATGCAGAATTATCGGGATCGGCCTTTTCGAGCTATTTAATGCGAGAAACACGTTCTCTGGTGTTTTCACCACTCCACAGTGCGTTTGACATGCAGAACCGGAGATATCTTGGTTTCGATCGGGTTTCAAGCTGAGATATGCATTTTCTACGATAATCCTGGTGACACTTCTGTCAGAAGTATGCAGAATCTTCGAGAACGCTCTTTTCGAGCTATTTAATGCGAGAAACACGTTATCTGGTGTTTTCACCACTCCACAGTGCGTTGGATATGCAGAACCGGAGATATTTTGGTTTTCGTCGGGTTTCAAGCTGAGATATGCATTTTCTGCGATAATCTTGGTGGACTTCTGTCCGAAGTATGCTGAAACATCGAGATCGCTCTTTTCGAGCTAGTTAATGCGAGAAACACGTTATCTGGTGTTTTCACCACTCCACAGTGCGTTTGATATGCAGTACCAGCGATATCTTGGTTTTCGTGGGGTTTCAAGCTGAGATATGCATTTTCTGCGATAATCTTAGTGGACTTCTGTCCGAAGTATGCTGAAACATCGAGATCGCTCTTTTCGAGCTAGTTAATGCGAGAAACACGTTATCTGGTGTTTTCACCACTCCACAGTGCGTTTGATATGCAGTACCAGCGATATCTTGGTTTTCGTGAGGTTTCAAGCTGAGATATGCATTTTCTGCGATAATCTTGGTGGACTTCTGTCCGAAGTATGCTGAAACATCGAGATCGCTCTTTTCGAGCTGTTTAATGCGAGAAACACGTTATCTGGTGTTTTCACCACTCCACAGTGCGTTTGATATGCAGAACCGGCGATATCTTGGTTTTCGTGGGGTTTCAAGTTGAGATATGCATTTCCTGCGATAATCTTTGTGAGACTTCGGTCCGAAGTATGCTGAATCATCGAGATCGCACTATTCGAGCTATTTAATGCGAGAAACACGTTCTCTGGTTGTTTTCACCACTCCACAGTGCGTTTGATATGCTGAACAGGCGATATCTTGATTTTCGAGGTGTTTCCAGCTGAGATATGCATTTTCTGCGATAATCTTGGTGAGACTTCTGTCCGAAGTATGCTGAATCATCGAGATCGCTCTTTTCGAGCTATTTAATGCGAGAAACACGTTCTCTGGTAGTTTTCACAACTCCACAGTGCGTTTGATATGCAGAACAGGCGATATCTTGATTTTCGAGGTGTTTCCAGCTGAGATATGCATTTTCTACGATAAACCCGGTGAGACTTCTGTCAGAAGTATGCAGAATCTTCGAGAACGCTCTTTTCGAGCTAGTTAATGCGAGAAAAACCTTATCCGGTGTTTTCACCACTCCACAGTGCGTTAGATATGCAGAACCAGCGATATCTTGGCTTTCGTGGGGTTTCAAGCTGAGATATGCATTTTTTACGATAATCTTGGTGAGACTTCTGTCCGAAGTATGAAGAATCATCGATATCGCTATATTCGAGCTATTTAATGCGAGAAACACGTTTTCAGGGTGTTTTCACCATTCCACAGTGCGTCTGATATGCTGAACACAGCGATATCTTGGTTTTCGTGGGGTTTCAATCTGAGATATGCATTTTTTACGATAATTTTGGTGAGATTTCTGTCCGAAGTATGCAGAATCATCGAGATCGCTCGTTTCGAGCTATTTAATGCGAGAAACACGTTATCTGGTGTTTTCACCACTCCACAGTTGGTTTGATATGCAGAACCGGCGATATTTTGGTTTTCGTCGGGTTTTAAGCTGAGATGTGCATTTTCTACGATAATATTGGTGAGACGTCAGTCAGAAGTATGCAGAATCATCTAGATCGCTCTTTTCGAGCTAGTTAGAGCGAGAAACACGTTATCTGGTGTTTTCACCACTCCACAGAGCGTTTGACATGCAGAACCGGAGATATTTTGGTTTCGGTCGGGTTTCAAGCTAAGATATGCATTTTCTACGATAATCCAGGTGAGACTTCTGTCAGAAGTATGCAGAATCTTCGAGAACGCTCTTTTCGAGCTATTGAATGCGAGAAACACGTTATCTGGTGTTTTCACCACTCCACAGTGCGTTGGATATGCAGAACCGCAGACATTTTTGTTTTCGTCGGGTTTCAAGCTGAGATATGCATTTTCTACGATAAGCTTGGTGAAACATCTGTCCGAAGTATGCAGAAACGTCGCGAGCGCTCTTTTCGAGCTATTTAATGCGAGAAACACGTTTTCTGGGGTTTTCACCACTCCACAGTTCGTTGGATATGCAGAACCGGAGATATCTTGGTTTTCGTGGGGTTTCAAGCTGAGATATGCATTTCCTGCGATAATCTTGGTGAGACTTCTGTCCGAAGTATGCTGAAACATCGAGATCGCTCTTTTCGAGCTAGTTAATGCGAGAAACACGTTATCTGGTGTTTTCACCACTCCACAGTGCGTTTGATATGCAGTACCAGCGATATCTTGGTTTTCGTGAGGTTTCAAGCTGAGATATGCATTTTCTGCGATAATCTTGGTGGACTTCTGTCCGAAGTATGCTGAAACATCGAGATCGCTCTTTTCGAGCTGTTTAATGCGAGAAACACGTTATCTGGTGTTTTCACCACTCCACAGTGCGTTTGATATGCAGAACCGGCGATATCTTGGTTTTCGTGGGGTTTCAAGTTGAGATATGCATTTCCTGCGATAATCTTTGTGAGACTTCGGTCCGAAGTATGCTGAATCATCGAGATCGCACTATTCGAGCTATTTAATGCGAGAAACACGTTCTCTGGTTGTTTTCACCACTCCACAGTGCGTTTGATATGCTGAACAGGCGATATCTTGATTTTCGAGGTGTTTCCAGCTGAGATATGCATTTTCTGCGATAATCTTGGTGAGACTTCTGTCCGAAGTATGCTGAATCATCGAGATCGCTCTTTTCGAGCTATTTAATGCGAGAAACACGTTCTCTGGTAGTTTTCACAACTCCACAGTGCGTTTGATATGCAGAACAGGCGATATCTTGATTTTCGAGGTGTTTCCAGCTGAGATATGCATTTTCTACGATAAACCTGGTGAGACTTCTGTCAGAAGTATGCAGAATCTTCGAGAACGCTCTTTTCGAGCTAGTTAATGCGAGAAAAACCTTATCCGGTGTTTTCACCACTCCACAGTGCGTTAGATATGCAGAACCAGCGATATCTTGGCTTTCGTGGGGTTTCAGGCTGAGATATGCATTTTTTACGATAATCTTGGTGAGACTTCTGTCCGAAGTATGAAGAATCATCGATATCGCTCTATTCGAGCTATTTAATGCGAGAAACACGTTTTCAGGGTGTTTTCACCATTCCACAGTGCGTCTGATATGCTGAACACAGCGATATCTTGGTTTTCGTGGGGTTTCAATCTGAGATATGCATTTTTTACGATAATTTTGGTGAGATTTCTGTCCGAAGTATGCAGAATCATCGAGATCGCTCGTTTCGAGCTATTTAATGCGAGAAACACGTTATCTGGTGTTTTCACCACTCCACAGTTGGTTTGATATGCAGAACCGGCGATATTTTGGTTTTCGTCGGGTTTTAAGCTGAGATGTGCATTTTCTACGATAATATTGGTGAGACGTCAGTCAGAAGTATGCAGAATCATCTAGATCGCTCTTTTCGAGCTAGTTAGAGCGAGAAACACGTTATCTGGTGTTTTCACCACTCCACAGAGCGTTTGACATGCAGAACCGGAGATATTTTGGTTTCGGTCGGGTTTCAAGCTAAGATATGCATTTTCTACGATAATCCAGGTGAGACTTCTGTCAGAAGTATGCAGAATCTTCGAGAACGCTCTTTTCGAGCTATTGAATGCGAGAAACACGTTATCTGGTGTTTTCACCACTCCACAGTGCGTTGGATATGCAGAACCGCAGACATTTTTGTTTTCGTCGGGTTTCAAGCTGAGATATGCATTTTCTACGATAAGCTTGGTGAAACATCTGTCCGAAGTATGCAGAAACGTCGCGAGCGCTCTTTTCGAGCTATTTAATGCGAGAAACACGTTTTCTGGGGTTTTCACCACTCCACAGTTCGTTGGATATGCAGAACCGGAGATATCTTGGTTTTCGTGGGGTTTCAAGCTGAGATATGCATTTCCTGCGATAATCTTGGTGAGACTTCTGTCCGAAGTATGCTGAATCATCGAGATCGCTCTTTTCGAGCTATTTAATGCGAGAAACACGTTCTCTGGTTGTTTGCACCACTCCACAGTGCGTTTGATATGCAGAACGGGCGATATCTTGATTTTCGAGGTGTTTCCAGCTGAGATATGCATTTTCTACGATAATCTTGGTGAGACTTCTGTTAGAAGTATGCAGAATCATCGAGATCGCTCGTTTCGAGCTATTTAATGCGAGAAACACGTTTTCTGGGGTTTTCACCACTCCGCAGTTCGTTGGATATGCAGAACAGTAGATATCCTGGTTTTCGTGGTGTTTCCAGCTGAGATATGCATTTTCTGCGATAATCTTGGTGAAACATCTGTCCGAAGTATGCAGAAACGTCGCGAGCGCTCTTTTCGAGCTATTTAATGCGAGAAACACGTTTTCTGGGGTTTTCACCACTCCACAGTTCGTTGGATATGCAGAACCGGAGATATCTTGGTTTTCGTGGGGTTTCAAGCTCAGATATGCGTTTCCTGCGATAATCTTGGTGAGACTTCTGTCCGAAGTATGCAGAAACGTCGAGAGCGCTCTTTTCGAGCTATTTAATGCGAGAAACACGTTTTCTGGGGTTTTCACCACTCCACAGTTCGTTGGATATGCAGAACCGGAGATATCTTGGTTTTCGTGGGGTTTCAAGCTGAGATATGCATTTCCTGCGATAATCTTGGTGAGACTTCTGTCCGAAGTATGCTGAATCATCGAGATCGCTCTTTTCGAGCTATTTAATGCGAGAAACACGTTCTCTGGTTGTTTGCACCACTCCACAGTGCGTTTGATATGCAGAACAGGCGATATCTTGATTTTCGAGGTGTTTCCAGCTGAGATATGCATTTTCTACGATAATCTTGGTGAAACATCTGTCCGAAGTATGCAGAAACGTCGCGAGCGCTCTTTTCGAGCTATTTAATGCGAGAAACACGTTCTCTGGTTGTTTTCACCACTCCACAGTGCGTTTGATATGCAGAACCGGCAATATCTTGATTTTCGTGGTGTTTCCAGCGGAGATATGCATTTTCTGCTATAATCTTGGTGGGTCTTTTGTCAGAAGTATGCAGAATCATCTAGATCCCTCTTATCGAGCTATTTTATGCGAGAAACACGTTATCTGGTGTTTTCACCACTCCACAGTGCGTTTGATAATGCAGAACCGGCGACATCTTTGATTTCGTCGGCGTTCAAGCTGAGATATGCATTTTCTACGATAATCTTGGTGAGACTTCTGTCAGAAGTATGCAGAATTATCGGGATCGGCCTTTTCGAGCTATTTAATGCGAGAAACACGTTCTCTGGTGTTTTCACCACTCCACAGTGCGTTTGACATGCAGAACCGGAGATATCTTGGTTTCGATCGGGTTTCAAGCTGAGATATGCATTTTCTACGATAATCTTGGTGAGACTTCTGTCAGAAGTATGCAGAATCTTCGAGATCGCACTTTTCGAGCTATTTAATGCGAGAAACACGTTCTCTGGTTGTTTTCACCACTCCACAGTGCGTTTGATATGCAGAACCAGCAACATCTTGATTTTCGTGAGGTTTCGAGCTGAGATATGCATTTTCTGCGATAATATTGGTGAGACTTCAGTCAGAAGTATGCAGAATCATCTAGATCGCTCTTTTCGAGCTAGTTAGGGCGAGAGACACGTTATCTGGTGTTTTCACCACTCCACAGTGCGTTTGACATGCAGAACCGGAGAAATCTTGGTTTCGGTCGGGTTTCAAGCTGAGATATGCATTTTCTACGATAATCTTGGTGAGACTTCTGTAAGAAGTATGCAGAAACATCGAGAGCGATCTTTTCGAGCTGTTTATTGCGAGAAACACGTTATCTGGTGTTTTCACCACTCCACAGTGCGTTTGATATGCAGTACCAGCGATATCTTGGTTTCGGTCGGGTTTCAAGCTGAGATATGCATTTTCTACGATAATCCTGGTGACACTTCTGTCAGAAGTATGCAGAATCTTCGAGAACGCTCTTTTCGAGCTATTTAATGCGAGAAACACGTTATCTGGTGTTTTCACCACTCCACAGTGCGTTGGATATGCAGAACCGGAGATATTTTGGTTTTCGTCGGGTTTCAAGCTGAGATATGCATTTTCTGCGATAATCTTGGTGGACTTCTGTCCGAAGTATGCTGAAACATCGAGATCGCTCTTTTCGAGCTAGTTAATGCGAGAAACACGTTATCTGGTGTTTTCACCACTCCACAGTGCGTTTGATATGCAGTACCAGCGATATCTTGGTTTTCGTGGGGTTTCAAGCTGAGATATGCATTTTCTGCGATAATCTTAGTGGACTTCTGTCCGAAGTATGCTGAAACATCGAGATCGCTCTTTTCGAGCTAGTTAATGCGAGAAACACGTTATCTGGTGTTTTCACCACTCCACAGTGCGTTTGATATGCAGTACCAGCGATATCTTGGTTTTCGTGAGGTTTCAAGCTGAGATATGCATTTTCTGCGATAATCTTGGTGGACTTCTGTCCGAAGTATGCTGAAACATCGAGATCGCTCTTTTCGAGCTGTTTAATGCGAGAAACACGTTATCTGGTGTTTTCACCACTCCACAGTGCGTTTGATATGCAGAACCGGCGATATCTTGGTTTTCGTGGGGTTTCAAGTTGAGATATGCATTTCCTGCGATAATCTTTGTGAGACTTCGGTCCGAAGTATGCTGAATCATCGAGATCGCACTATTCGAGCTATTTAATGCGAGAAACACGTTCTCTGGTTGTTTTCACCACTCCACAGTGCGTTTGATATGCTGAACAGGCGATATCTTGATTTTCGAGGTGTTTCCAGCTGAGATATGCATTTTCTGCGATAAGCTTGGTGAAACATCTGTCCGAAGTATGCAGAAACGTCGCGAGCGCTCTTTTCGAGCTATTTAATGCGAGAAACACGTTTTCTGGGGTTTTCACCACTCCACAGTTCGTTGGATATGCAGAACCGGAGATATCTTGGTTTTCGTGGGGTTTCAAGCTGAGATATGCATTTCCTGCGATAATCTTGGTGAGACTTCTGTCCGAAGTATGCTGAATCATCGAGATCGCTCTTTTCGAGCTATTTAATGCGAGAAACACGTTCTCTGGTTGTTTGCACCACTCCACAGTGCGTTTGATATGCAAAACAGGCGATATCTTGATTTTCGAGGTGTTTCCAGCTGAGATATGCATTTTCTACGATAATCTTGGTGAGACTTCTGTTAGAAGTATGCAGAATCATCGAGATCGCTCGTTTCGAGCTATTTAATGCGAGAAACACGTTTTCTGGGGTTTTCACCACTCCGCAGTTCGTTGGATATGCAGAACAGTAGATATCCTGGTTTTCGTGGTGTTTCCAGCTGAGATATGCATTTTCTGCGATAATCTTGGTGAAACATCTGTCCGAAGTATGCAGAAACGTCGCGAGCGCTCTTTTCGAGCAATTTAATGCGAGAAACACGTTTTCTGGGGTTTTCACCACTCCACAGTTCGTTGGATATGCAAAACAGGCGATATCTTGATTTTCGAGGTGTTTCCAGCTGAGATATGCATTTTCTACGATAATCTTGGTGAGACTTCTGTTAGAAGTATGCAGAATCATCGAGATCGCTCGTTTCGAGCTATTTAATGCGAGAAACACGTTTTCTGGGGTTTTCACCACTCCGCAGTGCGTTTGATATGCAGAACAGGCGATATCTTGATTTTCGAGGTGTTTCCAGCTGAGATATGCATTTTCTACGATAATCTTGGTGAAACATCTGTCCGAAGTATGCAGAAACGTCGCGAGCGCTCTTTTCGAGCTATTTAATGCGAGAAACACGTTCTCTGGTTGTTTTCACCACTCCACAGTGCGTTTGATATGCAGAACCGGCAATATCTTGATTTTCGTGGTGTTTCCAGCGGAGATATGCATTTTCTGCTATAATCTTGGTGGGTCTTTTGTCAGAAGTATGCAGAATCATCTAGATCCCTCTTATCGAGCTATTTTATGCGAGAAACACGTTATCTGGTGTTTTCACCACTCCACAGTGCGTTTGATAATGCAGAACCGGCGACATCTTTGATTTCGTCGGCGTTCAAGCTGAGATATGCATTTTCTACGATAATCTTGGTGAGACTTCTGTCAGAAGTATGCAGAATTATCGGGATCGGCCTTTTCGAGCTATTTAATGCGAGAAACACGTTCTCTGGTGTTTTCACCACTCCACAGTGCGTTTGACATGCAGAACCGGAGATATCTTGGTTTCGATCGGGTTTCAAGCTGAGATATGCATTTTCTACGATAATCTTGGTGAGACTTCTGTCAGAAGTATGCAGAATCTTCGAGATCGCACTTTTCGAGCTATTTAATGCGAGAAACACGTTCTCTGGTTGTTTTCACCACTCCACAGTGCGTTTGATATGCAGAACCAGCAACATCTTGATTTTCGTGAGGTTTCGAGCTGAGATATGCATTTTCTGCGATAATATTGGTGAGACTTCAGTCAGAAGTATGCAGAATCATCTAGATCGCTCTTTTCGAGCTAGTTAGGGCGAGAGACACGTTATCTGGTGTTTTCACCACTCCACAGTGCGTTTGACATGCAGAACCGGAGAAATCTTGGTTTCGGTCGGGTTTCAAGCTGAGATATGCATTTTCTACGATAATCTTGGTGAGACTTCTGTAAGAAGTATGCAGAAACATCGAGAGCGATCTTTTCGAGCTGTTTATTGCGAGAAACACGTTATCTGGTGTTTTCACCACTCCACAGTGCGTTTGATATGCAGTACCAGCGATATCTTGGTTTCGGTCGGGTTTCAAGCTGAGATATGCATTTTCTACGATAATCCTGGTGACACTTCTGTCAGAAGTATGCAGAATCTTCGAGAACGCTCTTTTCGAGCTATTTAATGCGAGAAACACGTTATCTGGTGTTTTCACCACTCCACAGTGCGTTGGATATGCAGAACCGGAGATATTTTGGTTTTCGTCGGGTTTCAAGCTGAGATATGCATTTTCTGCGATAATCTTGGTGGACTTCTGTCCGAAGTATGCTGAAACATCGAGATCGCTCTTTTCGAGCTAGTTAATGCGAGAAACACGTTATCTGGTGTTTTCACCACTCCACAGTGCGTTTGATATGCAGTACCAGCGATATCTTGGTTTTCGTGGGGTTTCAAGCTGAGATATGCATTTTCTGCGATAATCTTAGTGGACTTCTGTCCGAAGTATGCTGAAACATCGAGATCGCTCTTTTCGAGCTAGTTAATGCGAGAAACACGTTATCTGGTGTTTTCACCACTCCACAGTGCGTTTGATATGCAGTACCAGCGATATCTTGGTTTTCGTGAGGTTTCAAGCTGAGATATGCATTTTCTGCGATAATCTTGGTGGACTTCTGTCCGAAGTATGCTGAAACATCGAGATCGCTCTTTTCGAGCTGTTTAATGCGAGAAACACGTTATCTGGTGTTTTCACCACTCCACAGTGCGTTTGATATGCAGAACCGGCGATATCTTGGTTTTCGTGGGGTTTCAAGTTGAGATATGCATTTTCTGCTATAATCTTGGTGGGTCTTTTGTCAGAAGTATGCAGAATCATCTAGATCCCTCTTATCGAGCTATTTTATGCGAGAAACACGTTATCTGGTGTTTTCACCACTCCACAGTGCGTTTGATAATGCAGAACCGGCGACATCTTTGATTTCGTCGGCGTTCAAGCTGAGATATGCATTTTCTACGATAATCTTGGTGAGACTTCTGTCAGAAGTATGCAGAATTATCGGGATCGGCCTTTTCGAGCTATTTAATGCGAGAAACACGTTCTCTGGTGTTTTCACCACTCCACAGTGCGTTTGACATGCAGAACCGGAGATATCTTGGTTTCGATCGGGTTTCAAGCTGAGATATGCATTTTCTACGATAATCTTGGTGAGACTTCTGTCAGAAGTATGCAGAATCTTCGAGATCGCACTTTTCGAGCTATTTAATGCGAGAAACACGTTCTCTGGTTGTTTTCACCACTCCACAGTGCGTTTGATATGCAGAACCAGCAACATCTTGATTTTCGTGAGGTTTCGAGCTGAGATATGCATTTTCTGCGATAATATTGGTGAGACTTCAGTCAGAAGTATGCAGAATCATCTAGATCGCTCTTTTCGAGCTAGTTAGGGCGAGAGACACGTTATCTGGTGTTTTCACCACTCCACAGTGCGTTTGACATGCAGAACCGGAGAAATCTTGGTTTCGGTCGGGTTTCAAGCTGAGATATGCATTTTCTACGATAATCTTGGTGAGACTTCTGTAAGAAGTATGCAGAAACATCGAGAGCGATCTTTTCGAGCTGTTTATTGCGAGAAACACGTTATCTGGTGTTTTCACCACTCCACAGTGCGTTTGATATGCAGTACCAGCGATATCTTGGTTTCGGTCGGGTTTCAAGCTGAGATATGCATTTTCTACGATAATCCTGGTGACACTTCTGTCAGAAGTATGCAGAATCTTCGAGAACGCTCTTTTCGAGCTATTTAATGCGAGAAACACGTTATCTGGTGTTTTCACCACTCCACAGTGCGTTGGATATGCAGAACCGGAGATATTTTGGTTTTCGTCGGGTTTCAAGCTGAGATATGCATTTTCTGCGATAATCTTGGTGGACTTCTGTCCGAAGTATGCTGAAACATCGAGATCGCTCTTTTCGAGCTAGTTAATGCGAGAAACACGTTATCTGGTGTTTTCACCACTCCACAGTGCGTTTGATATGCAGTACCAGCGATATCTTGGTTTTCGTGGGGTTTCAAGCTGAGATATGCATTTTCTGCGATAATCTTAGTGGACTTCTGTCCGAAGTATGCTGAAACATCGAGATCGCTCTTTTCGAGCTAGTTAATGCGAGAAACACGTTATCTGGTGTTTTCACCACTCCACAGTGCGTTTGATATGCAGTACCAGCGATATCTTGGTTTTCGTGAGGTTTCAAGCTGAGATATGCATTTTCTGCGATAATCTTGGTGGACTTCTGTCCGAAGTATGCTGAAACATCGAGATCGCTCTTTTCGAGCTGTTTAATGCGAGAAACACGTTATCTGGTGTTTTCACCACTCCACAGTGCGTTTGATATGCAGAACCGGCGATATCTTGGTTTTCGTGGGGTTTCAAGTTGAGATATGCATTTCCTGCGATAATCTTTGTGAGACTTCGGTCCGAAGTATGCTGAATCATCGAGATCGCACTATTCGAGCTATTTAATGCGAGAAACACGTTCTCTGGTTGTTTTCACCACTCCACAGTGCGTTTGATATGCTGAACAGGCGATATCTTGATTTTCGAGGTGTTTCCAGCTGAGATATGCATTTTCTGCGATAATCTTGGTGAGACTTCTGTCCGAAGTATGCTGAATCATCGAGATCGCTCTTTTCGAGCTATTTAATGCGAGAAACACGTTCTCTGGTAGTTTTCACAACTCCACAGTGCGTTTGATATGCAGAACAGGCGATATCTTGATTTTCGAGGTGTTTCCAGCTGAGATATGCATTTTCTACGATAAACCTGGTGAGACTTCTGTCAGAAGTATGCAGAATCTTCGAGAACGCTCTTTTCGAGCTAGTTAATGCGAGAAAAACCTTATCCGGTGTTTTCACCACTCCACAGTGCGTTAGATATGCAGAACAGTAGATATCCTGGTTTTCGTGGTGTTTCCAGCTGAGATATGCATTTTCTGCGATAATCTTGGTGGACTTCTGTCCGAAGTATGCTGAAACATCGAGATCGCTCTTTTCGAGCTGTTTAATGCGAGAAACACGTTATCTGGTGTTTTCACCACTCCACAGTGCGTTTGATATGCAGAACCGGCGATATCTTGGTTTTCGTGGGGTTTCAAGTTGAGATATGCATTTCCTGCGATAATCTTTGTGAGACTTCGGTCAGAAGTATGCAGAATCTTCGAGAACGCTCTTTTCGAGCTAGTTAATGCGAGAAAAACCTTATCCGGTGTTTTCACCACTCCACAGTGCGTTAGATATGCAGAACCAGCGATATCTTGGCTTTCGTGGGGTTTCAAGCTGAGATATGCATTTTTTACGATAATCTTGGTGAAACATCTGTCCGAAGTATGCAGAAACGTCGCGAGCGCTCTTTTCGAGCTATTTAATGCGAGAAACACGTTTTCTGGGGTTTTCACCACTCCACAGTTCGTTGGATATGCAGAACCGGAGATATCTTGGTTTTCGTGGGGTTTCAAGCTGAGATATGCATTTCCTGCGATAATCTTGGTGAAACATCTGTCCGAAGTATGCAGAATCATCTAGATCGCTCTTTTCGAGCTATTGAATGCGAGAAACACGTTATCTGGTGTTTTCACCACTCCACAGTGCGTTGGATATGCAGAACCGCAGACATTTTTGTTTTCGTCGGGTTTCAAGCTGAGATATGCATTTTCTACGATAAGCTTGGTGAAACATCTGTCCGAAGTATGCAGAAACGTCGCGAGCGCTCTTTTCGAGCTATTTAATGCGAGAAACACGTTTTCTGGGGTTTTCACCACTCCACAGTTCGTTGGATATGCAGAACCGGAGATATCTTGGTTTTCGTGGGGTTTCAAGCTGAGATATGCATTTCCTGCGATAATCTTGGTGAGACTTCTGTCCGAAGTATGCTGAATCATCGAGATCGCTCTTTTCGAGCTATTTAATGCGAGAAACACGTTCTCTGGTTGTTTGCACCACTCCACAGTGCGTTTGATATGCAGAACAGGCGATATCTTGATTTTCGAGGTGTTTCCAGCTGAGATATGCATTTCCTGCGATAATCTTGGTGAGACTTCTGTCCGAAGTATGCTGAATCATCGAGATCGCTCTTTTCGAGCTATTTAATGCGAGAAACACGTTCTCTGGTTGTTTGCACCACTCCACAGTGCGTTTGATATGCAGAACAGGCGATATCTTGATTTTCGAGGTGTTTCCAGCTGAGATATGCATTTTCTACGATAATCTTGGTGAGACTTCTGTTAGAAGTATGCAGAATCATCGAGATCGCTCGTTTCGAGCTATTTAATGCGAGAAACACGTTTTCTGGGGTTTTCACCACTCCACAGTTCGTTGGATATGCAGAACCGGAGATATCTTGGTTTTCGTGGGGTTTCAAGCTGAGATATGCATTTCCTGCGATAATCTTGGTGAAACATCTGTCCGAAGTATGCAGAAACGTCGACGGCGCTCTTTTCCTAGCAATTTAATGCGAGAAACACGTTTTCTGGGGTTTTCACCACTCCAAAGTTCGTTGGATATGCAGAACCGGAGATATCTTGGTTTTCGTGGGGTTTCAAGCTCAGATATGCGTTTCCTGCGATAATCTTGGTGAGACTTCTGTCCGAAGTATGCAGAAACGTCGAGAGCGCTCTTTTCGAAATATTTAATGCGAGAAACACGTTCTCTGGTGTTTTCACCACTCCACAGTGCGTTTGATATGCAGTACCAGCGATATCTTGGTTTTCGTGGGGTTTCAAGCTGAGATATGCATTTTCTGCGATAATCTTAGTGGACTTCTGTCCGAAGTATGCTGAAACATCGAGATCGCTCTTTTCGAGCTAGTTAATGCGAGAAACACGTTATCTGGTGTTTTCACCACTCCACAGTGCGTTTGATAATGCAGAACCGGCGACATCTTTGATTTCGTCGGCGTTCAAGCTGAGATATGCATTTTCTACGATAATCTTGGTGAGACTTCTGTAAGAAGTATGCAGAAACATCGAGAGCGATCTTTTCGAGCTATTTATTGCGAGAAACACGTTATCTGGTGTTTTCACCACTCCACAGTGCGTTGGATATGCAGAACCGGAGATATTTTGGTTTTCGTCGGGTTTCAAGCTGAGATATGCATTTTCTGCGATAATCTTGGTGGACTTCTGTCCGAAGTATGCTGAAACATCGAGATCGCTCTTTTCGAGCTAGTTAATGCGAGAAACACGTTATCTGGTGTTTTCACCACTCCACAGTGCGTTTGATATGCAGTACCAGCGATATCTTGGTTTTCGTGGGGTTTCAAGCTGAGATATGCATTTTCTGCGATAATCTTAGTGGACTTCTGTCCGAAGTATGCTGAAACATCGAGATCGCTCTTTTCGAGCTAGTTAATGCGAGAAACACGTTATCTGGTGTTTTCACCACTCCACAGTGCGTTTGATATGCAGTACCAGCGATATCTTGGTTTTCGTGAGGTTTCAAGCTGAGATATGCATTTTCTGCGATAATCTTGGTGGACTTCTGTCCGAAGTATGCTGAAACATCGAGATCGCTCTTTTCGAGCTGTTTAATGCGAGAAACACGTTATCTGGTGTTTTCACCACTCCACAGTGCGTTTGATATGCTGAACAGGCGATATCTTGATTTTCGAGGTGTTTCCAGCTGAGATATGCATTTTCTGCGATAATCTTGGTGAGACTTCTGTCCGAAGTATGCTGAATCATCGAGATCGCTCTTTTCGAGCTATTTAATGCGAGAAACACGTTCTCTGGTAGTTTTCACAACTCCACAGTGCGTTTGATATGCAGAACAGGCGATATCTTGATTTTCGAGGTGTTTCCAGCTGAGATATGCATTTTCTACGATAAACCTGGTGAGACTTCTGTCAGAAGTATGCAGAATCTTCGAGAACGCTCTTTTCGAGCTAGTTAATGCGAGAAAAACCTTATCCGGTGTTTTCACCACTCCACAGTGCGTTAGATATGCAGAACCAGCGATATCTTGGCTTTCGTGGGGTTTCAAGCTGAGATATGCATTTTTTACGATAATCTTGGTGAGACTTCTGTCCGAAGTATGAAGAATCATCGATATCGCTCTATTCGAGCTATTTAATGCGAGAAACACGTTTTCAGGGTGTTTTCACCATTCCACAGTGCGTCTGATATGCTGAACACAGCGATATCTTGGTTTTCGTGGGGTTTCAATCTGAGATATGCATTTTTTACGATAATTTTGGTGAGATTTCTGTCCGAAGTATGCAGAATCATCGAGATCGCTCGTTTCGAGCTATTTAATGCGAGAAACACGTTATCTGGTGTTTTCACCACTCCACAGTTGGTTTGATATGCAGAACCGGAGATATTTTGGTTTCGGTCGGGTTTCAAGCTAAGATATGCATTTTCTACGATAATCCAGGTGAGACTTCTGTCAGAAGTATGCAGAATCTTCGAGAACGCTCTTTTCGAGCTATTGAATGCGAGAAACACGTTATCTGGTGTTTTCACCACTCCACAGTGCGTTGGATATGCAGAACCGCAGACATTTTTGTTTTCGTCGGGTTTCAAGCTGAGATATGCATTTTCTACGATAATCTTGGTGAGACTTCTGTCCGAAGTATGCTGAATCATCGAGATCGCTCTTTTCGAGCTATTTAATGCGAGAAACACGTTCTCTGGTTGTTTGCACCACTCCACAGTGCGTTTGATATGCAGAACAGGCGATATCTTGATTTTCGAGGTGTTTCCAGCTGAGATATGCATTTTCTACGATAATCTTGGTGAGACTTCTGTTAGAAGTATGCAGAATCATCGAGATCGCTCGTTTCGAGCTATTTAATGCGAGAAACACGTTCTCTGGTGTTTTCACCACTCCACAGTGCGTTTGACAAGCAGAACCGGAGATATCTTGGTTTCGGTCGGGTTTCAAGCTGAGATATGCATTTTCTACGATAATCTTGGTGAGACTTCTGTCAGAAGTATGGCGAATCTTCGAGATCGCACTTTTCGAGCTATTTAATGCGAGAAACACGTTCTCTGGTTGTTTTCACCACTCCACAGTGCGTTTGATATGCAGAACCAGCAACATCTTGATTTTCGTGAGGTTTCGAGCTGAGATATGCATTTTCTGCGATAATATTGGTGAGACTTCAGTCAGAAGTATGCAGAATCATCTAGAAGGCTCTTTTCGAGCTAGTTAGGGCGAGAAACACGTTATCTGGTGTTTTCAACACTCCACAGTGCGTTTGACATACAGAACCGGAGAAATCTTGGTTTCGGTCGGGTTTCAAGCTGAGATATGCATTTTCTACGATAATCTTGGTGAGACTTCTGTAAGAAGTATGCAGAAACATCGAGAGCGATCTTTTCGAGCTATTTATTGCGAGAAACACGTTATCTGGTGTTTTCACCACTCCACAGTGCGTTTGATATGCAGTACCAGCGATATCTTGGTTTCGGTCGGGTTTCAAGCTGAGATATGCATTTTCTACGATAATCCTGGTGAGACTTCTGTCAGAAGTATGCAGAATCTTCGAGAACGCTCTTTTCGAGCTATTTAATGCGAGAAACACGTTATCTGGTGTTTTCACCACTCCACAGTGCGTTGGATATGCAGAACCGGAGATATTTTGGTTTTCGTCGGGTTTCAAGCTGAGATATGCATTTTCTGCGATAATCTTGGTGGACTTCTGTCCGAAGTATGCTGAAACATCGAGATCGCTCTTTTCGAGCTAGTTAATGCGAGAAACACGTTATCTGGTGTTTTCACCACTCCACAGTGCGTTTGATATGCAGTACCAGCGATATCTTGGTTTTCGTGAGGTTTCAAGCTGAGATATGCATTTTCTGCGATAATCTTGGTGGACTTCTGTCCGAAGTATGCTGAAACATCGAGATCGCTCTTTTCGAGCTGTTTAATGCGAGAAACACGTTATCTGGTGTTTTCACCACTCCACAGTGCGTTTGATATGCAGAACCGGCGATATCTTGGTTTTCGTGGGGTTTCAAGTTGAGATATGCATTTCCTGCGATAATCTTTGTGAGACTTCGGTCCGAAGTATGCTGAATCATCGAGATCGCACTATTCGAGCTATTTAATGCGAGAAACACGTTCTCTGGTTGTTTTCACCACTCCACAGTGCGTTTGATATGCTGAACAGGCGATATCTTGATTTTCGAGGTGTTTCCAGCTGAGATATGCATTTTCTGCGATAATCTTGGTGAGACTTCTGTCCGAAGTATGCTGAATCATCGAGATCGCTCTTTTCGAGCTATTTAATGCGAGAAACACGTTCTCTGGTAGTTTTCACAACTCCACAGTGCGTTTGATATGCAGAACAGGCGATATCTTGATTTTCGAGGTGTTTCCAGCTGAGATATGCATTTTCTACGATAAACCTGGTGAGACTTCTGTCAGAAGTATGCAGAATCTTCGAGAACGCTCTTTTCGAGCTAGTTAATGCGAGAAAAACCTTATCCGGTGTTTTCACCACTCCACAGTGCGTTAGATATGCAGAACCAGCGATATCTTGGCTTTCGTGGGGTTTCAAGCTGAGATATGCATTTTTTACGATAATCTTGGTGAGACTTCTGTCCGAAGTATGAAGAATCATCGATATCGCTCTATTCGAGCTATTTAATGCGAGAAACACGTTTTCAGGGTGTTTTCACCATTCCACAGTGCGTCTGATATGCTGAACACAGCGATATCTTGGTTTTCGTGGGGTTTCAATCTGAGATATGCATTTTTTACGATAATTTTGGTGAGATTTCTGTCCGAAGTATGCAGAATCATCGAGATCGCTCGTTTCGAGCTATTTAATGCGAGAAACACGTTATCTGGTGTTTTCACCACTCCACAGTTGGTTTGATATGCAGAACCGGCGATATTTTGGTTTTCGTCGGGTTTCAAGCTGAGATGTGCATTTTCTACGATAATATTGGTGAGACGTCAGTCAGAAGTATGCAGAATCATCTAGATCGCTCTTTTCGAGCTAGTTAGAGCGAGAAACACGTTATCTGGTGTTTTCACCACTCCACAGAGCGTTTGACATGCAGAACCGGAGATATTTTGGTTTCGGTCGGGTTTCAAGCTAAGATATGCATTTTCTACGATAATCCAGGTGAGACTTCTGTCAGAAGTATGCAGAATCTTCGAGAACGCTCTTTTCGAGCTATTGAATGCGAGAAACACGTTATCTGGTGTTTTCACCACTCCACAGTGCGTTGGATATGCAGAACCGCAGACATTTTTGTTTTCGTCGGGTTTCAAGCTGAGATATGCATTTTCTACGATAAGCTTGGTGAAACATCTGTCCGAAGTATGCAGAAACGTCGCGAGCGCTCTTTTCGAGCTATTTAATGCGAGAAACACGTTTTCTGGGGTTTTCACCACTCCACAGTTCGTTGGATATGCAGAACCGGAGATATCTTGGTTTTCGTGGGGTTTCAAGCTGAGATATGCATTTCCTGCGATAATCTTGGTGAGACTTCTGTCCGAAGTATGCTGAATCATCGAGATCGCTCTTTTCGAGCTATTTAATGCGAGAAACACGTTCTCTGGTTGTTTGCACCACTCCACAGTGCGTTTGATATGCAGAACAGGCGATATCTTGATTTTCGAGGTGTTTCCAGCTGAGATATGCATTTTCTACGATAATCTTGGTGAGACTTCTGTTAGAAGTATGCAGAATCATCGAGATCGCTCGTTTCGAGCTATTTAATGCGAGAAACACGTTTTCTGGGGTTTTCACCACTCCGCAGTTCGTTGGATATGCAGAACAGTAGATATCCTGGTTTTCGTGGTGTTTCCAGCTGAGATATGCATTTTCTGCGATAATCTTGGTGAAACATCTGTCCGAAGTATGCAGAAACGTAGCGAGCGCTCTTTTCGAGCTATTTAATGCGAGAAACACGTTTTCTGGGGTTTTCACCACTCCACAGTTCGTTGGATATGCAGAACCGGAGATATCTTGGTTTTCGTGGGGTTTCAAGCTGAGATATGCATTTCCAGCGATAATCTTGGTGAAACATCTGTCCGAAGTATGCAGAAACGTCGACGGCGCTCTTTTCCTAGCTATTTAATGCGAGAAACACGTTTTCTGGGGTTTTCACCACTCCAAAGTTCGTTGGATATGCAGAACCGGAGATATCTTGGTTTTCGTGGGGTTTCAAGCTGAGATATGCGTTTCCTGCGATAATCTTGGTGAGACTTCTGTCCGAAGTATGCAGAAACGTCGAGAGCGCTCTTTTCGAAATATTTAATGCGAGAAACACGTTCTCTGGTGTTTTCACCACTCCACAGTGCGTTTGATATGCAGTACCAGCGATATCTTGGTTTTCGTGGGGTTTCAAGCTGAGATATGCATTTTCTGCGATAATCTTAGTGGACTTCTGTCCGAAGTATGCTGAAACATCGAGATCGCTCTTTTCGAGCTAGTTAATGCGAGAAACACGTTATCTGGTGTTTTCACCACTCCACAGTGCGTTTGATAATGCAGAACCGGCGACATCTTTGATTTCGTCGGCGTTCAAGCTGAGATATGCATTTTCTACGATAATCTTAGTGAGACTTCTGTCAGAAGTATGCAGAATTATCGGGATCGGCCTTTTCGAGCTATTTAATGCGAGAAACACGTTCTCTGGTGTTTTCACCACTCCACAGTGCGTTTGACAAGCAGAACCGGAGATATCTTGGTTTCGGTCGGGTTTCAAGCTGAGATATGCATTTTCTACGATAATCTTGGTGAGACTTCTGTCAGAAGTATGCAGAATCTTCGAGATCGCACTTTTCGAGCTATTTAATGCGAGAAACACGTTCTCTGGTTGTTTTCACCACTCCACAGTGCGTTTGATATGCAGAACCAGCAACATCTTGATTTTCGTGAGGTTTCGAGCTGAGATATGCATTTTCTGCGATAATATTGGTGAGACTTCAGTCAGAAGTATGCAGAATCATCTAGAAGGCTCTTTTCGAGCTAGTTAGGGCGAGAAACACGTTATCTGGTGTTTTCAACACTCCACAGTGCGTTTGACATGCAGAACCGGAGAAATCTTGGTTTCGGTCGGGTTTCAAGCTGAGATATGCATTTTCTACGATAATCTTGGTGAGACTTCTGTAAGAAGTATGTAGAAACATCGAGAGCGATCTTTTCGAGCTATTTATTGCGAGAAACACGTTATCTGGTGTTTTCACCACTTCACAGTGCGTTTGATATGCAGTACCAGCGATATCTTGGTTTCGGTCGGGTTTCAAGCTGAGATATGCATTTTCTACGATAATCCTGGTGAGACTTCTGTCAGAAGTATGCAGAATCTTCGAGAACGCTCTTTTCGAGCTATTTAATGCGAGAAACACGTTATCTGGTGTTTTCACCACTCCACAGTGCGTTGGATATGCAGAACCGGAGATATTTTGGTTTTCGTCGGGTTTCAAGCTGAGATATGCATTTTCTGCGATAATCTTGGTGGACTTCTGTCCGAAGTATGCTGAAACATCGAGATCGCTCTTTTCGAGCTAGTTAATGCGAGAAACACGTTATCTGGTGTTTTCACCACTCCACAGTGCGTTGGATATGCAGAACCGGAGATATTTTGGTTTTCGTCGGGTTTCAAGCTGAGATATGCATTTTCTGCGATAATCTTGGTGGACTTCTGTCCGAAGTATGCTGAAACATCGAGATCGCTCTTTTCGAGCTAGTTAATGCGAGAAACACGTTATCTGGTGTTTTCACCACTCCACAGTGCGTTTGATATGCAGTACCAGCGATATCTTGGTTTTCGTGGGGTTTCAAGCTGAGATATGCATTTTCTGCGATAATCTTAGTGGACTTCTGTCCGAAGTATGCTGAAACATCGAGATCGCTCTTTTCGAGCTAGTTAATGCGAGAAACACGTTATCTGGTGTTTTCACCACTCCACAGTGCGTTTGATATGCAGAACCAGCAACATCTTGATTTTCGTGAGGTTTCGAGCTGAGATATGCATTTTCTACGATAATCCTGGTGAGACTTCTGTCAGAAGTATGCAGAATCTTCGAGAACGCTCTTTTCGAGCTATTTAATGCGAGAAACACGTTATCTGGTGTTTTCACCACTCCACAGTGCGTTGGATATGCAGAACCGGAGATATTTTGGTTTTCGTCGGGTTTCAAGCTGAGATATGCATTTTCTGCGATAATCTTGGTGGACTTCTGTCCGAAGTATGCTGAAACATCGAGATCGCTCTTTTCGAGCTATTTATTGCGAGAAACACGTTATCTGGTGTTTTCACCACTTCACAGTGCGTTTGATATGCAGTACCAGCGATATCTTGGTTTCGGTCGGGTTTCAAGCTGAGATATGCATTTTCTACGATAATCCTGGTGAGACTTCTGTCAGAAGTATGCAGAATCTTCGAGAACGCTCTTTTCGAGCTATTTAATGCGAGAAACACGTTATCTGGTGTTTTCACCACTCCACAGTGCGTTGGATATGCAGAACCGGAGATATTTTGGTTTTCGTCGGGTTTCAAGCTGAGATATGCATTTTCTGCGATAATCTTGGTGGACTTCTGTCCGAAGTATGCTGAAACATCGAGATCGCTCTTTTCGAGCTAGTTAATGCGAGAAACACGTTATCTGGTGTTTTCACCACTCCACAGTGCGTTTGATATGCAGTACCAGCGATATCTTGGTTTTCGTGAGGTTTCAAGCTGAGATATGCATTTTCTGCGATAATCTTGGTGGACTTCTGTCCGAAGTATGCTGAAACATGTAGATCGCTCTTTTCGAGCTAGTTAATGCGAGAAAAACCTTATCCGGTGTTTTCACCACTCCACAGTGCGTTAGATATGCAGAACCAGCGATATCTTGGCTTTCGTGGGGTTTCAATCTGAGATATGCATTTTTTACGATAATTTTGGTGAGATTTCTGTCCGAAGTATGCAATATCATCGAGATCGCTCGTTTCGAGCTATTTAATGCGAGAAACACGTTCTCTGGTTGTTTGCACCACTCCACAGTGCGTTTGATATGCAGAACAGGCGATATCTTGATTTTCGAGGTGTTTCCAGCTGAGATATGCATTTTCTACGATAATCTTGGTGAGACTTCTGTTAGAAGTATGCAGAATCATCGAGATCGCTCGTTTCGAGCTATTTAATGCGAGAAACACGTTTTCTGGGGTTTTCACCACTCCACAGTTCGTTGGATATGCAGAACCGGAGATATCTTGGTTTTCGTGGGGTTTCAAGCTGAGATATGCGTTTCCTGCGATAATCCTGGTGAGACTTCTGTTAGAAGTATGCAGAATCATCGAGATCGCTCGCTTCGAGCTATTTAATGCGAGAAACACGTTTTCTGGGGTTTTCACCACTCCACAGTTCGTTGGATATGCAGAACCGGAGATATCTTGGTTTTCGTGGTGTTTCCAGCTGAGATATGCATTTTCTGCGATAATCTTGGTGAAACATCAGTTCGAAGTATGCAGAAACGTCGCGAGCGCTCTTTTCGAGCTATTTAATGCGAGAAACACGTTTTCTGGGGTTTTCACCACTCCACAGTTCGTTGGATATGCAGAACCGGAGATATCTTGGTTTTCGTGGTGTTTCCAGCTGAGATATGCATTTTCTGCTATAATCTTGGTGGGTCTTTTGTCAGAAGTATGCAGAATCATCTAGATCCCTCTTATCGAGCTATTTTATGCGAGAAACACGTTATCTGGTGTTTTCACCACTCCACAGTGCGTTTGATAATGCAGAACCGGCGACATCTTTGATTTCGTCGGCGTTCAAGCTGAGATATGCATTTTCTACGATAATCTTGGTGAGACTTCTGTCAGAAGTATGAAGAATTATCGGGATCGGCCTTTCCGAGCTATTTAATGCGAGAAACACGTTCTCTGGTGTTTTCACCACTCCACAGTGCGTTTGACATGCAGAACCGGAGATATCTTGGTTTCGGTCGGGTTTCAAGCTGAGATATGCATTTTCTACGATAATCTTGGTGAGACTTCTGTCAGAAGTATGCAGAATCTTCGAGATCGCACTTTTCGAGCTATTTAATGCGAGAAACACGTTCTCTGGTTGTTTTCACCACTCCACAGTGCGTTTGATATGCAGAACCAGCAACATCTTGATTTTCGTGAGGTTTCGAGCTGAGATATGCATTTTCTGCGATAATATTGGTGAGACTTCAGTCAGAAGTATGCAGAATCATCTAGATCGCTCTTTTCGAGCTAGTTAGGGCGAGAAACACGTTATCTGGTGTTTTCACCACTCCACAGTGCGTTTGACATGCAGAACCGGAGAAATCTTGGTTTCGGTCGGGTTTCAAGCTGAGATATGCATTTTCTGCGATAATCTTGGTGGACTTCTGTCCGAAGTATGCTGAAACATCGAGATCGCTCTTTTCGAGCTAGTTAATGCGAGAAACACGTTATCTGGTGTTTTCACCACTCCACAGTGCGTTTGATATGCAGTACCAGCGATATCTTGGTTTTCGTGGGGTTTCAAGCTGAGATATGCATTTTCTGCGATAATCTTAGTGGACTTCTGTCCGAAGTATGCTGAAACATCGAGATCGCTCTTTTCGAGCTAGTTAATGCGAGAAACACGTTATCTGGTGTTTTCACCACTCCACAGTGCGTTTGATATGCAGTACCAGCGATATCTTGGTTTTCGTGAGGTTTCAAGCTGAGATATGCATTTTCTGCGATAATCTTGGTGGACTTCTGTCCGAAGTATGCTGAAACATCGAGATCGCTCTATTCGAGCTATTTAATGCGAGAAACACGTTTTCAGGGTGTTTTCACCATTCCACAGTGCGTCTGATATGCTGAACACAGCGATATCTTGGTTTTCGTGGGGTTTCAATCTGAGATATGCATTTTTTACGATAATTTTGGTGAGATTTCTGTCCGAAGTATGCAGAATCATCGAGATCGCTCTTTTCGAGCTAGTTAATGCGAGAAACACGTTATCTGGTGTTTTCACCACTCCACTGTGCGTTTGATATGCAGTACCAGCGATATCTTGGTTTTCGTGAGGTTTCAAGCTGAGATATGCATTTTCTGCGATAATCTTGGTGGACTTCTGTCCGAAGTATGCAGAATCATCTAGATCGCTCTTTTCGAGCTAGTTAGAGCGAGAAACACGTTATCTGGTGTTTTCACCACTCCACAGTGCGTTTGACATACAGAACCGGAGATATCTTGGTTTCGGTCGGGTTTCAAGCTGAGATATGCATTTTCTACGATAATCCTGGTGAGACTTCTGTCAGAAGTATGCAGAATCTTCGTGAACGCTCTTTTCGAGCTATTTAATGCGAGAAACACGTTATCTGGTATTTTCACCACTCCACAGTGCGTTGGATATGCAGAACCGGAGACATTTTGGTTTTCGTCGGGTTTCAAGCTGAGATATGCATTTTCTGCGATAATCTTGGTGGACTTCTGTCCGAAGTATGCTGAAACATCGAGATCGCTCTTTTCGAGCTAGTTAATGCGAGAAACACGTTATCTGGTGTTTTCACCACTCCACAGTGCGTTTGATATGCAGTACCAGCGATATCTTGGTTTTCGTGGGGTTTCAAGCTGAGATATGCATTTTCTGCTATAATCTTAGTGGACTTCTGTCCGAAGTATGCTGAAACATCGAGATCGCTCTTTTCGAGCTAGTTAATGCGAGAAACACGTTATCTGGTGTTTTCACCACTCCACAGTGCGTTTGATATGCAGTACCAGCGATATCTTGGTTTTCGTGAGGTTTCAAGCTGAGATATGCATTTTCTGCGATAATCTTGGTGGACTTCTGTCCGAAGTATGCTGAAACATGTAGATCGCTCTTTTCGAGCTAGTTAATGCGAGAAAAACCTTATCCGGTGTTTTCACCACTCCACAGTGCGTTAGATATGCAGAACCAGCGATATCTTGGCTTTCGTGGGGTTTCAATCTGAGATATGCATTTTTTACGATAATTTTGGTGAGATTTCTGTCCGAAGTATGCAATATCATCGAGATCGCTCGTTTCGAGCTATTTAATGCGAGAAACACGTTCTCTGGTTGTTTGCACCACTCCACAGTGCGTTTGATATGCAGAACAGGCGATATCTTGATTTTCGAGGTGTTTCCAGCTGAGATATGCATTTTCTACGATAATCTTGGTGAGACTTCTGTTAGAAGTATGCAGAATCATCGAGATCGCTCGTTTCGAGCTATTTAATGCGAGAAATACGTTTTCTGGGGTTTTCACCACTCCACAGTTCGTTGGATATGCAGAACCGGAGATATCTTGGTTTTCGTGGGGTTTCAAGCTGAGATATGCGTTTCCTGCGATAATCCTGGTGATACTTCTGTTAGAAGTATGCAGAATCATCGAGATCGCTCGCTTCGAGCTATTTAATGCGAGAAACACGTTTTCTGGGGTTTTCACCACTCCACAGTTCGTTGGATATGCAGAACCGGAGATATCTTGGTTTTCGTGGTGTTTCCAGCTGAGAAATGCATTTTCTGCGATAATCTTGGTGAAACATCAGTCCGAAGTATGCAGAAACGTCGCGAGCGCTCTTTTCGAGCTATTTAATGCGAGAAACTCGTTTTCTGGGGTTTTCACCACTCCACAGTTCGTTGGATATGCAGAACCGGAGATATCTTGGTTTTCGTGGGGTTTCAAGCTGAGATATGCATTTCCTGCGATAATCTTGGTGAAACATCTGTCCGAAGTATGCTGAATCATCGAGATCGCTCTTTTCGAGCTATTTAATGCGAGAAACACGTTCTCTGGTTGTTTGCACCACTCCACAGTGCGTTTGATATGCAGAACAGGCGATATCTTGATTTTCGAGGTGTTTCCAGCTGAGATATGCATTTTCTACGATAATCTTGGTGAGACTTCTGTTAGAAGTATGCAGAATCATCGAGATCGCTCGTTTCGAGCTATTTAATGCGAGAAACACGTTTTCTGGGGTTTTCACCACTCCACAGTTCGTTGGATATGCAGAACCGGAGATATCTTGGTTTTCGTGGGGTTTCAAGCTGAGATATGCGTTTCCTGCGATAATCTTGGTGAGACTTCTGTCCGAAGTATGCAGAAACGTCGAGAGCGCTCTTTTCGAACTATTTAATGCGAGAAACACGTTCTCTGGTTGTTTTCACCACTCCACAGTGCGTTTGATATGCAGAACCGGCAATATCTTGATTTTCGTGGTGTTTCCAGCTGAGATATGCATTTTCTGCTATAATCTTGGTGGGTCTTTTGTCAGAAGTATGCAGAATCATCTAGATCCCTCTTATCGAGCTATTTTATGCGAGAAACACGTTCTCTGGTTGTTTGCACCACTCCACAGTGCGTTTGATATGCAGAACAGGCGATATCTTGATTTTCGAGGTGTTTCCAGCTGAGATATGCATTTTCTACGATAATCTTGGTGAGACTTCTGTTAGAAGTATGCAGAATCATCGAGATCGCTCGTTTCGAGCTAGTTAATGCGAGAAACACGTTATCTGGTGTTTTCACCACTCCACAGTGCGTTTGATATGCAGTACCAGCGATATCTTGGTTTTCGTGGGGTTTCAAGCTGAGATATGCATTTTCTGCGATAATCTTGGTGGACTTCTGTCCGAAGTATGCTGAAACATCGAGATCGCTCTTTTCGAGCTGTTTAATGCGCGAAACACGTTATCTGGTGTTTTCACCACTCCACAGTGCGTTTGATATGCAGTACCAGCGATATCTTGGTTTCGGTCGGGTTTCAAGCTAAGATATGCATTTTCTACGATAATCCTGGTGAGACTTCTGTCAGAAGTATGCAGAATCTTCGAGAACGCTCTTTTCGATCTATTTAATGCGAGAAACACCTTATCTGGTGTTTTCACCACTCCACAGTGCGTTGGATATGCAGAACCGCAGACATTTTGGTTTTCGTCGGGTTTCAAGCTGAGATATGCATTTTCTACGATAAGCTTGGTGAAACGTCTGTCCGAAGTATGCAGAAACGTCGAGAGCGCTCTTTTCGAGCTATTTAATGCCAGAAACACGTTTTCTGGGGTTTTCACCACTCCACAGTTCGTTGGATATGCAGAACCGGAGATATCTTGGTTTTCGTGGGGTTTCAAGCTGAGATATGCATTTCCTGCGATAATCTTGGTGAGACTTCTGTCCGAAGTATGCTGAATCATCGAGATCGCTCTTTCGAGCTATTTAATGCGAGAAACACGTTCTCTGGTTGTTTTCACCACTCCACAGTGCGTTTGATATGCAGAACAGGCGATATCTTGATTTTCGAGGTGTTTCCAGCTGAGATATGCATTTTCTACGATAATCTTGGTGAGACTTCAGTTAGAAGTATGCAGAATCATCGAGATCGCTCGTTTCGAGCTATTTAATGCGAGAAACACGTTTTCTGTGGTTTTCACCACTCCACAGTTCGTTGGATATGCAGAACAGTAGATATCCTGGTTTTCGTGGGGTTTCAAGCAGAGATATGCATTTTCTGCGATAATCTTGGTGAGACTTCTGTCCGAAGTATGCAGAATCATCTAGATCCCTCTTATCGATCTATTTTATGCGAGAAACACGTTATCTGGTGTTTTCACCACTCCACAGTGCGTTTGATAATGCAGAACCGGCGACATCTTTGATGTCGTCGGCGTTCAAGCTGAGATATGCATTTTCTACAATAATCTTGGTGGACTTCTGTCCGAAGTATGCTGAAACATCGAGATCGCTATTTCCGAGCTAGTTAATGCGAGAAACACGTTATCTGGTGTTTTCACCGCTCCACAGTGCGTTTGATATGCAGTACCAGCGATATCTTGGTTTTCGTGGGGTTTCAAGCTGAGATATGCATTTTCAGCGATAATCTTGGTGGACTTCTGTCCGAAGTATGCTGAAACATCGAGATCGCTCTTTTCGAGCTGTTTAATGCGAGAAACACGTTATCTGGTGTTTTCACCACTCCACAGTGCGTTTGATATGCAGTACCAGCGATATCTTGGTTTTCGTGGGGTTTCAAGCTGAGATATGCATTTTCTGCGATAATCTTGGTGGACTTCTGTCCGAAGTATGCTGAAACATCGAGATCGCTCTTTTCGAGCTATTTAATGCGACAAACACGTTATCTGGTGTTTTCAGCACTTCACAGTGCGATTGATATGCTGAACACAGCGATATCTTGGTTTTCGTGGGGTTTCAATCTGAGATATGCATTTTTTACGATAATTTTGGTGAGATTTCTGTCCGAAGTATGCAGAATCATCGAGATCGCTCGTTTCGAGCTATTTAATGCGAGAAACACGTTATCTGGTGTTTTCACCACTCCACAGTTGGTTTGATATGCAGAACCGGCGATATTTTGGTTTTCGTCGGGTTTCAAGCTGAGATGTGCATTTTCTACGATAATATTGGTGAGACTTCAGTCAGAAGTATGCAGAATCATCTAGATCGCTCTTTTCGAGCTAGTTAGAGTGAGAAACACGTTATCTGGTGTTTTCACCACTCCACAGTGCGTTTTACATGCAGAACCGGAGATATCTTGGTTTCGGTCGGGTTTCAAGCTGAGATATGCATTTTCTACGATAATCCTGGTGAGACTTCTGTCAGAAGTATGCAGAATCTTCGAGGACGCTCTTTTCGAGCTATTTAATGCGAGAAACACGTTATCTGGTGTTTTCACCACTCCACAGTGCGTTGGATATGCAGAACCGGAGACATTTTGGTTTTCGTCGGGTTTCAAGCTGAGATATGCATTTTCTGCGATAATCTTGGTGGACTTCTGTCCGAAGTATGCTGAAACATCGAGATCGCTCTTCTCGAGCTAGTTAATGAGAGAAACACGTTATCTGGTGTTTTCACGACTCCACAGTGCGTTTGATATGCAGTACCAGCGATATCTTGGTTTTCGTGGGGTTTCAAGCTGAGATATGCATTTTCTGACATAATCTTGGTGGACTTCTGTCCGAAGTATGCTGAAACATCGAGATCGCTATTTCCGAGCTAGTTAATGCGAGAAACACGTTATCTGGTGTTTTCACCGCTCCACAGTGCGTTTGATATGCAGTACCAGCGATATCTTGGTTTTCGTGGGGTTTCAAGCTGAGATATGCATTTTCTGCGATAATCTTGGTGGACTTCTGTCCGAAGTATGCTGAAACATCGAGATCGCTCTTTTCGAGCTGTTTAATGCGAGAAACACGTTATCTGGTGTTTTCACCACTCCACAGTGCGTTTGATATGCAGTACCAGCGATATCTTGGTTTCGGTCGGGTTTCAAGCTAAGATATGCATTTTCTACGATAATCCTGGTGAGACTTCTGTCAGAAGTATGCAGAATCTTCGAGAACGCTCTTTTCGAGCTATTTAATGCGAGAAACACCTTATCTGGTGTTTTCACCACTCCACAGTGCGTTGGATATGCAGAACCGCAGACATTTTGGTTTTCGTCGGGTTTCAAGCTGAGATATGCATTTTCTACGATAAGCTTGGTGAAACATCTGTCCGAAGTATGCAGAAACGTCGAGAGCGCTCTTTTCGAGCTATTTAATGCCAGAAACACGTTTTCTGGGGTTTTCACCACTCCACAGTTCGTTGGATATGCAGAACCGGAGATATCTTGGTTTTCGTGGGGTTTCAAGCTGAGATATGCATTTCCTGCGATAATCTTGGTGAGACTTCTGTCCGAAGTATGCTGAATCATCGAGATCGCTCTTTCGAGCTATTTAATGCGAGAAACACGTTCTCTGGTTGTTTTCACCACTCCACAGTGCGTTTGATATGCAGAACAGGCGATATCTTGATTTTCGAGGTGTTTCCAGCTGAGATATGCATTTTCTACGATAATCTTGGTGAGACTTCAGTTAGAAGTATGCAGAATCATCGAGATCGCTCGTTTCGAGCTATTTAATGCGAGAAACACGTTTTCTGTGGTTTTCACCACTCCACAGTTCGTTGGATATGCAGAACAGTAGATATCCTGGTTTTCGTGGGGTTTCAAGCAGAGATATGCATTTTCTGCGATAATCTTGGTGTACTTCTGTCCGAAGTATGCAGAATCATCTAGATCGCTCTTTTCGAGCTAGTTAGAGTGAGAAACACGTTATCTGGTGTTTTCACCACTCCACAGTGCGTTTGATAATGCAGAACCGGCGACATCTTTGATGTCGTCGGCGTTCAAGCTGAGATATGCATTTTCTACAATAATCTTGGTGAGACTTCTGTCAGAAGTATGCAGAATCATCGGGATCGGCCTTTTCGAGCTATTTAATGCGGGAAACTCGTTTTCTGGGGTTTTCACCACTCCACAGTTCGTTGGATATGCAGAACCGGAGATATCTTGGTTTTCGTGGGGTTTCAAGCTGAGATATGCATTTCCTGCGATAATCTTGGTGAGACATCTGTTAGAAGTATGCAGAATCATCGACATCGCACTTTTCGAGCTATTTAATGCGAGAAACACGTTATCTGGTGTTTTCACCACTCCACAGTTCGTTGGATATGCAGAACAGTAGATATCTTGGTTTTCGTGGGGTTTCAAGCTGAGATATGCATTTCCTGCGATAATCTTGGTGAGACTTCTGTCCGTAGTATGCAGAATCATCGAGATCGCTCTTTTCGAGCTATTTAATGCGAGAAACTCGTTACCTGGTATTTTCACCGCTCCACAGTGCGTTTGATATGCAGGACCAGCGATATCTTTGTTTTCGTGGGGTTTCAAGCTGAGATATGCATTTTTTACGATAATCTTGGTGAGACTTCTGTCCAAAGTATGCAGAATCATCGAGATCGCTCTATTCGAGCTGTTTAATGCGACAAACACGTTATCTGGTGTTTTCAGCACTCCACAGTGCGTTTGATATGCTGAACCGGCGATATCTTGGTTTTCGTGGGGTATCAAGCTGAGATATGCATTTTCTACGATAATCTTGTTGAGACTTCTGTCCGAAGTATGAAGAATCATCGAGATCGCTCTATTGGAGCTATTTAATGCGAGAAACACGTTTTCTGGGGTATCCACCACTCCACAGTTCGTTGGTATGCTGAACACAGCGATATCTTGGTTTTCGTGGGGTTTCAAGCTTAGATATGCATTTTTTACGATAGTTTTGGTGAGACTTCTGTCCAAAGTATGCAGAATCATCGAGATCGCTCGTTTCGAGCTATTTAATGCGAGAAACACGTTATCTGGTGTTTTCTCCACTCCACAGTGCGTTTGATATGCAGAACCGTCGATATCTTGGTTTTCGTGGGGTTTCAAGCTGAGATATGCATTATCTGCGATAATCTTGGTGAGAATTCTGTCCGAAGTATGCTGAATCAGCGAGATCGCTCTTTTCGAGCTAGGTAGTGCGAGAAACACGTTATCTGGTGTTTTCACCACTCCACAGTGCGTTTGACATGCAGAACAGTAGATATCTTGGTTTTCGTCGGGATTCAAGCTGAGATATGCATTTTCTACGATAAGCTTGGTGAAACATCTGTCCGAAGTATGCAGAAACGTCGAGAGCGCTCTTTTCGAGCTATTTAATGCGAGAAACACGTTTTCTGGGGTTTTCACCACTCCACAGTTCGTTGGATATGCAGAACAGTAGATATCTTGGTTTTCGTGGGGTTTCAAGCAGAGATATGCGTTTTCTGCGATAATCTTGGTGAGACTTCTGTTAGAAGTATGCAGAATCATCGAGATCGCACTTTTCGAGCTATTCAATGCGAGAAACACGTTATCTGGTGTTTTCACCACTCCACAGTCGGTTTGATATGCAGAACCGGCGATATTTTGGTTTTCGTCGGGTTTCATGCTGAGATATGCATTTTCTACGATAAGCTTGGTGAAACATCTGTCCGAAGTGTGAAGAAACGTCGAGAGCGCACTTTTCGAGCTACTTAATGCCAGAAACACGTTTTCTGGGGTTTTCACCACTCCACAGTTCGTTGGATATGCAGAACAGTAGATATCTTGGTTTTCGTGGGGTTTCAAGCAGAGATATGCATTTTTTCGATAATCTTGGTGAGACTTCTGTTAGAAGTATGCAGAATCATCGAGATCGCACTTTTCGAGCTATTTAATGCGAGAAACACGTTATCTGGTGTTTTCACCACTCCACAGTTGGTATGATATGCAGAACCGGCGATATTTTGGTTTTCGTCGGGTTTCAAGCTGAGATATGCATTTTCTACGATAATCTTGGTGAGACTTCTGTCAGAAGTATGCAGGACCTTCGAGAACGCTCTTTTCGAGCTACTTAATGCGAGAAACACGTTTTCTGGTGTTTTCACCACTCCACAGTGCGTTTGATATGCAGTACCAGCGATATCTTGGTTTTCGTGGGGTTTCAAGCTGAGATATGCATTTTCTGCGATAATCTTGGTGAGATTTCTGTTAGAAGTATATAGAATCATCGAGATCGCACTTTTCGAGCTATTTAATCCGAGTAACACGTTATCTGGTGTTTTCACCACTCCACAGTTGGTTTGATTTGCAGAACCGGCGATATTTTGTTTTTCGTCGGGTTTCAACCTGAGATATGCATTTTCTACGATAATCTTGGTGAAACATCTGTCCGAAGTAAGCAGAAACATCTAGATTGTTCTTTTCGAGCTACCTAATGCACGAAACACGTTTTCTGGTGTTTTCACCACTCCGCAGTACGTTTGACATGCAGAACCGGAGATATCTTGGTTTCGGTCGGGTTTCAAGCTGAGATATGCATTTTCTACGATAATCCGGGTGAGACTTCTGTCAGAAGTATGCAGAATCTTCGAGAACGCTCTTTTCGAGCTACTTAATGCGCGAAACACGTTTTCTGGTGTTTTCACCACTCCACGGTACGTTTGATGTGCAGAACCGGAGA
This sequence comes from Anthophora plumipes, assembly GCA_951804975.1. Lineage (NCBI taxonomy): Eukaryota > Metazoa > Arthropoda > Insecta > Hymenoptera > Apidae > Anthophora > Anthophora plumipes. The sequence continues at coordinate 179,353 of CATORF010000380.1, forward strand.
TAACTCGGTTTTCGTCGGGTTTCAAGCTGAGATATGCATTTTCTACGATAATCTTGGTGAGACTTCTGTCAGAAGTATGCACTATCTTCGAGATCGCTCTTTTCGAGATACTTAATGCGCGAAACACGTTTTCTGGTGCTTTCACCACTCCACAGTTGGTATGATATGCAGAACCGGCGATATTTTGGTTTTCGTCGGGTTTCAAGCTGAGATATGCATTTTCTACGATTATCTTTGTGAAACATGTGTCCGAAGTATGCTGAAACATCGAGAGCGCTCTTTTCGAGCTATTTAATGCGAGAAACTCGTTTTCTGGGGTTTTCACCACTCCACAGTTCGTTGGATATGCAGAACCGGAGATATCTTGGTTTTCGTGGGGTTTCAAGCTCAGATATGCATTTCCTGCGATAATCTTGGTGAGACTTCTGTTAGAAGTATGCAGAATCATCGAGATCGCTCTATTCGAGCTATTTAATGCTACAAACACGTTATCTGGTGTTTTCAGCACTCCACAGTGCGTTTGATATGCAGAACCAGCGATATCTTGGTTTTCGTGGGTTTTCAAGTTGAGATATGCATTTTTTACGATAATCTTGGTGAGACTTCTGTCCGAAGTATGCTTAGTCATCGAGATCGCTCGTTTCGAGCTATATAATGCGAGAAACACGTTATCTGGTGTTTTCACCACTCCACAGTGCGTATGATATGCAGAACTGGCGATATCTTGGTTTTCGTGGGGTTTCAAGCTGAGATATGCATTTTCTGCGATAATCTTGGTGAGACTTCTGTCCGAAGTATGCTGAAACATCGAGATCGCTCTTTTCGAGCTAGTCAATGCGAGAAACACGTTTTCTGGTGTTTTCACCACTCCACAGTGCGTTTGATATGCAGAACCGGCGACATCTTTGATTTCGTCGGGGTTCAAGTTGGGATATGCATTTTCTACGATAATCTTGGTGGGTCTTTTGTCAGAAGTATGCAGAATCATCTAGATCGCTCTTTTCGAGCAACTTAATGCACGAAACACGTTTTCTGGTATTTTCACCACTCCACAGTACGTTTGACATGCAGAACCGGAGATATCTTGGTTTCGGTCGGGTTTCAAGCTGAGATATGCATTTTCTACGATAATCCTGGTGAGACTTCTGTCCGAAGTATGCAGAATCTTCGCGAACGCTCTTTTCGAGATACTTAATGCGCGAAACACGTTTTCTGGTGCTTTCACCACTCCACGGTACGTTTGATGTGCAGAACCGGAGATAACTCGGTTTTCGTCGGGTTTCAAGCTGAGATATGCATTTTCTACGATAATCTTGGCGAGACTTCTGTCAGAAGTATGCACTATCTTCGAGATCGCTCTTTTCGAGCTATTTAATGCGAGAAACACGTTCTCTGGTTGTTTTCACCACTCCACAGTGCGTTTGATATGCAGAACCGGCGACATCTTTGATTTCGTCGGGGTTCAAGTTGAGATATGCATTTTTTTCGATAATTTTGGTGAGACTTCTGTCCGAAGTATGCAGAATCATCGAGATCGCTCGTTTCGAGCTATTTAATGCGAGAAACACGTTATCTGGTGTTTTCACCACTCCACAGTGCGTTTGATATGCTGAACCGGCGATATCTTGGCTTTCGTGGGGTTTCAAGCTGAGATATGCATTTTCTGCGATAATCTTGGTGAGACTTCTGTCCGAAGTATGCTGTATAATCGAGATCGCTCTTTTCGAGCTATTTAATGCGAGAAACACGTTTTCTGGGGTTTTCACCACTCCACAGTGCTTTTGATATGCTGAACACAGCGATATCTTGGTTTTCGCGGGGTTTCAAGCTGAGATATGCATTTTTTACGATAATTTTGGTGAGACTTCTGTCCGAAGTATGCAGAATCATCGAGAGCGCTCTTTTCGAGCTACTTAATGCACGAAACACGTTTTCTGGTGTTTTCACCACTCCATAGCACGATTGACATGCAGAACCAGAGAAAACTAGGTTTTCGTGGTGTTTCCAGCTGAGATATGCATTTTCTGCGATAATCTTGGAGAGACTTCTGTCCGAAGTATGCTGAATCATCGAGATCGCTCTTTTCGAGCTAGTTAGTGCGAGAAACACGTTATCTGGTGTTTTCACCACTCCACAGTTGGTATGATATGCAGAACCGGCGATATTTTGGTTTTCGTCGGGTTTCAAGCTGAGATATGCATTTTCTACGATTATCTTGGTGAAACATGTGTCCGAAGTATGCAGAAACATCGAGAGCGCTCTTTTCGAGCTATTTAATGCGAGAAACTCGTTTTCTGGGGTTTTCACCACTCCACAGTTCGTTGGATATGCAGAACCGGAGATATCTTGGTTTTCGTGGGGTTTCAAGCTGAGATATGCATTTCCTGCGATAATCTTGGTGAGACTTCTGTCCGAAGTATGCTGTATAATCGAGATCGCTCTTTTCGAGCTATTTAATGCGAGAAACACGTTTTCTGGGGTTTTCACCACTCCACAGTGCATTTGATATGCTGAACACAGCGATATCTTGGTTTTCGCGGGGTTTCAAGCTGAGATATGCATTTTTTACGATAATTTTGGTGAGACTTCTGTCCGAAGTATGCAGAATCATCGAGAGCGCTCTTTTCGAGCTACTTAATGCACGAAACACGTTTTCTGGTGTTTTCACCACTCCATAGCACGATTGACATGCAGAACCAGAGAAAACTAGGTTTTCGTGGTGTTTCCAGCTGAGATATGCATTTTCTGCGATAATCTTGGAGAGACTTCTGTCCGAAGTATGCTGAATCATCGAGATCGCTCTTTTCGAGCTAGTTAGTGCGAGAAACACGTTATCTGGTGTTTTCACCACTCCACAGTTGGTATGATATGCAGAACCGGCGATATTTTGGTTTTCGTCGGGTTTCAAGCTGAGATATGCATTTTCTACGATTATCTTGGTGAAACATGTGTCCGAAGTATGCAGAAACATCGAGAGCGCTCTTTTCGAGCTATTTAATGCGAGAAACTCGTTTTCTGGGGTTTTCACCACTCCACAGTTCGTTGGATATGCAGAACCGGAGATATCTTGGTTTTCGTGGGGTTTCAAGCTGAGATATGCATTTCCTGCGATAATCTTGGTGAGACTTCTGTCCGAAGTATGCAGAATCATCGAGATCGCTCTATTCGAGCTATTTAATGCGAGAAACACGTTCTCTGGTTGTTTTCACCACTCCACAGTGCGTTTGGTATGCAGAACCGGCAACATCTTGGTTTTCGTGGGGTTTCAAGCAGAGATATGCATTTTTGCGATAATCTTGGTGAGACTTCTGTTAGAAGTATGCAGAAACATCGAGAGCGCTCTTTTCGAGCTACTTAATGCACGAAACACGTTTTCTGGTGTTTTCACCACTCCATAGCACGATTGACATGCAGAACCAGAGAAAACTAGGTTTTCGTGGTGTTTCCAGCTGAGATATGCATTTTCTGCGATAATCTTGGAGAGACTTCTGTCCGAAGTATGCTGAATCATCGAGATCGCTCTTTTCGAGCTAGTTAGTGCGAGAAACACGTTATCTGGTGTTTTCACCACTCCACAGTTGGTATGATATGCAGAACCGGCGATATTTTGGTTTTCGTGGGATTTCCAGCTGAAATATGCATTTTCTGCGATAATATTGGTGAGACTTCAGTCAGAAGTATGCAGAATCATCTAGATCGCTCGTTTCGAGCTATTTAATGCGAAAAGACAAGTTTTCTTGTGTTTTGACCACTCCACAGTGCGTTTGATATGTAGAGCCGCCGATAACTTGGTTTTCGTGGGGTTTCCAGCTGAAATATGCATTTTCTGCGATAAACTTTGTGAGTCTTCTGTCAGAAGTATGCAGAATCATCGAGATCGCACTTTTCGAGCTATTTAATGCGAGAAACACGTTATCTGGTGTTTTCACCACTCCACAGTGCGTATGATATGCAGAACCGGCGATATCTTGGTTTTCGTGGGGTTTCAAGCTTAGATATACATTTTCTGCGATAATCTTGGAGAGACTTCTGTCCGAAGTATGCTGAAACATCGAGATCGCCCTTTTCGAGCTAGTTAATGCGAGAAAAACCTTATCCGGTGTTTTCACCACTCCACAGTTCGTTGGATATGCAGAAGAGTAGATATCTTGGTTTTCGTGGGGTTTCAAGCAGAGATATGCATTTTCTGCGATAATCTTGGTGAGACTTCAGTTAGAAGTATGCAGAATCATCGAGATCGCACTTTTCCAGCTATTTAATGCGAGAAACACGTTATCTGGTGTTTTCACCACTCCACAGTTGGTTTGATATGCAGAACCGGCGATATTTTGGTGTTCGTCGGGTTTCAAGCTGAGATATGCATTTTCTACGATAATCTTGGTGAAACATCTGTCCGAAGTATGCAGAAACATCGAGAGCGCTCTTGTCGAGATATTTAATGCGAGAAACTCGTTTTCTGGGGTTTTCACCACTCCACAGTTCGTTGGATATGCAGAACCGGAGATATCTTGGTTTTCGTGGGGTTTCAAGCTGAGATATGCATTTTCTGCGATAATCTTGGTGAGACTTCTGTTAGAAGTATGCAGAATCATCGAGATCGCACTTTTCGAGCTCTTTAATGCGAGAAACTCGTTTTCTGGGGTTTTCAACACTCCACAGTTCGTTGGATATGCAGAACTGGAGATATCTTGGATTTCTTGGGGTTTCATGCTGAGATATGCATTTCCTGTGATAATCTTGGTGAGACTTCTGTCCGAAGTATGCTGAATCATCTAGATCGCTCTTTTCGAGCTATTTAATGCGAGAAACGTGTTATCTGGTGTTTTCCCCACTCCACAGTGCGTTTGATATGCAGAACCAGCGATATCTTGGTTTTCGTGGCATTTCAAGCTGAGATATGCATTTCCTGCGATAATCTTGTTGAGACTTCTGTCCGAAGTATGCAGAAACATCGAGAGCGCCCTTTTCGAGCTATTTAACGCGAGAAACACGTACTCTGGTTGTTTTCACCACTCCACAGTGCGTTTGATATGCAGAACCGGCAACATCTTGATTTTCGTGAGGTTTCGAGCTGAGATATGCATTTTCTGCGATAATATTGGTGAGACATCAGTCAGAAGTATGCAGAATCATCTAGATCGCTCTTTTCGAGCTACTTAATGCAGGAAACACGTTTTCTGGTGTTTTCACCACTCCACAGTACGTTTGACATGCAGAACCGGAGATATCTTGGTTTCGGTCGGGTTTCAAGCTGAGATATGCATTTTCTACGATCATCTTGGTGAGACTTCTGTCAGAAGTATGCAGGATCTTCGAGATCGCTCTTTTCGAGCTATTTAATGCGAGAAACACGTTCTCTGTTTGTTTTCACCACTCCACAGTGCGTTTGATATGCAGAACCGGCGACATCTTTGATTTCGTCGGGGTTCAAGTGGAGATATGCATTTTCTACGATAATCCTGGTGAGACTTCTGTCAGAATTATGCAGAAACATCGAGAGCGCTCTTTTCGAGGTATTTAAAGCGAGAAACACGTTATCCGGTGTTTTCACCACTCCACAGTGCGTTTGGTATGCAGAACCAGCGATATCTTGGCTTTCGTGGGGTTTCAAGCTGAGATATGCATTTTTTACGATAATCTTGTTGAGACTTCTGTCCGAAGTATGCAGAATAATCTAGATCGCTCTTTTCGAGCTACTAAACGCACGAAACACGTTTCCTGGTGTTTTCACCACTCCAAAGTACGTTTGACATGCAGAACCGGAGATATCTTGGTTTCCGTGGGGTTTCAAGCTGTGATATGCATTTCCTGCGATAATCTTGGTGAGACTTCTGTCCGAAGTATGCTGAATCATCGGGATCGTTCTTTTCGAGCTATTTAATGCGAGAAACTCGTTTTCTGGGGTTTTCACAACTCCACAGTTCGTTGGATATGCAGAACCGGAGATACTTTGGTTTTCGTCGGGATTCAAGCTGAGATATGCATTTTCTACGATAAGCTTGGTGAAACATCTGTCCGAAGTATGCAGAAACGTCGAGAGCGCTCTTTTCGAGCTATTTAATGCGAGAAACACGTTTTCTGGGGTTTTCACCACTCCACAGTTCGTTGGATATGCAGAACAGTAGATATCTTAGTTTTCGTGGGGTTTCAAGCAGAGATATGCGTTTTCTGCGATAATCTTGGTGAGACTTCTGTTTGAAGTATGCAGAATCATCGAGATCGCACTTTTCGAGCTATTTAATGCGAGAAACACGTTATCTGGTGTTTTCACCACTCCACAGTCGGTTTGATATGCAGAACCGGCGATATTTTGGTTTTCGTCGGGTTTCAAGCTGAGATATGCATTTTCTACGATAAGCTTGGTGAAACATCTGTCCGAAGAATGCAGAAACGTCGAGAGCGCTCTTTTCGAGCTACTTAATGCGGGAAACACGTTTTCTGGTGTTTTCACCACTCCACAGTTCGTTGGATATGCAGAACAGTAGATATCTTGGTTTTCGTGGGGTTTCAAGCAGAGATATGCATTTTTTCGATAATCCTGGTGAGACTTCTGTTAGAAGGATGCAGAATCATCGAGATCACACTTTTCGAGCTATTTAATGCGAGAAACACGTTATGTGGTTGTTTTCACCACTCCACAGTGCGTTTGATATGCAGAACCGGCAACATCTTGATTTTCGTGAGGTTTCGAGCTCAGATATGCATTTTCTGCGATAATATTGGTGAGACTTCAGTCAGAAGTATGCAGAATCGTCTAGATCACTCTTTTCGAGCTACTTAATGCACGAAACACGTTTTCTGGTGTTTTCACCACTCCACAGTACGTTTGACATGCAGAACCGGAGATATCTTGGTTTCGGTCGGGTTTGAAGCTGAGATATGCATTTTCTACGATAATCCTGGTGAGACTTCTGTCAGAAGTATGCAGAATCTTCGAGAACGCTCTTTTCGAGATACTTAATGCGCGAAACACGTTTTCTGGTGTTTTCACCACTCCACGGTACGTTTGATGTGCAGAACCGGAGATAAATCGGTTTTCGTCGGGTTTGAAGCTGAGATATGCATTTTCTACGATAATCTTGGTGAGACTTCTGTCAGAAGTATGCAGAATCTTCGAGAACGCTCTTTTCGAGCTACTTAATGCGAGAAACACGTTTTCTGGTGTTTTCACCACTCCACAGTGCGTTTGATATGCAGAACCGGCGATATTTTGTTTTTCGTCGGGTTTCAAGCTGAGATATGCATTTTCTACGATAATCTTGGTGAAACATCTGTCCGAAGTAAGCAGAAACATCGAGAGCGCTCTTTTCGAGCTATTTAATGCGAGAAACTCGTTTTCCGGGGTTTTCACCACTCCACAGTTCGTTGGATATGCAGAACAGTAGATATCTTGGTTTTCGTGGGGTTTCAAGCAGAGATATGCATTATCTGCGATAATCTTGGTGAGACTTCTGTTAGAAGTATGCAGAATCATCGAGATCGCACTTTTCGAGCTATTTAATGCGAGAAACACGTTATCTGGTGTTTTCACCACTCCACAGTTGGTTTGATATGCAGAACCGGCGATATCTTGATTTTCGTGGTGTTTCCAGCTGAGATATGCATTTTCTGCGATAATATTGGTGAGAATTCAGTCAGAAGTATGCAGAATCATCTAGATTGTTCTTTTCGAGCTACCTAATGCACGAAACACGTTTTCTGGTGTTTTCACCACTCCACAGTACGTTTGACATGCAGAACCGGAGATATCTTGGTTTCGGTCGGGTTTCAAGCTGAGATATGCATTTTCTACGATAATCCGGGTGAGACTACTGTCAGAAGTATGCAGAATCTTCGAGAACGCTCTTTTCGAGCTACTTAATGCGCGAAACACGTTTTCTGGTGTTTTCACCACTCCACGGTACGTTTGATGTGCAGAACCGGAGATAACTCGGTTTTCGTCGGGTTTCAAGCTGAGATATGCATTTTCTACGATAATCTTGGTGAGACTTCTGTCAGAAGTATGCACTATCTTCGAGATCGCTCTTTTCGAGATACTTAATGCGCGAAGCACGTTTTCTGGTGCTTTCACCACTCCACAGTTGGTATGATATGCAGAACCGGCGATATTTTGGTTTTCGTCGGGTTTCAAGCTGAGATATGCATTTTCTACGATTATCTTGGTGAAACATGTGTCCGAAGTATGCAGAAACATCGAGAGCGCTCGTTTCGAGCTACTTAATGCACGAAACACGTTTTCTGGTGTTTTTACCACTCCACAGTGCGTTTGATATGCACAACCGGCGACATCTTTGATTTCGTCGGGGTTCAAGTTGAGATATGCATTTTCTACGATAATCTTGGTGGGTCTTTAGTCAGAAGTATGCAGAATCATCTAGATCGCTCTTTTCGAGCAACTTAATGCACGAAACACGTTTTCTGGTGTTTTCACCACTCCATAGCACGATTGACATGCAGAACCAGAGAAAACTAGGTTTTCGTGGTGTTTCCAGCTGAGATATGCTTTTTCTGCGATAATCTTGGAGAGACTTCTGTCCGAAGTATGCTGAATCATCGAGATCGCTCTTTTCGAGCTAGTTAGTGCGAGAAACACGTTATCTGGTGTTTTCACCACTCCACAGTTGGTATGATATTCAGAACCGGCGATATTTTGGTTTTCGTCGGGTTTCAAGCTGAGATATGCATTTTCTACGATTATCTTGGTGAAACATGTGTCCGAAGTATGCAGAAACATCGAGAGCGCTCTTTTCGAGCTATTTAATGCGAGAAACTCGTTTTCTGGGGTTTTCACCACTCCACAGTTCGTTGGATATGCAGAACCGGAGATATCTTGGTTTTCGTGGGGTTTCAAGCTGAGATATGCATTTCCTGCGATAATCTTGGTGAGACCTCTGTCCGAAGTATGCAGAATCATCGAGATCGCTCTATTCGAGCTATTTAATGCGAGAAACACGTTCTCTGGTTGTTTTCACCACTCCACAGTGCGTTTGGTATGCAGAACCGGCAACATCTTGGTTTTCGTGGGGTTTCAAGCAGAGATATGCATTTTTGCGATAATCTTGGTGAGACTTCTGTTAGAAGTATGCAGAAACATCGTGAGCGCTCTTTTCGAGCTACTTAATGCACGAAACACGTTTTCTGGTGTTTTCACCACTCCATAGCACGATTGACATGCAGAACCAGAGAAAACTAGGTTTTCGTGGTGTTTCCAGCTGAGATATGCATTTTCTGCGATAATCTTGGAGAGACTTCTGTCCGAAGTATGCTGAATCATCGAGATCGCTCTTTTCGAGCTAGTTAGTGCGAGAAACACGTTATCTGGTGTTTTCACCACTCCACAGTTGGTATGATATGCAGAACCGGCGATACTTTGGTTTTCGTGGGATTTCCAGCTGAAATATGCATTTTCTGCGATAATATTGGTGAGACTTCAGTCAGAAGTATGCAGAATCATCTAGATCGCTCGTTTCGAGCTATTTAATGCGAAAAGACAAGTTTTCTGGTGTTTTGACCACTCCACGGTGCGTTTGATATGTAGAGCCGCCGATAACTTGGTTTTCGTGGGGTTTCCAGCTGAAATATGCATTCTCTGCGATTATCTTGGTGAGTCTTCTGTCAGAAGTATGCAGAATCATCGAGATCGCACTTTTCGAGCTATTTAATGCGAGAAACACGTTATCTGGTGTTTTCACCACTCCACAGTGCGTATGATATGCAGAACCGGCGATATCTTGGTTTTCGTGGGGTTTCAAGCTTAGATATACATTTTCTGCGATAATCTTTGAGAGCCTTCTGTCCGAAGTATGCTGAAACATCGAGATCGCTCTTTTCGAGCTAGTTAATGCGAGAAAAACCTTATCCGGTGTTTTCACCACTCCACAGTTCGTTGGATATGCAGAACAGTAGATATGTTGGTTTCGGTCGGGTTTCAAGCTGAGATATACATTTTCAACGATAATCCTGGTGAGACTTCTGTCAGAATTATGCAGAAACATCGAGAGCGCTCTTTTCGAGCTATTTAAAGCGAGAAACACGTTTTCTGGGGGTTTCACCACACCACAGTACGTTTGACATGCAGAACCGGAGATATCTTGGTTTCGGTCGGGTTTCAAGCTGAGATATGCATTTTCAACGATAATCCTGGTGAGACTTCTGTCAGAAGTATGCAGAATCATCGAGATCGCTCTATTCGAGCTATTTAATGCGAGAAACACGTTATCTGGTTGTTTTCACTACTCCACAGTGCGTTTGATATGCTGAACCGGCGATATCTTGATTTTCGTGATTTCTAGCTGAGATATGCATTTTCTGCGATAATATTGGTGAGACTTCAGTCAGAGGTATGCAGAATCATCTAGATCGCTCGTTTCGAGCTATTTAATGCGAGAAACACGTTAGTTGGTTGTTTTCACCATTCCACAGTGCGTTTGATATGCAGAACCGGCGACATCTTGATTTTCGTGAGGTTTCAAGCTGAGATATGCATTTTCTGCGATAATATTTGTGAGACTTCTGTCCGAAGTATGCAGAATCATGGAGATCGCTCGTTTCGAGCTATTTAATGCGAGAAACACGTTATCTGGTGTTTTCACCACTCCACAGTTGGTATGATATGCAGAACCGGCGATATTTTGGTTTTCATCGGGTTTCAAGCTGAGATATGCATTTTCTACGATAATCTTGGTGAAACATGTGTCCGAAGTATGCAGAAACATCGAGAGCGCTCTTTTCGAGCTATTTAATGCGAGAAACTCGTTTCCTGGGTTTTCACCACTCCACAGTTCGTTGGATATGCAGAACCGGAGATATCTTGGTTTTCGTGGGGTTTCAAGCTGAGATATGCATTTCCTGCGATAATCTTGGTGAGACTTCTGTCCGAAGTATGCAGAATCATCGAGAACGCTCTATTCGAGCTATTTAATGCGAGAAACACGTTCTGTGGTTGTTTTCACCACTCCACAGTGCGTTTGATATGCAGAACCGGCAGCATCTTGATTTTCGTGAGGTTTCGAGCTGAGATATGCATTTTCTGCGATAATATTGGTGAGACTTCAGTCAGAAGTATGCAGAATCATCTAGATCGCTCGTTTCGAGCTAGTTAATGCGAGAAACACGTTATCTGGTTGTTTTCACCACTCCACAGTGCGTTTGATATGCAGAACCAGCGATATCTTGGCTTTCGTGGGGTTTCAAGCTGAGATATGCATTTTTTACGATAATCTTGTTGAGACTTCTGTCCGAAGTATGCAGAATCAGCGAGATCGCACTTTTCGAGCTATTGAATGCGAGAAACACGTTATCTGGTGTTCTCACCACTCCACAGTTGGTTTGACATGCAGAACCGGAGATATCTTGGTTTCGGTCGGGTTTCAAGCGGAGTTATGAATTTTCTGCGATCACCTTTTTGAGACTTCTGTCCGAAGAATGCAGAATCATCGAGATCGCTCGTTTCGAGTTACTGAATGCGAGAAACACGTTATCTGGTGTTTTCACCACTCCACAGTGCGTTGGGTATGCAGAACCGGAGATATTTTGGTTTTCGTCGGGTTTCAAGCTGAGATATGCATTTTCTACGATAATCCTGGTGAGACTTCTGTCAGAATTATGCAGAATCATCGAGATCGCACTTCTCGAGCTATTTAATGCGAGAAACACGTTATCTGGTGTTTTCACCACTCCACAGTTGGTTTGATATGCAGAACCGGCGATATCTTGGTTTTCGTGGGGTTTCAAGTTGAGATATGCATTTTCTGCGATAATCTTGGTGAGACTTCTGTCCGAAGTATGCAGAGTCATCGAGATCGCTCTTTTCGAGCTATTTAATGCGAGAAACACGTTATCTGTTGTTTTCCCCACTCCACAGTGCGTTTGATATGCAGAACCAGCGATATCTTGGCTTTCGTGGGGTTTCAAGCTGACATATGCATTTTTTACGATAATATTGGTGAGACTTCTGTCCGAAGTATGCTTAATCATCGAGATCGCTCGTTTCGAGCTATTTAATGCGAGAAACACGTTATCTGGTGTTTTCACCACTCCACAGTGCGTTTGATATGCAGAACAGTAGATATCTTGGTTTTCGTGGGGTTTCAAGCTGAGATATGCATTTTCTGCGATAATCTTGTTGAGACTTCTGTCCGAAGTATGCAGAATCATCGAGATCGCTCGTTTCGAGCTATTTAATGCGAGAAACACGTTATCCGGTGTTTTCACCACTCCACAGTGCGTTTGATATGCAGAACCAGCGATATCTTGGCTTTCGTGGGGTTTCAAGCTGAGATATGCATTTTTTACGATAATATTGGTGAGACTTCTGTCCGAAGTATGCTTAATCATCGAGATCGCTCGTTTCGAGCTATTTAATGCGAGAAACACGTTATCTGGTGTTTTCACCACTCCACAGTGCGTTTGATATGCAGAACAGTAGATATCTTGGTTTTCGTGGGGTTTCAAGCTGAGATATGCATTTTCTGCGATAATCTTGTTGAGACTTCTGTCCGAAGTATGCAGAATCATCGAGATCGCTCGTTTCGAGCTATTTAATGCGAGAAACACGTTATCCGGTGTTTTCACCACTCCACAGTGCGTTTGATATGCAGAACCAGCGATATCTTGGCTTTCGTGGGGTTTCAAGCTGAGATATGCATTTTTTACGATAATCTTGTTGAGACTTCTGTCCGAAGTATGCAGAATCATCGAGATCGCACTTTTCGAGCTATTGAATGCGAGAAACACGTTATCTGGTGTTTTCACCACTCCACAGTTGGTTTGATATGCAGAACCGGCGATATCTTGGTTTTCGTGGGGTTTCAAGTTGAGCTATGCATTTTCTGCGATAATCTTGGTGAGACTTCTGTCAGAAGTATGCTGAAACATCGAGATCGCTCTTTTCGAGCTAGTTAATGCGAGAAACACGTTATCTGGTGTCTTCACCACTCCACAGTGCGTTTGATATGCAGAACACTAGATATCTTGGTTTTCGTAGGGTTTCAAGCTGAGATATGCATTTTCTGCGATAATCTTGGTGAGACTTCTGTCCGAAGTATGCAGAATCATCGAGAGCGCTCTTTTCGAGCTATTTAAAGCGAGAAACATGTTTTCTGGGGGTTTCACCACTCCACAGTACGTTTGACATGCAGAACCTGAGATATCTTGGTTTCGGTCGGGTTTCAAGCTGAGTTATGAATTTTCTGCGATCACCTTTTTGAGACTTCTGTCCGAAGAATGCAGAATCATCGAGATCGCTCGGTTCGAGTTACTGAATGCGAGAAACACGTTATCTGGTGTTTTCACCACTCCACAGTGCTTTGGATATGCAGAACCGGAGATATTTTGGTTTTCGTCGGGTTTCAAGCTGAGATATGCATTTTCTACGATAATCCTCGTGAGACTTCTGTCAGAATTATGCAGAATCATCCAGATCGCACTTTTCGAGCTATTTAATGCGAGAAACACGTTATCTGGTGTTTTCACCACTCCACAGTTGGTTTGATATGCAGAACCGGCGATATCTTGGTTTTCGTGGGGTTTCAAGTTGAGATATGCATTTTCTGCGATAATCTTGGTGAGACTTCTGTCCGAAGTATGCAGAATCATCGAGATCGCTCTTTTCGAGCTATTTAATGCGAGAAACACGTTATCTGGTGTTTTCCCCACTCCACAGTGCGTTTGATATGCAGAACCAGCGATATCTTGGTTTTCGTGGGGTTTCAAGTTGAGATATGCATTTTCTGCGATAATCTTGGTGAGACTTCTGTCCGAAGTATGCTGAAACATCGAGATCGCTCTTTTCGAGCTAGTTAATGCGAGAAACACGTTATCTGGTGTCCTCACCACTCCACAGTGCGTTTGATATGCAGAACCAGCGATATCTTGGCTTTCGTGGGGTTTCAAGCTGAGATATGCATTTTTTACGATAATCTTGTTGAGACTTCTGTCCGAAGTATGCAGAATCATCGAGATCGCACTTTTCGAGCTATTGAATGCGAGAAACACGTTATCTGGTGTTTTCACCACTCCACAGTTGGTTTGATATGCAGAACCGGCGATATCTTGGTTTTCGTGGGGTTTCAAGTTGAGATATGCATTTTCAGCGATAATCTTGGTGAGACTTCTGTCCGAAGTATGCTGAAACATCGAGATCGCTCTTTTCGAGCTAGTTAATGCGAGAAACACGTTATCTGGTGTCTTCACCACTCCACAGTGCGTTTGATATGCAGAACAGTAGATATCTTGGTTTTCGTAGGGTTTCAAGCTGAGATATGCATTTTCTGCGATAATCTTGTTGAGACTTCTGTCCGCAGTATGCAGAATCATGGAGATCGCTCGTTTCGAGCTATTTAATGCGAGAAACACGTTATCTGGTGTTTTCACCACTCCACAGTTGGTATGATATGCAGAACCGGCGATATCTTGGTTTTCGTGGGGTTTCAAGCTGAGATATGCATTTTCTGCGATAATCTTGGTGAGACTTCTGTTAGAAGTATGCAGAATCATCGAGATCGCTCTATTCAAGGTATTTAATGCGAGAAACACGTTTTCTGGGGTTTTCACCATTCCGCAGTGCGTTTGATATGCAGAACCGGCGACATCTTGATTTTCGTGAGGTTTCAAGCTGAGATATGCATTTTCTGCGATAATATTGGTGAGACTTCAGTCAGAAGTATGCAGAATCATCTAGATCGCTCGTTTCGAGCTATTTAATGCGAAAAAACAAGTTTTCTGGTGTTTTGACCACTCCACAGTGCGTTTGATATGTAGAGCCGCCGATAACTTGGTTCTCGTGGGGTTTCCAGCTGAAATATGCATTTTCTGCGATAATCTTTGTGTTTCATCTGTGAGAAGTATGCAGCATCATCCAGAACGCTCTTTTCGTGCTAGTTAATGCGAGAAACACGTTTTCTGGTGTTTTCACCACCCCACAGTGCATTTGATATGCAGAACCGGCGACGGCGTGGTTTTCGTCGGGTTTCAAGCTGAGATATGCATTTTCTGCGATAATATTGGTGAGACTTCAGTCAGAAGTATGCAGAATCATCTAGATCGCTCGTTTCGAGCTAGTTCATGCGAGAAACACGTTATCTGGTTGTTTTCACCACTCCACAGTGCGTTTGATATGCAGAACCGGCGACATCTTGATTTTCTGACTCACCAAGATTATCGTAGAAAATGCATATCTCAGCTGGAATACCTGCGAAAACCAAGATATCGCCGGTTCTGCATATCAGACGCACTGTGGAATGTTGAAAACACCAGAAAACGTGTTTCTCGCATTAACTAGTTCGAAAAGAGAGTTGTCGATGATTCTGCATACTTCTCATAGATGAAACACAAAGATTATCGCAGTAAATGCATATTTCAGCTGGAAACCCCGCGAAAACCAAGTTATCGGCGGCTCTACATATCACACGCACTGTGGAGTGGTCAAAACACCACAAAACTTGTTTTTTCGCATTAAATAGCTCGAAACGAGCGATCTAGATGATTCTGCATACTTCTGACTGTAGTCTCACCAATATTATCGCAGAAAATGCATATCTCAGCTAGAAACATCACGAAAATCAAGATGTCGCCGGTTCTGCATATCAAACGCACTGTGGAGTAGTGAAAACAACCAGATAACGTGTTTCTCGCATTAAGTAGCTCGAATAGAGCGATCTAGATGATTCTGCATACTTCTGACAGAACACTCACCAAGATTATCGCAGAAAATGCATATCTCAGCTGGACACAACACGAAAATCAAGATATCGCCGGTTCTGCATATCAAACGCCCTGTGGAATGTTGGAAACACCAGAAAGCTGGTTTTTTCGCATTAAATAGCTCGAAAAGAGCGTTCTCGAAGATTCTGCATACCTCTGACAGAGGTCTCACCAATATTATCGTAGAAAATGCATATCTCAGCTTTAAACCCGACCGAAACGAAGATATCTCCGGTTCTGCATGTCTAGCGTACTGTGGAGTGGTGAATACACCAGAAAACGTGTTTCTCGCATTAGATAGCTCGAAAAGAGCGTTCTGGATGATTCTGCATACTTCTGACTGAAGTCTCACCAATATTATCGCAGAAAATGCATATCTCAGCTTGAAACCTCACGAAAATCAAGATGCCGCCGGTTCTGCATATCAGACGCACTGTGGAGTGGTGAAAACACCAGAAAACGTGTTTCTCGCATTAACTAGCTCGAAAAGAGCGTTCTCGATGATTCTGCATACTTCTCATAGATGAAACACCAAGATTATCGCAGAAAATGCTTATTTCAGCTGGAAAACCCACGAAAACGAAGTTATCGGCGGCTGTACATATCAAACGCACTGTGGAGTGTTCAAAACACCAGAAAACTTGTTTTTTCGCATTAAATTGCTCGAAACGAGCGATCTAGATGATTCTGAATCCTTCTGACTGAAGTCTCACCAATATTATCGCAGAAAATGCATATCTCAGCTTGAAACCTCACGAAAATCAAGATGTCGCCGGTTCTGCATATCAAACGCACTGTGGAGTGGTGAAAACAACCAGATAACGTGTTTCTGGCATTAACTAGCTCGAAACGAGCGATCTAGATGATTCTGCATACTTCGGACAGAAGTCTCAACAATATTATCGCAGAAAATGCATATCTCAGCTTGAAACCTCACGAAAATCAAGATGTCGCCGGTTCTGCACATCAAACGCACTGTGGAGAGGTGAAAACAACCAGATAACGTGTTTCTCGCATTAACTAGCTCGAAACGAGCGATCTAGATGATTCTGCATACTTCGGACAGAAGTCTCAACAATATTATCGCAGAAAATGCATATCTCAGCTTGAAACCTCACGAAAATCAAGATGTCGCCGGTTCTGCATATCAAATGCACTGTGGGGTGGTGAAAACACCAGAAAACGTGTTTCTCGCATTAACTAGCTCGAAAAGAGCGTTCTGGATGATTCTGCATACTTCTCATAGATGAAACACAAAGATTATCGCAGAAAATGCATATTTCAGCTGGAAACCCCACGAAAACCAAGTTATCGGCGGCTCTACATATCAAACGCACTGTGGATAGGTCAAAACACCAGAAGTCTTGTTTTTTCGCATTAAATAGCTCGCAACGAGCGATCTAGATGATTCTGCAAACTTCTGACAGAAGTCTCACCAAGATTATCGTAGAAAATGCATATCTCAGCTTGAAACCCGAAGAAATCCAAGATGTCGCCGGTTCTGCATATCAAACGCACTGTGGAGTGGTGAAATCACCAGAAAACGTGTTTCTCGCATTAAATAGGTCGAAAAGAGTGATATCGATGATTCTGCATACTTCGGACAGAAGTATCACAAATATTATCGTAGAAAATGCATATCTCATCTTGAAACCCGACGAAATCCAAGATGTCGTCGGTTCTGCATATCAAACGCACTGTGGAGTGGTGAAAACACCAGATAACGTGTTTCTCGCATTAAATAGCTTGAAACGAGCGATCTAGATGAATCTGCATACTTCTGACTGAAGTCTCACCAAGATTATCGCTGAAAATGCATATCTCAGCTGGAAACACCACGAAATCCAAGTTATCGGCGGCTCTACATATCAAACGCACTGTGGAGTGTTGAAAACACCAGAATACGTGTTTCTCGCATTAAATAGCTCGAAACGAGCGATCTCGATGATTCTGCATACTTCGGACAGAAGTATCACAAATATTATCGTAGAAAATGCATATCTCAGCTTGAAACCCTACGAAAACCAAGATATCTACTGTTCTGCATATCAAACGCACTGTGGAGTGGTGAAGACACCAGATAACGTGTTTCTCGCATTAAATAGCTCGAAACGAGCGATCTAGATGATTCTGCATACTTCTGACTGAAGTCTCACCAATATTATCGCAGAAAATGCATATCTCAACTTGAACCCCGACGAAATCAAAGATGTCGCCGGTTCTAAATATCAAACGCACTGTGGAGTGGTGAAAACAACCAGAGAACGTGTTTCTCGCATTAAATAGCTCGAAACGAGCGATCTAGATGAATCTGCATACTTCTGACTGAAGTCTCACCAAGATTATCGCTGAAAATGCATATCTCAGCTGGAAACACCACGAAATCCAAGTTATCGGCGGCTCTACATATCAAACGCACTGTGGAGTGTTGAAAACACCAGAATACGTGTTTCTCGCATTAAATAGCTCGAAACGAGCGATCTCGAAGATCCTGCATACTTCTGACTGAAGTCTCACCAAGATTATCGCTGAAAATGCATATCTCAGCTGGAAACACCACGAAAACCAAGATATCGCCCGTTCTGCATATCAAACCAACTGTGGAGTGGTGAAAACACCAGATAACGTGTTTCTCGCATTCAATATCTCGAAAAGTGCGATCTCGATGATTCTGCATACTTCGGAAAGAAGTCTCAACAAGATTATCGTAAAAAATGCATATCTCAGCTTGAAACCCCACGAAAGCCAAGATATCGCTGGTTCTGCATACCAAACGCACTGTGGAGTGGTGAAAACACCGGATAACGTGTTTCTCGCTTTAAATAGCTCGAAAAGAGCGCTCTCGATGTTTCTGCATAATTCTGACAGAAGTCTCACCAGGATTAACGTAGAAAACGCATATCTCCACTTGAACCCCGACGAAATCAAAGATGTCGCCGGTTCTGCATATCAAACGCACTGTGGAGTGGTGAAAACACCCAGAGAACGTGTTTCTCGCATTAAATAGCTCGAAAAGAGCGATCTCGAAGATCCTGCATACTTCTGACAGAAGTCTCACCAAGATTATCGTAGAAAATGCATATCTCAGCTTGAAACCCGACCGAAACCAAGATATCTCCGGTTCTGCCTGTCAAACGTACTGTGGAGTGGTGAAAACACCAGAAAACGTGGTTCCTGCATTAAGTAGCTCGAAAAGGGCGCTCTCGATGTTTCTGCATACTTTGGACAGAAGTCTCAACAAGATTATCGCAGGAAATGCATATCTCAGCTTGAAATGCCACGAAAACCAAGATATCGCTGGTTCTGCATATCAAACGCACTGTTGAGTGGGGAAAACACCAGATAACACGTTTCTCGCATTAAATAGCTCGAAAAGAGCGATCTAGATGATAGAGCATACTTCGGACAGAAGTCTCACCAAGATTATCGCAGGAAATGCATATCTCAGCTTGAAACCCCACGAAAACCAAGATATCTCCGGTTCTGCATATCCAACGAACTGTGGAGTGTTGAAAACCCCAGAAAACGAGTTTCTCGCAGTAAATAGCTCGAAAAGTGCGATCTCGATGATTCTGCATACTTCTAACAGAAGTCTCACCAAGATTATCGCAGAAAATGCATATCTCTGCTTGAAACCCCACGAAAACCAAGATATCTACTGTTCTGCATATCCAACGAACTGTGGAGTGGTGAAACCCCCAGAAAACGTGTTTCTCGCATTAAATAGCTCGAAAAGAGCGCTCTCGACGTTTCTGCATACTTCGGACAGATGTTTCACCAAGCTTATCGTAGAAAATGCATATCTCAGCTTGAAACCCGACGAAAACCGAGTTACCTCCGGTTCTGCACATCAAACCTACCGTGGAGTGGTGAAAACAACCAGAGAACGTGTTTCTCGCGTTAAATAGCTCGAAAAGTGCGCTCTCGATGTTTCTGCATACTTCGGACAGATGTTTCACCAAGATTATCGTAGAAAATGCACATCTCAGCTTGAAACCCGACGAAAACCAAAATATCGCCGGTTCTGCATATCAAACCAACTGTGGAGTGGTGAAAACACCAGATAACGTGTTTCTCGCATTAAATAGCTCGAAAAGTGCGATCTCGATGATTCTGCATACTTCTAACAGAAGTCTCACCAAGATTATCGCAGAAAATGCATATCTCTGCTTGAAACCCGACGAAAACCAAGATATCTACTGTTCTGCATATCCAACGAACTGTGGAGTTGTGAAAACCCCAGAAAACGTGTTTCTCGCATTAAATAGCCCGAATAGAGCGATCTCGATAATTCTTCATACTTCGGACAGAAGTCTCACCACGATTATCGCAGGAAATGCATATCTCAGCTTGAAACCCGACGAAAACCAAAATATCGTCGGTTCTGCATATCAAACCAACTGTGGAGTGGTGAAAACACCAGAGAACGTGTTTCTCGCAATAAATAGCTCGAAAAGTGCGATCTCGATGATTCTGCATACTTCGGACAGAAGTCTCAACAAGATTATCGTAAAAAATGCATATCTCAGCTTGAAACCCCACGAAAGCCATGATATCGCTGGTTCTGCATATCAAACGCACTGTGGAGTGGTGAAAACACCGGATAACGTGTTTCTCGCATTAAATAGCTCGAAACGAGCGATCTCGATGATTCTGCATACTTCGGACAGAAGTCTCAACATGATTATCGCAGAAAATGCATATCTCAGCTTGAAACCCCACGAAAACCAAGATATCTACTGTTCTGCATATCAAACGCACTGTGGAGTGGTGAAAACACCAGATAACGTGTTTCTCGCATTAAATAGCTCGAAACGAGCGATCTCGATGGTTAATCATACTTCGGACAGAAGTCTCACCAATATTATCGTAAAAAATGCATATCTCAGCTTGAAACCCCACGAAAGCCAAGATATCGCTGGTTCTGCATATCAAACGCACTGTGGAGTGGTGAAAACACCGGATAAGGTTTTTCTCGCATTAACTAGCTCGAAAAGAGCGATCTCGATGATTCTGCATACTTCGGACAGAAGTCTCAACAAGATTATCGCAGAAAATGCATATCTCAGCTTGAAACCCTACGAAAACCAAGGTATCTACTGTTCTGCATATCAAACGCACTGTGGAGTGGTGAAGACACCAGAAAACGTGTTTCTCGCATTAAATAGCCCGAATAGAGCGTTCTCGATGTTTCTGCATACTTCGGACAGATGTCTCACCATGCTTATCGTACAAAATGCATATCTCAGCTTGACACCCGACGAAAACCAAAATATCGCCGGTTCTGCATATCAAACCAACTGTGGAGTGGTGAAAACACCAGATAACGTGTTTCTCGCATTAAATAGCTCGAAAAGTGCGATCTCGATGTTTCTGCATACTTCGGACAGATGTTTCACCAAGCTTATCGTAGAAAATGCATATCTCAGCTTGAAACCCGACGAAAACCAAAATATCTCCGGTTCTGCATATCCAACGCACTGTGGAGTGGTGAAAACACCAGATAACGTGTTTCTCGCATTAAATAGCTCGAAAAGAGCGATCTAGATAATTCAGCATACTTCGGACAGAAGTCTCACCAAGATATTCGGAGGAAATGCATATCTCTGCTTGAAACCCGACGAAAACCAAGATATCTACTGTTCTGCATATCCAACGAACTGTGGAGTGGTGAAAACCACAGAAAACGTGTTTCTCGCATTAAATAGCCCGAATAGAGCGTTCTCGATGTTTCTGCATACTTCGGACAGATGTCTCACCATGCTTATCGTACAAAATGCATATCTCAGCTTGACACCCGTCGAAAACCAAAATATCGCCGGTTCTGCATATCAAACCAACTGTGGAGTGGTGAAAACACCAGATAACGTGTTTCTCGCATTAAATAGCTCGAAAAGTGCGATCTCGATGTTTCTGCATACTTCGGACAGATGTTTCACCAAGCTTATCGTAGAAAATGCATATCTCAGCTTGAAACCCGACGAAAACCAAAATATCTCCGGTTCTGCATATCCAACGCACTGTGGAGTGGTGAAAACACCAGATAACGTGTTTCTCGCATTAAATAGCTCGAAAAGTGCGATCTCGATGATTCTGCATACTTCTAACAGAAGTCTCACCAAGATTATCGCAGAAAATGCATATCTCTGCTTGAAACCCGATGAAAACCAAGATATCTACTGTTCTGCATATCCAACGAACTGTGGAGTGGTGAAAACCCCAGAAAACGTGTTTCTCGCATTAAATAGCCCGAATAGAGCGTTCTCGATAATTCTTCATACTTCGGACAGAAGTCTCACCACGATTATCGCAGAAAATGCATATCTCAGCTTGAAACCCGACGAAAACCAAAATATCGTCCTTTCTGCATATCAAACCAACTGTGGAGTGGTGAAAACACCAGAGAACGTGTTTCTCGCTATAAGTAGCTCGAAAAGAGCGCTCTCGATGTTTCTGCATACTTCGGACAGATGTTTCACCAAGCTTATCGTAGAAAATGCATATCTCAGTTTGAAACCCGACGAAAACCAAAATATCTCCGGTTCTGCATATCCAACGCACTGCGGAGTGGTGAAAACACCAGATAACGTGTTTCTCGCATTAAATAGCTCGAATAGAGCGTTCTCGATAATTCTTCATACTTCGGACAGAAGTCTCACCACGATTATCGTAGAAAATGCATATCTCAGCTTGAAACCCCACGAAAACCAAGATATCTACTGTTCTGCATATCCAACGAACTGTGGAGTGGTGAAAACCCCAGAAAACGTGTTTCTCGCATTAAATAGCCCGAATAGAGCGTTCTCGATAATTCTTCATACTTCGGACAGAAGTCTCACCACGATTATCGCAGAAAATGCATATCTCAGCTTGAAACCCGACGAAAACCAAAATATCGTCCTTTCTGCATATCAAACCAACTGTGGAGTGGTGAAAACACCAGAGAACGTGTTTCTCGCTATAAGTAGCTCGAAAAGAGCGCTCTCGATGTTTCTGCATACTTCGGACAGATGTTTCACCAAGCTTATCGTAGAAAATGCATATCTCAGTTTGAAACCCGACGAAAACCAAAATATCTCCGGTTCTGCATATCCAACGCACTGTGGAGTGGTGAAAACACCAGATAACGTGTTTCTCGCATTAAATAGCTCGAAACGAGCGATCTCGATGATTCTGCATACTTCGGACAGAAGTCTCAACAAGATTATCGCAGAAAATGCATATCTCAGCTTGAAACCCTACGAAAACCAAGGTATCTACTGTTCTGCATATCAAACGCACTGTGGAGTGGTGAAGACACCAGATAACGCATTTCTCGCATTAAATAGCTCGAAAAGAGCGCTCTCGATGTTTCTGCATACTTCGGACAGATGTTTCACCAAGCTTATCGTAGAAAATGCATATCTCCTCTAGAAACCCGACGAAAACCAAAACATCTCCGGTTCTGCATATCCAACGCACTCTGGAGTGGTGAAAACACCAGATACCGTGTTTCTCGCATTAAATAGCTCGAAACGAGCGATCTCGATGATTCTGCATACTTCGGACAGAAGTCTCAACAAGATTATCGCAGAAAATGCATATCTCAGCTTGAAACCCCACGAAAACCAAGATATCTACTGTTCTGCATATCAAACGCACTGTGGAGTGGTGAAAACACCAGATAACGTGTTTCTCGCTTTGAATAGCTCGAAACGAGCGATCTCGATGATTCTGCATACTTCGGACAGAAGTCTCAACAAGATTATCGCAGAAAATGCATATCTCAGCTTGAAACCCCACGAAAACAAAGATATCTACTGTTCTGCATATCAAACGCACTGTGGAGTGGTGAAAACACCTGATAACGTGTTTCTCGCACTAACTAGCTCGAAAAGAGCGATCTCGATGATACAGCATACTTCGGACAGAAGTCTCATCAAGATTATCGCAGAAAATGCATATCTCAGCTTGAAACCCCACGAAAACCAAGATATCGCCTGTTCTGCATATCAAACGCACTGTGGAGTGGTGAAAACACCAGATAACGTGTTTCACGCATTAAATAGCTCGAAACGAGCGATCTCGATGATTCTGCATACTTCGGACAGAAGTCTCACCAAAATTATCGTAAAAAATGCATATCTCAGCTTGAAACCCCACGAAAACCAAGATATAGCTGTGTTCAGCATATCAAACGCACTGTGGAGTGGGGAGAACCCCAGAAAACGTGTTTCTCGCATTAAATAGCTCGAAAAGTGCGATCTCGATGATTCTGCATACTTCTAACGGAAGTCTCACCAAGATTATCGCAGAAAATGCATATCTCAGCTTGAAACCCCACGAAAACCAAGATATCTACTGTTCTGCATATCAAACGCACTGTGGAGTGGTGAAAACACCAGATAACGTGTTTCTCGCATTAAATAGCTCGAAAAGAGCGCTCTCGATGTTTCTGCATACTTCGGACAGATGTCTCACCAAGCTTATCGTACAAAATGCATATCTCAGCTTGAAACCCGACGAAAACCAAAATATCTCCGGTTCTGCATATCCAACGCACTGTGGAGTGGTGAAAACACCAGATAACGTGTTTCTCGCATTAAATAGCTCGAAACGAGCGATCTCGATGACTCTGCATACTTCGGACAGAAGTCTCAACAAGATTATCGCAGAAAATGCATATCTCAGCTTGAAACCCTACGAAAACCAAGATATCTACTGTTCTGCATATCAAACGCACGGTGGAGTGGTGAAGACACCAGATAACGTGTTTCTCGCATTAACTTGCTCGAAAAGAGCGATCGCGATGTTTCAGCATACTTCGGACAGAAGTCTCACCAAGATAATCGCAGAAAATGCATATCTCAGCTTGAAACCCCACGAAAACCAAGATGTCGCCGGTTCTGCATATCAAACGCACTGTGGAGTGGTGAAAACACCAGAAAACGTGTTTCTCGCATTAAGTAGCTCGAAATAAGCGTTCTCGAAGATCCTGCATACTTCTGACAGAAGTCTCACCAAGATTGTCGTAGAAAATGCATATCTCAGCTTGAAACCCGACGAAAACCAAGGTATCTACTGTTCTGCATATCAAACGCACTGTGGAGTGGTGAAAACACCAGATAACGTGTTTCTCGCACTAGCTAGCTCGAAAAGAGCGATCGCGATGTTTCAGCATACTTCGGACAGAAGTCTCACCAAGATAATCGCAGAAAATGCATATCTCAGCTTGAAACCCCACGAAAACCAAGATGTCGCCGGTTCTGCATATCAAACGCACTGTGGAGTGGTGAAAACACCAGAAAACGTGTTTCGCGCATTAAGTAGCTCGAAAAGAGCGATCTAGATGATTCAGCATACTTCGAACTGAAGTCTCTACAAGATTATCGCAGGAAATGCATATCTCAGCTTGAAACCAAACGAAAACCAAGATATCTCCGGTTCTGCATGTCAAACGTACTGTGGAGTGGTGAAACCCCCAGAAAACGTGTTTCTCGCTTTAAATAGCTCGACAAGAGCGCTCTCGATGTTTCTGCATTCATCTGACTGAAGTCTCACCAATATTATCGCAGAAAATGCATATCTCAGCTGGAAACACCACGAAAATCAAGATATCGCCGGTTCTGCATATCAAACGCACTGTGGAGTGGTGAAAACACCAGATAACGTGTTTTTCGCACTAACTAGCTAGAACAGAGCGATCTCGATGATTCTGCATACTTCTCATAGATGAAACACCAAGATTATCGCAGGAAATGCATATCTCAGCTTGAAATGCCACGAAAACCAAGATATCGCTGGTACTGCATGTCAAACGCACTGTGGAGTGGTGAAAACACCAGAAAACGAATTTCTCGCATTAAATAGCTCGAAAAGAGCGATCTCGATGTTTTTGCATACTTCGGACAGATGTTTCACCAAGATTATCGTAGAAAATGCATATCTCAGCTTGAACCCCGACGAAATCAAAGATGTCGCCGGTTCTGCATATCAAACGCACTGTGGAGTGGTGAAAACACCAGAAAACGAGATTCTCGCATTAAATAGCTCGAAAAGAGCGCTCTCGATGTTTTTGCATACTTCGGACAGATGTTTCACCAAGATTATCGTAGAAAATGCATATCTCAGCTTGAAACCCGACGAAAACCAAAATATCGCCGGTTCTGCATATCAAACCAACTGTGGAGTGGTGAAAACACCAGATAACGTGTTTCTCGCATTCAGTAGCTCGAAACGAGCGATCTCGATGATTCTGCATTCTTCGGACAGAAGTCTCAAAAAGGTGATCGCAGAAAATGCATATCTCAGCTTGAAACCCCACGAAAACCAAGGTATCTACTGTTCTGCATATCAAACGCACTGTGGAGTGGTGAAAACACCAGATAACGTGTTTCTCGCACTAGCTAGCTCGAAAAGAGCGATCTCGATGATTCAGCATACTCCGGACAGAAGTCTCACCAAGATTATCGCAGAAAATACATATCTCAGCTTGAAACCCGACGAAAACCAAAATATCGCCGGTTCTGCATATCAAACCAACTGTGGAGTGGTGAAAACACCAGATAACGCGTTTCTCGCATTAAATAGCTCGAAAAGCGCGATCTCGATGATTCTGCATCCTGCTAACAGAAGTCTTACCAAGATTATCGCAGAAAATGCATATCTCTGCTTGAAACCCCACGAAAACCAAGATATCGACTGTTCTGCATATCATACGCACTGTGGAGTGGTGAAAACACCAGATAACGTGTTTCTCGCATTAAATAGCTCGAAACGAGCGATCTCGATGATGCTGCATACTTCGGACAGAAGTCTCAACAAGATTATCGCAGAAAATGCATATCTCAGCTTGAAACCCAACGAAAACCAAGATATCTACTGTTCTGCATATCAAACGCACTGTGGAGTGGTGAAAACACCAGATAACGTGTTTCTCGCAATAAATAGCTCGAAACGAGCGATCTCGATGATTAAGCATACTTCGGACAGAAGTCTCACCAGGATTATCGTAGAAAATGCATATCTCAGCTTGAAACCCGACCGAAACCAAGATATCTCCGGTTCTGCATGTCAAACGTACTTTGGAGTGGTGAAAACACCAGGAAACGTGTTTCGTGCATTAAGTAGCTCGAAAAGAGCGATCTAGATGATTCTGCATACTTCTGACTGAAGTCTCACCAATATTATCGCGGAAAATGCATATCTCAGCTTGAAACTCCACGAAAACCAAGATATCGCTGGTTCTGCATGTCAAACGCACTGTGGAGTGGTGAAAACACCAGATAACGTGTTTCTCGCATTAAATAGCTCGAAAAGAGCGATATAGATGATTCAGCATACTTCGGACTGAAGTCTCTACAAGATTATCGCAGGAAATGCATATCTCAGCTTGAAACCAAACGAAAACCAAGATATCTCCGGTTCTGCATATCCAACGAACTGTGGAGTGGTGAAACCCCCAGAAAACGTGTTTCTCGCATTAAATAGCTCGAAAAGAGCGCTCCCGATGTTTCTGCATACTTCGGACAGATGTTTTACCAAGCTTATCGTAGAAAATGCATATCTCAGCTTGAAACCCGACGAAAACCAAAATATCTCCGGTTCTGCATATCCAACGCACTGTGGAGTGGTGAAAACACCAGATAACGTGTTTCTCGCATTCAGTAGCTCGAAACGAGCGATCTCGATGATTCTGCATTCTTCGGACAGAAGTCTCAAAAAGGTGATCGCAGAAAATGCATATCTCAGCTTGAAACCCCACGAAAACCAAGGTATCTACTGTTCTGCATATCAAACGCACTGTGGAGTGGTTAATACACCAGATAACGTGTTTCTCGCACTAGCTAGCTCGAAAAGAGCGATCTCGATGATTCAGCATACTCCGGACAGAAGTCTCACCCAGATTATCGCAGAAAATACATATCTCAGCTTGAAACCCCACGAAAACCAAGATGTCGCCGGTTCTGCATATCAAACGCACTGTGGAGTGGTGAAAACACCAGAAAACGTGTTTCTCGCATTAAGTAGCTCGAAATAAGCGTTCTCGAAGATCCTGCATACTTCTGACAGAAGTCTCACCAAGATTGTCGTAGAAAATGCATATCTCAGCTTGAAACCCGACGAAAACCGAGTTATCTCCGGTTCTGCACTTCAAACGTACCGTGGAGTGGTGAAAACACCAGAAAACGTGTTTCGCGCATTAAGTAGCTCGAAAAGAGCGATCTAGATGATTCAGCATACTTCGGACTGAAGTCTCTACAAGATTATCGCAGGAAATGCATATCTCAGCTTGAAACCAAACGAAAACCAAGATATCTCCGGTTCTGCATGTCAAACGTACTGTGGAGTGGTGAAACCCCCAGAAAACGTGTTTCTCGCTTTAAATAGCTCGACAAGAGCGCTCTCGATGTTTCTGCATACTTCTGACTGAAGTCTCACCAATATTATCGCAGAAAATGCATATCTCAGCTGGAAACACCACGAAAATCAAGATATCGCCGGTTCTGCATATCAAACGCACTGTGGAGTGGTGAAAACACCAGATAACGTGTTTCTCGCATTCAGTAGCTCGAAACGAGCGATCTCGATGATTCTGCATTCTTCGGACAGAAGTCTCAAAAAGGTGATCGCAGAAAATGCATATCTCAGCTTGAAACCCCACGAAAACCAAGGTATCTACTGTTCTGCATATCAAACGCACTGTGGAGTGGTGAAAACACCAGATAACGTGTTTCTCGCACTAGCTAGCTCGAAAAGAGCGATCTCGATGATTCAGCATACTCCGGACAGAAGTCTCACCAAGATTATCGCAGAAAATACATATCTCAGCTTGAAACCCGACGAAAACCAAAATATCTCCGGTTCTGCATATCCAACGCACTGTGGAGTGGTGAAAACACCAGATAACGTGTTTCTCGCATTAAATAGCTCGAAACGAGCGATCTCGATGATTCTGCATACTTCGGACAGAAGTCTCAACAAGATTATCGCAGAAAATGCATATCTCAGCTTGAAACCCCACGAAAACCAAGATATCTACTGTTCTGCATATCAAACGCACTGTGGAGAGGTGAAAACACCAGATAACGTGTTTCTCGCATTAAATAGCTCGAAACGAGCGATCTCGATGGTTAATCATACTTCGGACAGAAGTCTCACCAATGTTATCGTAAAAAATGCATATCTCAGCTTGAAACCCCACGAAAGCCAAGATATCGCTGGTTCTGCATATCAAACGCACTGTGGAGTGGTGAACACACCGGATAAGGTTTTTCTCGCATTAACTAGCTCGAAAAGAGCGATCTCGATGATTCTGCATACTTCGGACAGAAGTCTCAACAAGATTATCGCAGAAAATGCATATCTCAGCTTGAAACCCTACGAAAACCAAGGTATCTACTGTTCTGCATATCAAACGCACTGTGGAGTGGTGAAGACACCAGATAACGCATTTCTCGCATTAAATAGCTCGAAAAGAGCGCTCTCGATGTTTCTGCATACTTCGGACAGATGTTTCACCAAACTTATCGTAGAAAATGCATATCTCATCTAGAAACCCGACGAAAACCAAAACATCTCCGGTTCTGCATATCCAACGCACTCTGAAGTGGTGAAAACACCAGATACCGTGTTTCTCGCATTAAATAGCTCGAAACGAGCGATCTCGATGATTCTGCATACTTCGGACAGAAGTCTCAACAAGATTATCGCAGAAAATGCATATCTCAGCTTGAAACCCCACGAAAACCAAGATATCTACTGTTCTGCATATCAAACGCACTGTGGAGTGGTGAAAACACCAGATAACGTGTTTCTCGCTTTGAATAGCTCGAAACGAGCGATCTCGATGATTCTGCATACTTCGGACAGAAGTCTCAACAAGATTATCGCAGAAAATGCATATCTCAGCTTGAAACCCCACGAAAACAAAGATATCTACTGTTCTGCATATCAAACGCACTGTGGAGTGGTGAAAACACCTGATAACGTGTTTCTCGCACTAACTAGCTCGAAAAGAGCGATCTCGATGATACAGCATACTTCGGACAGAAGTCTCATCAAGATTATCGCAGAAAATGCATATCTCAGCTTGAAACCCCACGAAAACCAAGATATCGCCTGTTCTGCATATCAAACGCACTGTGGAGTGGTGAAAACACCAGATAACGTGTTTCACGCATTAAATAGCTCGAAACGAGCGATCTCGATGATTCTGCATACTTCGGACAGAAGTCTCACCAAAATTATCGTAAAAAATGCATATCTCAGCTTGAAACCCCACGAAAACCAAGATATAGCTGTGTTCAGCATATCAAACGCACTGTGGAGTGGGGAGAACCCCAGAAAACGTGTTTCTCGCATTAAATAGCTCGAAAAGTGCGATCTCGATGATTCTGCATACTTCTAACGGAAGTCTCACCAAGATTATCGCAGAAAATGCATATCTCAGCTTGAAACCCGACGAAAACCAAAATATCTCCGGTTCTGCATATCCAACGCACTGTGGAGTGGTGAAAACACCAGATAACGTGTTTCTCGCATTAAATAGCTCGAAACGAGCGATCTCGATGACTCTGCATACTTCGGACAGAAGTCTCAACAAGATTATCGCAGAAAATGCATATCTCAGCTTGAAACCCTACGAAAACCAAGATATCTACTGTTCTGCATATCAAACGCACGGTGGAGTGGTGAAGACACCAGATAACGTGTTTCTCGCATTAAATAGCTCGAAAAGACCGATCGCGATGTTTCAGCATACTTCGGACAGAAGTCTCACCAAGATTATCGCAGAAAATGCATATCTCAGCTTGAAACCCCACGAAAACCAAGATGTCGCCGGTTCTGCATATCAAACGCACTGTGGAGTGGTGAAAACACCAGAAAACGTGTTTCTCGCATTAAGTAGCTCGAAATAAGCGTTCTCGAAGATCCTGCATACTTCTGACAGAAGTCTCACCAAGATTGTCGTAGAAAATGCATATCTCAGCTTGAAACCCGACGAAAACCGAGTTATCTCCGGTTCTGCACATCAAACGTACCGTGGAGTGGTGAAAACACCAGAAAACGTGTTTCGCGCATTAAGTAGCTCGAAAAGAGCGATCTAGATGATTCAGCATACTTCGGACTGAAGTCTCTACAAGATTATCGCAGGAAATGCATATCTCAGCTTGAAACCAAACGAAAACCAAGATATCTCCGGTTCTGCATGTCAAACGTACTGTGGAGTGGTGAAACCCCCAGAAAACGTGTTTCTCGCTTTAAATAGCTCGACAAGAGCGCTCTCGATGTTTCTGCATTCTTCTGACTGAAGTCTCACCAATATTATCGCAGAAAATGCATATCTCAGCTGGAAACACCACGAAAATCAAGATATCGCCGGTTCTGCATATCAAACGCACTGTGGAGTGGTGAAAACACCAGATAACGTGTTTTTCGCACTAACTAGCTAGAACAGAGCGATCTCGATGATTCTGCATACTTCTCATAGATGAAACACCAAGATTATCGCAGGAAATGCATATCTCAGCTTGAAATGCCACGAAAACCAAGATATCGCTGGTACTGCATGTCAAACGCACTGTGGAGTGGTGAAAACACCAGAAAACGAATTTCTCGCATTAAATAGCTCGAAAAGAGCGATCTCGATGTTTTTGCATACTTCGGACAGATGTTTCACCAAGATTATCGTAGAAAATGCATATCTCAGCTTGAACCCCGACGAAATCAAAGATGTCGCCGGTTCTGCATATCAAACGCACTGTGGAGTGGTGAAAACACCAGAAAACGAGATTCTCGCATTAAATAGCTCGAAAAGAGCGCTCTCGATGTTTTTGCATACTTCGGACAGATGTTTCACCAAGATTATCGTAGAAAATGCATATCTCAGCTTGAAACCCGACGAAAACCAAAATATCGCCGGTTCTGCATATCAAACCAACTGTGGAGTGGTGAAAACACCAGATAACGTGTTTCTCGCATTCAGTAGCTCGAAACGAGCGATCTCGATGATTCTGCATTCTTCGGACAGAAGTCTCAAAAAGGTGATCGCAGAAAATGCATATCTCAGCTTGAAACCCCACGAAAACCAAGGTATCTACTGTTCTGCATATCAAACGCACTGTGGAGTGGTGAAAACACCAGATAACGTGTTTCTCGTACTAGCTAGCTCGAAAAGAGCGATCTCGATGATTCAGCATACTCCGGACAGAAGTCTCACCAAGATTATCGCAGAAAATACATATCTCAGCTTGAAACCCGACGAAAACCAAAATATCGCCGGTTCTGCATATCAAACCAACTGTGGAGTGGTGAAAACACCAGATAACGCGTTTCTCGCATTAAATAGCTCGAAAAGTGCAATCTCGATGATTCTGCATCCTGCTAACAGAAGTCTTACCAAGATTATCGCAGAAAATGCATATCTCTGCTTGAAACCCCACGAAAACCAAGATATCGACTGTTCTGCATATCATACGCACTGTGGAGTGGTGAAAACACCAGATAACGTGTTTCTCGCATTAAATAGCTCGAAAAGAGCGCTCTCGACGTTTCTGCATACTTCGGACAGATGTTTCACCAAGCTTATCGTAGAAAATGCATATCTCAGCTTGAAACCCGACGAAACCCAAAATATCGCCGGTTCTGCATATCAAACCAACTGTGGAGTGGTGAAAACACCAGATAACGTGTTTCTTGCATTAAATAGCTCGAAAAGTGCGATCTCGATGATTCTGCATACTGCTAACAGAAGTTTCACCAAGATTATCGCAGAAAATGCATATCTCTGCTTGAAACCCCACGAAAACCCAGATATCGACTGTTCTGCATATCATACGCACTGTGGAGTGGTGAAAACACCAGATAACGTGTTTCTTGCATTAAATAGCTCGAAAAGTGCGATCTCGATGATTCTGCTTTCTTCGGACAGAAGTCTCAAAAAGGTGATCGCAGAAAATGCATATCTCAGCTTGAAACCCCACGAAAACCAAGGTATCTACTGTTCTGCATATCAAACGCACTGTGGAGTGGTTAATACACCAGATAACGTGTTTCTCGCACTAGCTAGCTCGAAAAGAGCGATCTCGATGATTCAGCATACTCCGGACAGAAGTCTCACCCAGATTATCGCAGAAAATACATATCTCAGCTTGAAACCCCACGAAAACCAAGATGTCGCCGGTTCTGCATATCAAACGCACTGTGGAGTGGTGAAAACACCAGAAAACGTGTTTCTCGCATTAAGTAGCTCGAAATAAGCGTTCTCGAAGATCCTGCATACTTCTGACAGAAGTCTCACCAAGATTGTCGTAGAAAATGCATATCTCAGCTTGAAACCCGACGAAAACCGAGTTATCTCCGGTTCTGCACATCAAACGTACCGTGGAGTGGTGAAAACACCAGAAAACGTGTTTCTCGCTTTAAATAGCTCGACAAGAGCGCTCTCGATGTTTCTGCATACTTCTGACTGAAGTCTCACCAATATTATCGCAGAAAATGCATATCTCAGCTGGAAACACCACGAAAATCAAGATATCGCCGGTTCTGCATATCAAACGCACTGTGGAGTGGTGAAAACACCAGATAACGTGTTTTTCGCACTAACTAGCTAGAACAGAGCGATCTCGATGAGTCTGCATACTTCTCATAGATGAAACACCAAGATTATCGCAGGAAATGCATATCTCAGCTTGAAATGCCACGAAAACCAAGATATCGCTGGTACTGCATGTCAAACGCACTGTGGAGTGGTGAAAACACCAGATAACGTGTTTCTTGCATTAAATAGCTCGAAAAGTGCGATCTCGATGATTCTGCTTTCTTCGGACAGAAGTCTCAAAAAGGTGATCGCAGAAAATGCATATCTCAGCTTGAAACCCCACGAAAACCAAGGTATCTACTGTTCTGCATATCATACGCACTGTGGAGTGGTGAAAACACCAGATAACGTGTTTCTCGCATTAAATAGCTCGAAAAGAGCGCTCTCGACGTTTCTGCATACTTCGGACAGATGTTTCACCAAGCTTATCGTAAAAAATGCATATCTCAGCTTGAAACCCCACGAAAACCAAGATATAGCTGTGTTCAGCATATCAAACGCACTGTGGAGTGGGGAAAACCCCAGAAAACGTGTTTCTCGCATTAAATAGCTCGAAAAGTGCGATCTCGATGATTCTGCATACTTCTAACGGAAGTCTCACCAAGATTATCGCAGAAAATGCATATCTCAGCTTGAAACCCCACGAAAACCAAGATATCTACTGTTCTGCATATCAAACGCACTGTGGAGTGGTGAAAACACCAGATAACGTGTTTCTCCCATTAAATAGCTCGAAAAGAGCGATCTCGATGTTTCTGCATACTTCGGACAGATGTCTCACCAAGCTTATCGTACAAAATGCATATCTCAGCTTGAAACCCGACGAAACCCAAAATATCGCCGGTTCTGCATATCAAACCAACTGTGGAGTGGTGAAAACACCAGATAACGTGTTTCTTGCATTAAATAGCTCGAAAAGTGCGATCTCGATGATTCTGCATACTGCTAACAGAAGTTTCACCAAGATTATCGCAGAAAATGCATATCTCTGCTTGAAACCCCACGAAAACCCAGATATCGACTGTTCTGCATATCATACGCACTGTGGAGTGGTGAAAACACCAGATAACGTGTTTCTTGCATTAAATAGCTCGAAAAGTGCGATCTCGATGATTCTGCTTTCTTCGGACAGAAGTCTCAAAAAGGTGATCGCAGAAAATGCATATCTCAGCTTGAAACCCCACGAAAACCAAGGTATCTACTGTTCTGCATATCAAACGCACTGTGGAGTGGTTAATACACCAGATAACGTGTTTCTCGCACTAGCTAGCTCGAAAAGAGCGATCTCGATGATTCAGCATACTCCGGACAGAAGTCTCACCCAGATTATCGCAGAAAATACATATCTCAGCTTGAAACCCCACGAAAACCAAGATGTCGCCGGTTCTGCATATCAAACGCACTGTGGAGTGGTGAAAACACCAGAAAACGTGTTTCTCGCATTAAGTAGCTCGAAATAAGCGTTCTCGAAGATCCTGCATACTTCTGACAGAAGTCTCACCAAGATTGTCGTAGAAAATGCATATCTCAGCTTGAAACCCGACGAAAACCGAGTTATCTCCGGTTCTGCACATCAAACGTACCGTGGAGTGGTGAAAACACCAGAAAACGTGTTTCTCGCTTTAAATAGCTCGACAAGAGCGCTCTCGATGTTTCTGCATACTTCTGACTGAAGTCTCACCAATATTATCGCAGAAAATGCATATCTCAGCTGGAAACACCACGAAAATCAAGATATCGCCGGTTCTGCATATCAAACGCACTGTGGAGTGGTGAAAACACCAGATAACGTGTTTTTCGCACTAACTAGCTAGAACAGAGCGATCTCGATGAGTCTGCATACTTCTCATAGATGAAACACCAAGATTATCGCAGGAAATGCATATCTCAGCTTGAAATGCCACGAAAACCAAGATATCGCTGGTACTGCATGTCAAACGCACTGTGGAGTGGTGAAAACACCAGATAACGTGTTTCTTGCATTAAATAGCTCGAAAAGTGCGATCTCGATGATTCTGCTTTCTTCGGACAGAAGTCTCAAAAAGGTGATCGCAGAAAATGCATATCTCAGCTTGAAACCCCACGAAAACCAAGGTATCTACTGTTCTGCATATCATACGCACTGTGGAGTGGTGAAAACACCAGATAACGTGTTTCTCGCATTAAATAGCTCGAAAAGAGCGCTCTCGACGTTTCTGCATACTTCGGACAGATGTTTCACCAAGCTTATCGTAAAAAATGCATATCTCAGCTTGAAACCCCACGAAAACCAAGATATAGCTGTGTTCAGCATATCAAACGCACTGTGGAGTGGGGAAAACCCCAGAAAACGTGTTTCTCGCATTAAATAGCTCGAAAAGTGCGATCTCGATGATTCTGCATACTTCTAACGGAAGTCTCACCAAGATTATCGCAGAAAATGCATATCTCAGCTTGAAACCCCACGAAAACCAAGATATCTACTGTTCTGCATATCAAACGCACTGTGGAGTGGTGAAAACACCAGATAACGTGTTTCTCCCATTAAATAGCTCGAAAAGAGCGATCTCGATGTTTCTGCATACTTCGGACAGATGTCTCACCAAGCTTATCGTACAAAATGCATATCTCAGCTTGAAACCCGACGAAAACCAAAATATCTCCGGTTCTGCATATCCAACGCACTGTGGAGTGGTGAAAACACCAGATAACGTGTTTCTCGCATTAAATAGCTCGAAACGAGCGATCTCGATGACTCTGCATACTTCGGACAGAAGTCTCAACAAGATTATCGCAGAAAATGCATATCTCAGCTTGAAACCCTACGAAAACCAAGATATCTACTGTTCTGCATATCAAACGCACGGTGGAGTGGTGAAGACACCAGATAACGTGTTTCTCGCATTAACTAGCTCGAAAAGAGCGATCTCGATGTTTCAGCATACTTCGTACAGAAGTCTCACCAAGATTATCGCAGAAAATGCATATCTCAACTTGAAACCCCACGAAAACCAAGATATCGCCGGTTCTGCATATCAAACCAACTGTGGAGTGGTGAAAACACCAGATAACGTGTTTCTCGCATTCAATAGCTCGAAAAGTGCGATCTCGATGATTCTGCATACTTCGGACAGAAGTCTCAACAAGATTATCGTAAAAAATGCATATCTCAGCTTGAAACCCCACGAAAGCCAAGATATCGCTGGTTCTGCATATCAAACGCACTGTGGAGTGGTGAAAACACCGGATAACGTGTTTCTCGCATTAAATAGCTCGAAACGAGCGATCTCGATGATGCTGCATACTTCGGACAGAAGTCTCAACAAGATTATCGCAGAAAATGCATATCTCAGCTTGAAACCCAACGAAAACCAAGATATCTACTGTTCTGCATATCAAACGCACTGTGGAGTGGTGAAAACACCAGATAACGTGTTTCTCGCAATAAATAGCTCGAAACGAGCGATCTCGATGATTAAGCATACTTCGGACAGAAGTCTCACCAGGATTATCGTAGAAAATGCATATCTCAGCTTGAAACCCGACCGAAACCAAGATATCTCCGGTTCTGCATGTCAAACGTACTTTGGAGTGGTGAAAACTCCAGGAAACGTGTTTCGTGCATTAAGTAGCTCGAAAAGAGCGATCTAGATGATTCTGCATACTTCTGACTGAAGTCTCACCAATATTATCGCGGAAAATGCATATCTCAGCTTGAAACCCCACGAAAACCAAGATATCGCTGGTTCTGCATGTCAAACGCACTGTGGAGTGGTGAAAACACCAGATAACGTGTTTCTCGCATCAAATAGCTCGAAAAGAGCGATATAGATGATTCAGCATACTTCGGACTGAAGTCTCTACAAGATTATCGCAGGAAATGCATATCTCAGCTTGAAACCAAACGAAAACCAAGATATCTCCGGTTCTGCATATCCAACGAACTGTGGAGTGGTGAAACCCCCAGAAAACGTGTTTCTCGCATTAAATAGCTCGAAAAGAGCGCTCCCGATGTTTCTGCATACTTCGGACAGATGTTTTACCAAGCTTATCGTAGAAAATGCATATCTCAGCTTGAAACCCGACGAAAACCAAAATATCTCCGGTTCTGCATATCCAACGCACTGTGGAGTGGTGAAAACACCAGATGACGTGTTTCTCGCATTCAGTAGCTCGAAACGAGCGATCTCGATGATTCTGCTTTCTTCGGACAGAAGTCTCAAAAAGGTGATCGCAGAAAATGCATATCTCAGCTTGAAACCCCACGAAAACCAAGGTATCTACTGTTCTGCATATCAAACGCACTGTGGAGTGGTTAATACACCAGATAACGTGTTTCTCGCACTAGCTAGCTCGAAAAGAGCGATCCCGATGATTCAGCATACTCCGGACAGAAGTCTCACCCAGATTATCGCAGAAAATACATATCTCAGCTTGAAACCCCACGAAAACCAAGATGTCGCCGGTTCTGCATATCAAACGCACTGTGGAGTGGTGAAAACACCAGAAAACGTGTTTCTCGCATTAAGTAGCTCGAAATAAGCGTTCTCGAAGATCCTGCATACTTCTGACAGAAGTCTCACCAAGATTGTCGTAGAAAATGCATATCTCAGCTTGAAACCCGACGAAAACCGAGTTATCTCCGGTTCTGCACATCAAACGTACCGTGGAGTGGTGAAAACACCAGAAAACGTGTTTCTCGCTTTAAATAGCTCGACAAGAGCGCTCTCGATGTTTCTGCATACTTCTGACTGAAGTCTCACCAATATTATCGCAGAAAATGCATATCTCAGCTGGAGACACCACGAAAATCAAGATATCGCCGGTTCTGCATATCAAACGCACTGTGGAGTGGTGAAAACACCAGATAACGTGTTTTTCGCACTAACTAGCTAGAACAGAGCGATCTCGATGAGTCTGCATACTTCTCATAGATGAAACACCAAGATTATCGCAGGAAATGCATATCTCAGCTTGAAACCCCACGAAAACCAAGGTATCTACTGTTCTGCATATCAAACGCACTGTGGAGTGGTGAAAACACCAGATAACGTGTTTCTCGCACTAGCTAGCTCGAAAAGAGCGATCTCGATGATTCAGCATACTCCGGACAGAAGTCTCACCAAGATTATCACAGAAAATACATATCTCAGCTTGAAACCCGACGAAAACCAAAATATCGCCGGTTCTGCATATCAAACCAACTGTGGAGTGGTGAAAACACCAGATAACGTGTTTCTCGCATTAAATAGCTCGAAAAGTGCGATCTCGATGATTCTGCATCCTGCTAACAGAAGTCTTACCAAGATTATCGCAGAAAATGCATATCTCTGCTTGAAACCCCACGAAAACCAAGATATCGGCTGTTCTGCATATCATACGCACTGTGGAGTGGTGAAAACACCGGATAACGTGTTTCTCTCATTAAATAGCTCGAAAAGAGCGCTCTCGACGTTTCTGCATACTTCGGACAGATGTTTCACCAAGCTTATCGTAGAAAATGCATATCTCAGCTTGAAACCCGACGAAACCCAAAATATCGCCGGTTCTGCATATCAAACCAACTGTGGAGTGGTGAAAACACCAGATAACGTGTTTCTCGCATTAAATAGCTCGAAAAGTGCGATCTCGATGATTCTGCATACTGCTAACAGAAGTTTCACCAAGATTATCGCAGAAAATGCATATCTCTGCTTGAAACCCCACGAAAACCAAGATATCGACTGTTCTGCATATCATACGCACTGTGGAGTGGTGAAAACACCAGATAACGTGTTTCTCGCATTAAATAGCTCGAAAAGAGCGCTCTCGACGTTTCTGCATACTTCGGACAGATGTTTCACCAAGCTTATCGTAGAAAATGCATATCTCAGCTTGAAACCCGACGAAAACCGAGTTATCTCCGGTTCTGCACATCAAACGTACCGTGGACTGGTGAAAACACCAGAAAACGTGTTTCGCGCATTAAGTATCTCGAAAAGAGCGTTCTCGAAGATTCTGCATACTTCTGACAGAAGGTTCACCAGGATTATCGTAGAAATTGCATATCTCAGCTTGAAACCCGAGCGAAACCAAGATATCTCCGGTTATGCATGTCAAACGTACTGTGGAGTGTTGAAAACGCAAGAAAACGTGTTTCGTGCATTAAGCAGCTCGAAAAGAGCGATCTAGATGATTCTGCATACTTCTGACAAAAGACCCACCAAGATTATCGTAGAAAATGCATATCTCCACTTGAACCCCGACGAAATCAAAGATGTCGCCGGTTCTGCATATCAAACGCACTGTGGAGTGGTGAAAACAACCAGAGAACGTGTTTCTCGCATTAAATAGCTCGAAAAGAGCGATCTCGATGATTCTGCATACTTCTAACAGAAGTCTCACCAAGATTATCGCAGAAAATGCATATCTCTGCTTGAAACCCCACGAAAACCAAGATATCGCTGGTTCTTCATATCAAACGCACTGTGGAGTGGGGAAAACACCAGATAACGTGGTTCTCGCATTAAATATCTCGAAAAGAGCGATCTAGATGATTCAGCATACTTCGGACAGAAGTCTTACCAAGATTATCGCAGGAAATGCATATCTCAGCTTGAAACCCCACGAAAACCAAGATATCTCCGGTTCTGCATATCCAACGAACTGTGGAGTGTTGAAAACCCCAGAAAACGAGTTTCGCGCATTAAATAGCCCGAAAAGTGCGATCTCGATGATTCTGCATACTTCGGACAGATGTTTCACCAAGCTTATCGTAGAAAATGCATATCTCAGCTTGAAACCCGACGAAAACCGAGTTATCTCCGGTTCTGCACATCAAACGTACCGTGGAGTGGTGAAAACACCAGAAAACGCGTTTGGCACATTAAGTAGCTCGAAAAGAGCGTTCTCGAATATTCTGCATACTTCTGACAGTAGTCTCACCAGGATTATCGTAGAAAATACATATCTGAGCATGAAACCCCACGAAAACCAAGATATCTACTGTTCTGCATATCCAACGAACTGTGGAGTGGTGAAAACCCCAGAAACCGTGTTTCTCGCATTAAATAGCTCGAAAAGAGCGCTCTCGATGTTTCTGCATACTTTGGACAGATGTTTCACCAAGCTTACCGTAGAAAATGCATATCTCAGCTTGACACCCGACGAAAACCAAAATATCGCCAGTTCTGCATATCCAACGCAATGTGGAGTGGTGAAAACCCCATGAAAACGTGTTTGTCGCATTAAATAGCTCGAATAGAGCGATCTCGATAATTCTTCATACTTCGGACAGAAGTCTCACCACGATTATCGTACAAAATGCATATCTCAGCTTGAAACCCCACGAAAGCCAAGATATCGCTGGTTCTGCATATCAAACGCACTGTGGAGTGGTGAAAACACCAGATAACGTGTTTCTCGCATTAAATAGCTCGAAAAGAGCGTTCTCGAAGATTCTGCATACTTCTGACAGAAGGCTCACCAGGATTATCGTAGAAATTGCATATCTCAGCTTGAAACCCGAGCGAAACCAAGATATCTCCGGTTATGCATGTCAAACGTACTGTGGAGTGTTGAAAACGCAAGAAAACGTGTTTCGTGCATTAAGCAGCTCGAAAAGAGCGATCTAGATGATTCTGCATTCTTCTGACAAAAGACCCACCAAGATTATCGTAGAAAATGCATATCTCCACTTGAACCCCGACGAAATCAAAGATGTCGCCGGTTCTGCATATCAAACGCACTGTGGAGTGGTGAAAACAACCAGAGAACGTGTTTCTCGCATTAAATAGCTCGAAAAGAGCGATCTCGAAGATCCTGCATACTTCTGACAGAAGTCTCACCAAGATTATCGTAGAAAATGCATATCTCAGCTAGAAACCCGACCGAAACCAAGATATCTCCGGTTCTGCACATCAAACGTACCGTGGAGTGGTGAAAACACCAGAAAACGTGTTTCGCACATTAAGTAGCTCGAAAAGAGCGTTCTCGAATATTCTGCATACTTCTGACAGTAGTCTCACCAGGATTATCGTAGAAAATGCATATCTGAGCTTGAAACCCCACGAAAACCAAGATATCTACTGTTCTGCATATCCAACGAACTGTGGAGTGGTGAAAAGCTCAGAAAACGTGTTTCTCGCATTAAATAGCTCGAAAAGAGCGCTCTCGGTGTTTCTGCATACTTTGGACAGATGTTTCACCAAGCTTATCGTAGAAAATGCATATCTCAGCTTGACACCCGACGAAATCCAAAATATCGCCGGTTCTGCATATCCAACGCACTGTGGAGTGGGGAAAACACCAGATAACGTGTTTCTCGCATTAAATAGCTCGAAAAGAGAGATCTAGATGATTCAGCATACTTCGGACAGAAGTCTCACCAAGATTATCGCAGGAAATGCATATCTCAGCTTGAAACCCCACGAAAACCAAGATATCTCCGGTTCTGCATATCCAACGACTGTGGAGTGTTGAAAACCCCAGAAAACGAGTTTCTCGCATTAAATAGCTCGAAAAGTGCGATCTCGATGATTCTGCATACTTCTAACAGAAGTCTCACCAAGATTATCGCAGAAAATGCATATCTCTGCTTGAAACCCCACGAAAACCAAGATATCGCTGGTTCTTCATATCAAACGCACTGTGGAGTGGGGAAAACACCAGATAACGTGTTTCTCGCATTAAATATCTCGAAAAGAGCGATCTAGATGATTCAGCATACTTCGGACAGAAGTCTCACCAAGATTATCGCAGGAAATGCATATCTCAGCTTGAAACCCCACGAAAACCAAGATATCTCCGGTTCTGCATATCCAACGAACTGTGGAGTGTTGAAAACCCCAGAAAACGAGTTTCGCGCATTAAATAGCCCGAAAAGTGCGATCTCGATGATTCTGCATACTTCGGACAGATGTTTCACCAAGCTTATCGTAGAAAATGCATATCTCAGCTTGAAACCCGACGAAAACCGAGTTATCTCCGGTTCTGCACATCAAACGTACCGTGGAGTGGTGAAAACACCAGAAAACGCGTTTCGCACATTAAGTAGCACGAAAAGAGCGTTCTCGAATATTCTGCATACTTCTGACAGTAGTATCACCAGGATTATCGTAGAAAATACATATCTGAGCTTGAAACCCGACGAAAACCGAGTTATCTCCGGTTCTGTACATCAAACGTACCGTGGAGTGGTGAAAACAACAGAAAACGCGTTTCGCACATTAAATAGCTCGAAAAGAGCGCTCTCGATGTTTCTGCATACTTTGGACAGATGTTTCACCAAGCTTATCGTAGAAAATGCATATCTCAGCTTGAAACCCCACGAAAACCAAGATATCTCCGGTTCTGCATATCCAACGACTGTGGAGTGTTGAAAACCCCAGAAAACGAGTTTCTCGCATTAAATAGCTCGAAAAGTGCGATCTCGATGATTCTGCATACTTCTAACAGAAGTCTCACCAAGATTATCGCAGAAAATGCATATCTCTGCTTGAAACCCCACGAAAACCAAGATATCGCTGGTTCTTCATATCAAACGCACTGTGGAGTGGGGAAAACACCAGATAACGTGTTTCTCGCATTAAATATCTCGAAAAGAGCGATCTAGATGATTCAGCATACTTCGGACAGAAGTCTCACCAAGATTATCGCAGGAAATGCATATCTCAGCTTGAAACCCCACGAAAACCAAGATATCTCCGGTTCTGCATATCCAACGAACTGTGGAGTGTTGAAAACCCCAGAAAACGAGTTTCGCGCATTAAATAGCCCGAAAAGTGCGATCTCGATGATTCTGCATACTTCGGACAGATGTTTCACCAAGCTTATCGTAGAAAATGCATATCTCAGCTTGACACCCGACGAAATCCAAAATATCGCCGGTTCTGCATATCCAACGCACTGTGGAGTGGGGAAAACACCAGATAACGTGTTTCTCGCATTAAATAGCTCGAAAAGAGCGATCTAGATGATTCAGCATACTTCGGACAGAAGTCTCACCAAGATTATCGCAGGAAATGCATATCTCAGCTTGAAACCCCACGAAAACCAAGATATCTCCGGTTCTGCATATCCATCGACTGTGGAGTGTTGAAAACCCCAGAAAACGAGTTTCTCGCATTAAATAGCTCGAAAAGTGCGATCTCGATGATTCTGCATACTTCTAACAGAAGTCTCACCAAGATTATCGCAGAAAATGCATATCTCTGCTTGAAACCCCACGAAAACCAAGATATCGCTGGTTCTTCATATCAAACGCACTGTGGAGTGGGGAAAACACTAGATAACGTGTTTCTCGCATTAAATATCTCGAAAAGAGCGATCTAGATGATTCAGCATACTTCGGACAGAAGTCTCACCAAGATTATCGCAGGAAATGCATATCTCAGCTTGAAACCCCACGAAAACCAAGATATCTCCGGTTCTGCATATCCAACGACTGTGGAGTGTTGAAAACCCCAGAAAACGAGTTTCTCGCATTAAATAGCTCGAAAAGAGCGTTCTCGAAGATCCTGCATACTTCTGACAGAAGACTCACCAAGATTATCGTAGAAAATGCATATCTCAGCTTGAAACCCGACGAAAACCGAGTTATCTCCGGTTCTGTACATCAAACGTACCGTGGAGTGGTGAAAACACCAGAAAACGCGTTTCGCACATTAAGTAGCTCGAAAAGAGCGTTCTCGAATATTCTGCATACTTCTGACAGTAGTCTCACCAGGATTATCGTAGAAAATACATATCTGAGCTTGAAACCCCACGAAAACCAAGATATCTACTGTTCTGCATATCCAACGAACTGTGGAGTGGTGAAAACCCCAGAAAACGTGTTTCTCGCATTAAATAGCTCGAAAAGAGCGCTCTCGATGTTTCTGCATACTTTGGACAGATGTTTCACCAAGCTTACCGTAGAAAATGCATATCTCAGCTTGACACCCGACGAAAACCAAAATATCGCCGGTTCTGCATATCCAACGCACTGTGGAGTGGTGAAAACCCCATGAAAACGTGTTTGTCGCATTAAATAGCTCGAATAGAGCGATCTCAATA
This sequence comes from Anthophora plumipes, assembly GCA_951804975.1. NCBI lineage: Eukaryota > Metazoa > Arthropoda > Insecta > Hymenoptera > Apidae > Anthophora > Anthophora plumipes. Next base: position 223,649 of record CATORF010000380.1, read on the forward strand.
ATTCTTCATACTTCGGACAGAAGTCTCACCACGATTATCGTACAAAATGCATATCTCAGCTTGAAACCCCACGAAAGCCAAGATATCGCTGGTTCTGCATATCAATCGCACTGTGGAGTGGTGAAAACACCAGATAACGTGTTTCTCGCATTAAATAGCTCGAAAAGAGCGTTCTCGAAGATCCTGCATACTTCTGACAGAAGTCTCACCAAGATTATCGTAGAAAATGCATATCTCAGCTTGAAACCCGACGAAAACCGAGTTATCTCCGGTTCTGCACATCAAACGTACCGTGGAGTGGTGAAAACACCAGAAAACGCGTTTCGCACATTAAATAGCTCGAAAAGAGCGCTCTCGATGTTTCTGCATACTTTGGACAGATGTTTCACCAAGCTTATCGTAGAAAATGCATATCTCAGCTTGGAACCCGACGAAAACCAAAATATCACCGGTTCTGCATATCCAACGTACCGTGGAGTGGTGAAAACACCAGAAAACGAGTTTCTCGCATTAAATAGCTCGAAAAGAGCGCTCTCGATGTTTCTGCATACTTCGGACAGATGTTTCACCAAAATTATCGTAGAAATTGCATATCTCAGCTTGAAACCCGACGAAAACCGAGTTATCTCCGGTTCTGCACATCAAACGTACCGTGGAGTGGTGAAAACACCAGAAAACGCGTTTCGCACATTAAGTAGCTCGAAAAGAGCGTTCTCGAATATTCTGCATACTTCTGACAGTAGTCTCACCAGGATTATCGTAGAAAATACATATCTGAGCTTGAAACCCCACGAAAACCAAGATATCTACTGTTCTGCATATCCAACGAACTGTGGAGTGGTGAAAACCCCAGAAAACGTGTTTGTCGCATTAAATAGCTCGAAAAGAGCGCTCTCGATGTTTCTGCATACTTTGGACAGATGTTTCACCAAGCTTACCGTAGAAAATGCATATCTCAGCTTGACACCCGACGAAAACCAAAATATCGCCGGTTCTGCATATCCAACGCACTGTGGAGTGGTGAAAACCCCATGAAAACGTGTTTGTCGCATTAAATAGCTCGAATAGAGCGATCTCGATAATTCTTCATACTTCGGACAGAAGTCTCACCACGATTATCGTACAAAATGCATATCTCAGCTTGGAACCCGACGAAAACCAAAATATCACCGGTTCTGCATATCCAACGTACCGTGGAGTGGTGAAAACACCAGAAAACGAGTTTCTCGCATTAAATAGCTCGAAAAGAGCGCTCTCGATGTTTCTGCATACTTCGGACAGATGTTTCACCAAAATTATCGTAGAAATTGCATATCTCAGCTTGGAACCCGACGAAAACCAAAATATCACCGGTTCTGCATATCCAACGTACCGTGGAGTGGTGAAAACACCAGAAAACGAGTTTCTCGCATTAAATAGCTCGAAAAGAGCGCTCTCGATGTTTCTGCATACTTCGGACAGATGTTTCACCAAAATTATCGTAGAAAATACATATCTGAGCTTGAAACCCCACGAAAACCAAGATATCTACTGTTCTGCATATCCAACGAACTGTGGAGTGGTGAAAACCCCAGAAAACGTGTTTGTCGCATTAAATAGCTCGAAAAGAGCGCTCTCGATGTTTCTGCATACTTTGGACAGATGTTTCACCAAGCTTACCGTAGAAAATGCATATCTCAGCTTGACACCCGACGAAAACCAAAATATCGCCGGTTCTGCATATCCAACGCACTGTGGAGTGGTGAAAACCCCATGAAAACGTGTTTGTCGCATTAAATAGCTCGAATAGAGCGATCTCGATAATTCTTCATACTTCGGACAGAAGTCTCACCACGATTATCGTACAAAATGCATATCTCAGCTTGAAACCCCACGAAAGCCAAGATATCGCTGGTTCTGCATATCAAACGCACTGTGGAGTGGTGAAAACACCAGAAAACATGTTTCGTGCATTAAGTAAGTCGAAAAGAGCGATCTAGTCGATTCTGCATACTTCTGACAAAAGACCCACCAAGATTATCGCAGAAAATGCATATCTCCGCTGGAAACACCACGAAAATCAAGATGTAGCGTGTTCTGCATATCAAACGCACTGTGGAGTGGTGAAAACAACCAGAGAACGTGTTTCTCGCATTAAATAGCTCGAAAAGTGCGATCTCGATGATTCAGCATATTTCGGACAGGAGTCTCACCAAGATTATCGCAGGAAATGCATATCTCAGCTTGAAACCCCACGAAAACCAAGATATCTCCGGTTCTGCATATCCAACGAACTGTGGAGTGGTGAAAACCCCAGGAAACCAGTTTCTCGCATTATATAGCTCGAAAAGAGCGCTCTCGATGTTTCTGCATACTTCGGACAAATGTTTCACCAAGATTATCGTAGAAAATGCATATCTCAGCTTGAAACCCGACCGCAACAACGATATCTCCGGTTCTGCATGTCAAACGTACTGTGGAGTGGTGAAAACACCAGAAAACGTGTTTCGTGCATTAAATAGCTCGAAAAGAGCGCTCTCGATGTTTCTGCATACTTTGGACAGATGTTTCACCAAGCTTATCGTAGAAAATGCATATCTCAGCTTGAAACCCGAAGAAAACCAAAATATCGCCGGTTCTGCATATCCAACCCACTGTGGAGTGGTGAAAACACCAGATAACGTGTTTCTCGCATTAAGTAGCTCAAAACGAGCGATCTCGATGATTCTGCATACTTCGGACAGAAGTCTCAACAAGATTATCGCAGAAAATGCATATCTCAGCTTGAAACCCCACGAAAACCAAGATATCTACTGTTCTGCATATCAAACGCACTGTGGAGTGGTGAAAACCCCAGAAAACGAGTTTCTCGCATTCAATAGCTCGAGACGAGCGATCTCGATGATTCAGCATACTTCGGACAGAAGTCTCTCCAAGATTATCGCAGGAAATGCATATCTCATCTTGAAACCCCACGAAAACCAAGATATCTCCGGTTCTGCATATCCAACGAACTGTGGAGTGCTGAAAACCCCAGAAAACGAGTTTCTCGCATTAAATAGCTCGAAAAGAGCGCTCTCGATGATTCAGCATATTTCGGACAGGAGTCTCACCAAGATTATCGCAGGAAATACATGTCTCAGCTTGAAACCCCACGTAAACCAAGATATCTACGGTTCTACATATCCAACGAACTGTGGAGTGGTGAAAACCCCAGAAAACCAGTTTCTCGCATTATATAGCTCGAAAAGAGCGCTCTCGATGTTTCTGCATACTTCGGACAAATGTTTCACCAAGATTATCGTAGAAAATGCATATCTCAGCTTGAAACCCGACCGCAACAACGATATCTCCGGTTCTGCATGTCAAACGTACTGTGGAGTGGTGAAAACACCAGAAAACGTGTTTCGTGCATTAAGTAGCTCGAAAAGAGCGATCTAGTTGATTCTGCACACTTCTGACAAAAGACCCACCAAGATTATCGTAGAAAATGCATATCTCAGCTTGTAACCCGACAAAAACCGAGTTATCTCCGGTTCTGCACATCAAACGTCCCGTGGAGTGGTGAAAACACCAGAAAACGTGTTTCGCGCAGTAAGTAGCTCGAAAAGAGCGTTCTCGAAGATTCTGCATACTTCTGACAGAAGTCTCACCAAGATTATCGTAGAAAATGCATTTCTCAGCTTGAAACCCGACGAAAACCGAGTTATCTCCGGTTCTGCACATCAAACGTACCGTGGAGTGGTGAAAACACCAGAAAACGTGTTTCGCGCAGTAAGTAGCTCGAAAAGAGCGTTCTCGAAGATTCTGCATACTTCTGACAGAAGTTTCACCAGGATTATCGTAGAAAATGCATATCTCAGCTTGAAACCCGACCGAAACCAAGATATCTCCGGTTCTGCATGTCAAACATACTATGGAGTGGTAAAAACACCAGAAAACGTGTTTCGTGCATTAGGTAGCTCGAAAAGAGCGATCTAGATGATTCTGCATACTTCTGACTGAAGTCTCACCAAGATTATCGTAGAAAATGCATATCTCAGATTGAAACCCGACGAAAACCGAGTTATCTCCGGTTCTGCACATCAAACGTACCGTGGAGTGGTGAAAACACCAGAAAACGTGTTTCGTGCATTAGGTAGCTCGAAAAGAGCGATCTAGATGATTCTGCATACTTCTGACTGTAGTCTCACCAATATTATCGCAGAAAATGCATATCTCAGCTCGAAACCTCACGAAAATCAAGATGTTGCCGGTTCTGCATATCAAACGCACTGCGGAGTGGTGAAAACAACCAGAGAACGTGTTTCTCGCGTTAAATAGCTCGAAAAGGCCGATCACGATGATTCTGCATCCTTCTGACAAAAGACCCACCAAGATTATCGCAGAAAATGCATATCTCAGCTGGAAACCCCACGAAAACCAAGATATCTACTGTTCTGCATATCCAACGAACTGTGGAGTGGTGAAAACCCCAGAAAACGTGTTTCTCGCATCAAATAGACCGAAAAGAGCGCTTATCGATGTTTCTGCACACTTCGGACAGATGTTTCACCAAGATTATCGTAGAAAATGCATATCTCACCTAGAAACCCCACGAAAACCAAGATAGCGCCGGTTCTGCATATCATACGCACTGTGGAGTGGTGAAAACACCAGATTACGTGTTTCTAGCATTAAATAGCTCGAAAAGAGCGTTCTCGAAGATTCTGCATACTTCTGACAGAAGTCTCACCAGGATTATCGTAGAAAATGCATATCTCAGCTTGAAACCCGACCGAAACCAAGATATCTCCGGTTCTGCATGTCAAACATACTGTGGAGTGGTGAAAACACCAGAAACCGTGTTTCGTGCATTAAGTAGCTCGAAAAGAGCGATCTAGATGATTCTGCATACTTCTGACTGAAGTCTCACCAATATTATCGCAGAAAATGCATATCTCAGCTCGAAACCTCACGAAAATCAAGATGTTGCCGGTTCTGCATATCAAACGCACTGTGGAGTGGTGAAAACAACCAGAGAACGTGTTTCTCGCGTTAAATAGCTCGAAAAGGCCGATCACGATGATTCTGCATCCTTCTGACAAAAGACCCACCAAGATTATCGCAGAAAATGCATATCTCAGCTGGAAACCCCACGAAAACCAAGATATCTACTGTTCTGCATATCCAACGAACTGTGGAGTGGTGAAAACCCCAGAAAACGTGTTTCTCGCATCAAATAGACCGAAAAGAGCGCTCTCGATGTTTCTGCATACTTCGGACAGATGTTTCACCAAGATTATCGTAGAAAATGCATATCTCACCTAGAAACCCCACGAAAACCAAGATAGCGCCGGTTCTGCATATCATACGCACTGTGGAGTGGTGAAAACACCAGATAACGTGTTTCTCGCATTAAATAGCTGGATAAGCGCGATCTCGATGTTTCAGCATACTTCGGACAGATGTCTCACCAAGATTATCGCAGAAAATGCATATCTCACCTAGAAACCCCACGAAAACCAAGATATCTACTGTTCTGCATATCAAACGCACTGTGGTGTGGTGAAAACACCAGATAGCGTGTTTCTCGCATTAAATAGCTCGAAAAGCGCGATCTCGATGATTCTGCATACTTCTAACAGAAGTCTCACGAAGATTATCGCAGACAATGCATATCTCTGCTTGAAACCCCACGAAAACCAAGATATCTACTGTTCTGCATATCAAACGCACTGTGGTGTGGTGAAAACACCAGATAACGTGTTTCGTGCATTAAGTAGCTCGAAAAGAGCGATCTAGATGATTCTGCACACTTCTGACTGATGTCTCACCAATATTATCGCAGAAAATGCATATCTCAGATTGAAACCCCACGAAATCCAAGATATCGCTGGTTCTGCATATCAAACGCACTGTGGAGTGGTGAAAACACCAGATAACGTGTTTCTCGCATTAAATAGCTCGAAAAGCGCGATCTCGATGATTCTGCATACTTCTAACAGAAGTCTCACGAAGATTATCGCAGACAATGCATATCTCTGCTTGAAACCCCACGAAAACCAAGATATCTACTGTTCTGCATATCCAACGAACTGTGGAGTGGTGAAAACCCCAGAAAACGTGTTTCTCGCATTAAATAGCTCGAAAAGAGCGCTCTCGATGTTTCTGCATACTTCGGACAGATGTTTCACCAAGCTTATCGTAGAAAATGCATATCTGAGCTTGAAACCCGACGAAAACCAAAATATCGCCGGTTCTGCATATCCAACGCACTGTGGAGTGGTGAAAACACCGGATAAGGTTCTTCTCGCATTACCTAGCACGAAAAGAGCGATCTCGATGTTTCAGCATACTTCGGACAGATGACTCACCAAGATTATCGCAGAAAATGCATATCTCACCTAGAAACCCCACGAAAACCAAGATAGCGCCGGTTCTGCATATCATACGCACTGTGGAGTGGTGAAAACACCAGATTACGTGTTTCTAGCATTAAATAGCTCGAAAAGAGCGTTCTCGAAGATTCTGCATACTTCTGACAGAAGTCTCACCAGGATTATCGTAGAAAATGCATATCTCAGCTTGAAACCCGACCGAAACCAAGATATCTCCGGTTCTGCATGTGAAACATACTGTGGAGTGGTGAAAACCCCAGAAAACGTGTTTCTCGCATTAAATAGCTCGAAAAGAGCGCTCTCGACGTTTCTGCATACTTCGGACAGATGTTTCACCAAGCTTATCGTAGAAAATGCATATCTGAGCTTGAATCCCGACGAAAACCAAAATACCGCCGGTTCTGCATATCCAACGCACTGTGGAGTGGTGAAAACACCGGATAAGGTTCTTCTCGCATTACCTAGCACGAAAAGAGCGATCTCGATGTTTCAGCATACTTCTGACAAAAGACCCACCAAGATTATCGTAGAAAATGCATATCTCAGCTGGAAACACCACGAAAATCAAGATGTGGCGTGTTCTGCATATCAAACGCACTGTGGAGTGGTGAAAACAACCAGAGAACGTGTTTCTCGCATTAAATAGCTCGAAAAGTGCGATCTCGATGATTCAGCATATTCGGACAGGAGTCTCACCAAGATTATCGCAGGAAATGCATATCTCAGCTTGAAACCCCACGAAAACCAAGATATCTCCGGTTCTGCATATCCAACGAACTGTGGAGTGGTGAAAACCCCAGAAAACCAGTTTCTCGCATTATATAGCTCGAAAGGGCGCTCTCGATGTTTCTGCATACTTCGGACAAATGTTTCACCAAGATTATCGTAGAAAATGCATATCTCAGCTTGAAACCCGACCGCAACAACGATATCTCCGGTTCTGCATGTCAAACGTACTGTGGAGTGGTGAAAACACCAGAAAACGTGTTTCGTGCATTAAGTAGCTCGAAAAGAGCGATCTAGTTGATTCTGCATACTTCTGACAAAAGACCCACCAAGATTATCGTAGAAAATGCATATCTCAGCTTGAAACCCGACGAAAACCAAAATATCGCCGGTTCTGCATATCCAACGCACTGTGGAGTGGTGAAAACACCGGATAAGGTTCTTCTCGCATTACCTAGCACGAAAAGAGCGATCTCGATGTTTCAGCATACTTCGGACAGATGACTCACCAAGATTATCGCAGAAAATGCATATCTCACCTAGAAACCCCACGAAAACCAAGATAGCGCCGGTTCCGCATATCATACGCACTGTGGAGTGGTGAAAACACCAGATTACGTGTTTCTAGCATTAAATAGCTCGAAAAGAGCGTTCTCGAAGATTCTGCATACTTCTGACAGAAGTCTCACCAGGATTATCGTAGAAAATGCATATCTCAGCTTGAAACCCGACCGAAACCAAGATATCTCCGGTTCTGCATGTCAAACATACTGTGGAGTGGTGAAAACCCCAGAAAACGCGTTTCGCACATTAAGTAGCTCGAAAAGAGCGTTCTCGAATATTCTGCATACTTCTGACAGTAGTCTCACCAGGATTATCGTAGAAAATACATATCTGAGCATGAAACCCCACGAAAACCAAGATATCTACTGTTCTGCATATCCAACGAACTGTGGAGTGGTGAAAACCCCAGAAAACGTGTTTCTCGCATTAAATAGCTCGAAAAGAGCGCTCTCGATGTTTCTGCATACTTCGGACAGATGTTTCACCAAGCTTATCGTAGAAAATGCATATCTGAGCTTGAAACCCGACGAAAACCAAAATATCGCCGGTTCTGCATATCCAACGCACTGTGGAGTGGTGAAAACACCGGATAAGGTTCTTCTCGCATTACCTAGCACGAAAAGAGCGATCTCGATGTTTCAGCATACTTCGGACAGAAGTCTCACCAAGATTATCGCAGGAAATGCATATCTCAGCTTGAAACCCCACGAAAACCAAGATATCTCCGGTTCTGCATATCCAACGAACTGTGGAGTGTTGAAAACCCCAGAAAACGAGTTTCGCGCATTAAATAGCCCGAAAAGTGCGATCTCGATGATTCTGCATACTTCGGACAGATGTTTCACCAAGCTTATCGTAGAAAATGCATATCTCAGCTTGAAACCCGACGAAAACCGAGTTATCTCCGGTTCTGCACATCAAACGTACCGTGGAGTGGTGAAAACACCAGAAAACGCGTTTCGCACATTAAGTAGCTCGAAAAGAGCGTTCTCGAATATTCTGCATACTTCTGACAGTAGTCTCACCAGGATTATCGTAGAAAATACATATCTGAGCATGAAACCCCACGAAAACCAAGATATCTACTGTTCTGCATATCCAACGAACTGTGGAGTGGTGAAAACCCCAGAAAACGTGTTTCTCGCATTAAATAGCTCGAAAAGAGCGCTCTCGATGTTTCTGCATACTTTGGACAGATGTTTCACCAAGCTTACCGTAGAAAATGCATATCTCAGCTTGACACCCGACGAAAACCAAAATATCGCCAGTTCTGCATATCCAACGCACTGTGGAGTGGTGAAAACCCCATGAAAACGTGTTTGTCGCATTAAATAGCTCGAATAGAGCGATCTCGATAATTCTTCACACTTCGGACAGAAGTCTCACCACGATTATCGTACAAAATGCATATCTCAGCTTGAAACCCCACGAAAGCCAAGATATCGCTGGTTCTGCATATCAAACGCACTGTGGAGTGGTGAAAACACCAGATAACGTGTTTCTCGCATTAAATAGCTCGAAAAGAGCGTTCTCGAAGATCCTGCATACTTCTGACAGAAGTCTCACCAAGATTATCGTAGAAAATGCATATCTCAGCTTGAAACCCGACGAAAACCGAGTTATCTCCGGTTCTGCACATCAAACGTACCGTGGAGTGGTGAAAACACCAGAAAACGCGTTTCGCACATTAAATAGCTCGAAAAGAGCGCTCTCGATGTTTCTGCATACTTTGGACAGATGTTTCACCAAGCTTATCATAGAAAATGCATATCTCAGCTTGAAACCCGACGAAAACCAAAATATCACCGGTTCTGCATATCCAACGTACCGTGGAGTGGTGAAAACACCAGAAAACGAGTTTCTCGCATTAAATAGCTCGAAAAGAGCGCTCTCAATGTTTCTGCATACTTTTGGAAATATGTTTCACCAAGATTATCGTAGAAAATGCATATCTCAGCTTGAAACCCGACGAAAACCGAGTTATCTCCGGTTCTGCACATCAAACGTACCGTGGAGTGGTGAAAACACCAGAAAACGCGTTTCGCACATTAAGTAGCTCGAAAAGAGCGTTCTCGAATATTCTGCATACTTCTGACAGTAGTCTCACCAGGATTATCGTAGAAAATACATATCTGAGCTTGAAACCCCACGAAAACCAAGATATCTACTGTTCTGCATATCCAACGAACTGTGGAGTGGTGAAAACCCCAGAAAACGTGTTTCTCGCATTAAATAGCTCGAAAAGAGCGCTCTCGATGTTTCTGCATACTTTGGACAGATGTTTCACCAAGCTTACCGTAGAAAATGCATATCTCAGCTTGACACCCGACGAAAACCAAAATATCGCCGGTTCTGCATATCCAACGCACTGTGGAGTGGTGAAAACCCCATGAAAACGTGTTTGTCACATTAAATATCTCGAATAGAGCGATCTCGATAATTCTTCATACTTCGGACAGAAGTCTCACCAGGATTATCGTACAAAATGCATATCTCAGCTTGAAACCCCACGAAAGCCAAGATATCGCTGGTTCTGCATATCAAACGCACTGTGGAGTGGTGAAAACACCAGATAACGTGTTTCTCGCATTAAATAGCTCGAAAAGAGCGTTCTCGAAGATCCTGCATACTTCTGACAGAAGTCTCACCAAGATTATCGTAGAAAATGCATATCTCAGCTTGAAACCCGACGAAAACCGAGTTATCTCCGGTTCTGCACATCAAACGTACCGTGGAGTGGTGAAAACACCAGAAAACGCGTTTCGCACATTAAATAGCTCGAAAAGAGCGCTCTCGATGTTTCTGCATACTTTGGACAGATGTTTCACCAAGCTTATCGTAGAAAATGCATATCTCATCTTGGAACCCGACGAAAACCAAAATATCACCGGTTCTGCATATCCAACGTACCGTGGAGTGGTGAAAACACCAGAAAACGAGTTTCTCGCATTAAATAGCTCGAAAAGAGCGCTCTCGATGTTTCTGCATACTTCGGACAGATGTTTCACCAAAATTATCGTAGAAAATGCATATCTCAGCTTGAAACCCGACGAAAACCGAGTTATCTCCGGTTCTGCACATCAAACGTACCGTGGAGTGGTGAAAACACCAGAAAACGCGTTTCGCACATTAAGTAGCTCGAAAAGAGCGTTCTCGAATATTCTGCATACTTCTGACAGTAGTCTCACCAGGATTATCGTAGAAAATACATATCTGAGCTTGAAACCCCACGAAAACCAAGATATCTACTGTTCTGCATATCCAACGAACTGTGGAGTGGTGAAAACCCCAGAAAACGTGTTTCTCGCATTAAATAACTCGAAAAGAGCGCTCTCGATGTTTCTGCATACTTTGGACAGATGTTTCACCAAGCTTACCGTAGAAAATGCATATCTCAGCTTGACACCCGACGAAAACCAAAATATCGCCGGTTCTGCATATCCAACGCACTGTGGAGTGGTGAAAACCCCAGAAAACGAGTTTCTCGCATTAAGTAGCTCGAAAAGAGCGATCTAGATGATTCTGCATACTTCTGACTGTAGTCTCACCAATATTATCGCAGAAAATGCATATCTCAGCTCGAAACCTCACGAAAATCAAGATGTTGCCGGTTCTGCATATCAAACGCACTGTGGAGTGGTGAAAACAACCAGAGAACGTGTTTCTCGCGTTAAATAGCTCGAAAAGGCCGATCACGATGATTCTGCATCCTTCTGACAAAAGACCCACCAAGATTATCGCAGAAAATGCATATCTCAGCTGGAAACCCCACGAAAACCAAGATATCTACTGTTCTGCATATCCAACGAACTGTGGAGTGGTGAAAACCCCAGAAAACGTGTTTCTCGCATTAAATAGACCGAAAAGAGCGCTCTCGATGTTTCTGCATACTTCGGACAGATGTTTCACCAAGATTATCGTAGAAAATGCATATCTCAGCTTGAAACCCGACGAAAACCAATATATCGCCGGTTCTGCATATCCAACGCACTGTGGAGTGGTGAAAACACCGGATAAGGTTCTTCTCGCATTACCTAGCACGAAAAGAGCGATCTCGATGTTTCAGCATACTTCGGACAGATGTCTCACCAAGATTATCGCAGAAAATGCATATCTCACCTAGAAACCCCACGAAAACCAAGATAGCGCCGGTTCTGCATGTCAAACGTACTGTGGAGTGGTGAAAACACCAGAAAACGTGTTTCGTGCATTAAGTAGCTCGAAAAGAGCGATATAGTTGATTCTGCATACTTCTGACAAAAGACCCACCAAGATTATCGTAGAAAATGCATATCTCAGCTGGAAACACCACGAAAATCAAGATGTGGCGTGTTCTGCATATCAAACGCACTGTGGAGTGGTGAAAACAACCAGAGAACGTGTTTCTCGCATTAATTAGCTCGAAAAGTGCGATCTCGATGATTCAGCATACTTCTAACAGAAGTCTCACGAAGATTATCGCAGACAATGCATATCTCTGCTTGAAACCCCACGAAAACCAAGATATCTACTGTTCTGCATATCCAACGAACTGTGGAGTGGTGAAAACCCCAGAAAACGTGTTTCTCGCATTAAATAGCTCGAAAAGAGCGCTCTCGATGTTTCTGCATACTTCGGACAGATGTTTCACCAAGCTTATCGTAGAAAATGCATATCTGAGCTTGAAACCCGACGAAAACCAAAATATCGCCGGTTCTGCATATCCAACGCACTGTGGAGTGGTGAAAACACCGGATAAGGTTCTTCTCGCATTACCTAGCACGAAAAGAGCGATCTCGATGTTTCAGCATACTTCGGACAGATGACTCACCAAGATTATCGCAGAAAATGCATATCTCACCTAGAAACCCCACGAAAACCAAGATAGCGCCGGTTCTGCATATCATACGCACTGTGGAGTGGTGAAAACACCAGATTACGTGTTTCTAGCATTAAATAGCTCGAAAAGAGCGTTCTCGAAGATTCTGCATACTTCTGACAGAAGTCTCACCAGGATTATCGTAGAAAATGCATATCTCAGCTTGAAACCCGACCGAAACCAAGATATCTCCGGTTCTGCATGTGAAACATACTGTGGAGTGGTGAAAACCCCAGAAAACGTGTTTCTCGCATTAAATAGCTCGAAAAGAGCGCTCTCGACGTTTCTGCATACTTCGGACAGATGTTTCACCAAGCTTATCGTAGAAAATGCATATCTGAGCTTGAATCCCGACGAAAACCAAAATACCGCCGGTTCTGCATATCCAACGCACTGTGGAGTGGTGAAAACACCGGATAAGGTTCTTCTCGCATTACCTAGCACGAAAAGAGCGATCTCGATGTTTCAGCATACTTCTGACAAAAGACCCACCAAGATTATCGTAGAAAATGCATATCTCAGCTGGAAACACCACGAAAATCAAGATGTGGCGTGTTCTGCATATCAAACGCACTGTGGAGTGGTGAAAACAACCAGAGAACGTGTTTCTCGCATTAAATAGCTCGAAAAGTGCGATCTCGATGATTCAGCATATTCGGACAGGAGTCTCACCAAGATTATCGCAGGAAATGCATATCTCAGCTTGAAACCCCACGAAAACCAAGATATCTCCGGTTCTGCATATCCAACGAACTGTGGAGTGGTGAAAACCCCAGAAAACCAGTTTCTCGCATTATATAGCTCGAAAGGGCGCTCTCGATGTTTCTGCATACTTCGGACAAATGTTTCACCAAGATTATCGTAGAAAATGCATATCTCAGCTTGAAACCCGACCGCAACAACGATATCTCCGGTTCTGCATGTCAAACGTACTGTGGAGTGGTGAAAACACCAGAAAACGTGTTTCGTGCATTAAGTAGCTCGAAAAGAGCGATCTAGTTGATTCTGCATACTTCTGACAAAAGACCCACCAAGATTATCGTAGAAAATGCATATCTCAGCTTGAAACCCGACGAAAACCAAAATATCGCCGGTTCTGCATATCCAACGCACTGTGGAGTGGTGAAAACACCGGATAAGGTTCTTCTCGCATTACCTAGCACGAAAAGAGCGATCTCGATGTTTCAGCATACTTCGGACAGATGACTCACCAAGATTATCGCAGAAAATGCATATCTCACCTAGAAACCCCACGAAAACCAAGATAGCGCCGGTTCCGCATATCATACGCACTGTGGAGTGGTGAAAACACCAGATTACGTGTTTCTAGCATTAAATAGCTCGAAAAGAGCGTTCTCGAAGATTCTGCATACTTCTGACAGAAGTCTCACCAGGATTATCGTAGAAAATGCATATCTCAGCTTGAAACCCGACCGAAACCAAGATATCTCCGGTTCTGCATGTCAAACATACTGTGGAGTGGTGAAAACCCCAGAAAACGCGTTTCGCACATTAAGTAGCTCGAAAAGAGCGTTCTCGAATATTCTGCATACTTCTGACAGTAGTCTCACCAGGATTATCGTAGAAAATACATATCTGAGCATGAAACCCCACGAAAACCAAGATATCTACTGTTCTGCATATCCAACGAACTGTGGAGTGGTGAAAACCCCAGAAAACGTGTTTCTCGCATTAAATAGCTCGAAAAGAGCGCTCTCGATGTTTCTGCATACTTCGGACAGATGTTTCACCAAGCTTATCGTAGAAAATGCATATCTGAGCTTGAAACCCGACGAAAACCAAAATATCGCCGGTTCTGCATATCCAACGCACTGTGGAGTGGTGAAAACACCGGATAAGGTTCTTCTCGCATTACCTAGCACGAAAAGAGCGATCTCGATGTTTCAGCATACTTCGGACAGAAGTCTCACCAAGATTATCGCAGGAAATGCATATCTCAGCTTGAAACCCCACGAAAACCAAGATATCTCCGGTTCTGCATATCCAACGAACTGTGGAGTGTTGAAAACCCCAGAAAACGAGTTTCGCGCATTAAATAGCCCGAAAAGTGCGATCTCGATGATTCTGCATACTTCGGACAGATGTTTCACCAAGCTTATCGTAGAAAATGCATATCTCAGCTTGAAACCCGACGAAAACCGAGTTATCTCCGGTTCTGCACATCAAACGTACCGTGGAGTGGTGAAAACACCAGAAAACGCGTTTCGCACATTAAGTAGCTCGAAAAGAGCGTTCTCGAATATTCTGCATACTTCTGACAGTAGTCTCACCAGGATTATCGTAGAAAATACATATCTGAGCATGAAACCCCACGAAAACCAAGATATCTACTGTTCTGCATATCCAACGAACTGTGGAGTGGTGAAAACCCCAGAAAACGTGTTTCTCGCATTAAATAGCTCGAAAAGAGCGCTCTCGATGTTTCTGCATACTTTGGACAGATGTTTCACCAAGCTTACCGTAGAAAATGCATATCTCAGCTTGACACCCGACGAAAACCAAAATATCGCCAGTTCTGCATATCCAACGCACTGTGGAGTGGTGAAAACCCCATGAAAACGTGTTTGTCGCATTAAATAGCTCGAATAGAGCGATCTCGATAATTCTTCACACTTCGGACAGAAGTCTCACCACGATTATCGTACAAAATGCATATCTCAGCTTGAAACCCCACGAAAGCCAAGATATCGCTGGTTCTGCATATCAAACGCACTGTGGAGTGGTGAAAACACCAGATAACGTGTTTCTCGCATTAAATAGCTCGAAAAGAGCGTTCTCGAAGATCCTGCATACTTCTGACAGAAGTCTCACCAAGATTATCGTAGAAAATGCATATCTCAGCTTGAAACCCGACGAAAACCGAGTTATCTCCGGTTCTGCACATCAAACGTACCGTGGAGTGGTGAAAACACCAGAAAACGCGTTTCGCACATTAAATAGCTCGAAAAGAGCGCTCTCGATGTTTCTGCATACTTTGGACAGATGTTTCACCAAGCTTATCATAGAAAATGCATATCTCAGCTTGAAACCCGACGAAAACCAAAATATCACCGGTTCTGCATATCCAACGTACCGTGGAGTGGTGAAAACACCAGAAAACGAGTTTCTCGCATTAAATAGCTCGAAAAGAGCGCTCTCAATGTTTCTGCATACTTTTGGAAATATGTTTCACCAAGATTATCGTAGAAAATGCATATCTCAGCTTGAAACCCGACGAAAACCGAGTTATCTCCGGTTCTGCACATCAAACGTACCGTGGAGTGGTGAAAACACCAGAAAACGCGTTTCGCACATTAAGTAGCTCGAAAAGAGCGTTCTCGAATATTCTGCATACTTCTGACAGTAGTCTCACCAGGATTATCGTAGAAAATACATATCTGAGCTTGAAACCCCACGAAAACCAAGATATCTACTGTTCTGCATATCCAACGAACTGTGGAGTGGTGAAAACCCCAGAAAACGTGTTTCTCGCATTAAATAGCTCGAAAAGAGCGCTCTCGATGTTTCTGCATACTTTGGACAGATGTTTCACCAAGCTTACCGTAGAAAATGCATATCTCAGCTTGACACCCGACGAAAACCAAAATATCGCCGGTTCTGCATATCCAACGCACTGTGGAGTGGTGAAAACCCCATGAAAACGTGTTTGTCACATTAAATATCTCGAATAGAGCGATCTCGATAATTCTTCATACTTCGGACAGAAGTCTCACCAGGATTATCGTACAAAATGCATATCTCAGCTTGAAACCCCACGAAAGCCAAGATATCGCTGGTTCTGCATATCAAACGCACTGTGGAGTGGTGAAAACACCAGATAACGTGTTTCTCGCATTAAATAGCTCGAAAAGAGCGTTCTCGAAGATCCTGCATACTTCTGACAGAAGTCTCACCAAGATTATCGTAGAAAATGCATATCTCAGCTTGAAACCCGACGAAAACCGAGTTATCTCCGGTTCTGCACATCAAACGTACCGTGGAGTGGTGAAAACACCAGAAAACGCGTTTCGCACATTAAATAGCTCGAAAAGAGCGCTCTCGATGTTTCTGCATACTTTGGACAGATGTTTCACCAAGCTTATCGTAGAAAATGCATATCTCATCTTGGAACCCGACGAAAACCAAAATATCACCGGTTCTGCATATCCAACGTACCGTGGAGTGGTGAAAACACCAGAAAACGAGTTTCTCGCATTAAATAGCTCGAAAAGAGCGCTCTCGATGTTTCTGCATACTTCGGACAGATGTTTCACCAAAATTATCGTAGAAAATGCATATCTCAGCTTGAAACCCGACGAAAACCGAGTTATCTCCGGTTCTGCACATCAAACGTACCGTGGAGTGGTGAAAACACCAGAAAACGCGTTTCGCACATTAAGTAGCTCGAAAAGAGCGTTCTCGAATATTCTGCATACTTCTGACAGTAGTCTCACCAGGATTATCGTAGAAAATACATATCTGAGCTTGAAACCCCACGAAAACCAAGATATCTACTGTTCTGCATATCCAACGAACTGTGGAGTGGTGAAAACCCCAGAAAACGTGTTTCTCGCATTAAATAACTCGAAAAGAGCGCTCTCGATGTTTCTGCATACTTTGGACAGATGTTTCACCAAGCTTACCGTAGAAAATGCATATCTCAGCTTGACACCCGACGAAAACCAAAATATCGCCGGTTCTGCATATCCAACGCACTGTGGAGTGGTGAAAACCCCAGAAAACGAGTTTCTCGCATTAAGTAGCTCGAAAAGAGCGATCTAGATGATTCTGCATACTTCTGACTGTAGTCTCACCAATATTATCGCAGAAAATGCATATCTCAGCTCGAAACCTCACGAAAATCAAGATGTTGCCGGTTCTGCATATCAAACGCACTGTGGAGTGGTGAAAACAACCAGAGAACGTGTTTCTCGCGTTAAATAGCTCGAAAAGGCCGATCACGATGATTCTGCATCCTTCTGACAAAAGACCCACCAAGATTATCGCAGAAAATGCATATCTCAGCTGGAAACCCCACGAAAACCAAGATATCTACTGTTCTGCATATCCAACGAACTGTGGAGTGGTGAAAACCCCAGAAAACGTGTTTCTCGCATTAAATAGACCGAAAAGAGCGCTCTCGATGTTTCTGCATACTTCGGACAGATGTTTCACCAAGATTATCGTAGAAAATGCATATCTCAGCTTGAAACCCGACGAAAACCAATATATCGCCGGTTCTGCATATCCAACGCACTGTGGAGTGGTGAAAACACCGGATAAGGTTCTTCTCGCATTACCTAGCACGAAAAGAGCGATCTCGATGTTTCAGCATACTTCGGACAGATGTCTCACCAAGATTATCGCAGAAAATGCATATCTCACCTAGAAACCCCACGAAAACCAAGATAGCGCCGGTTCTGCATGTCAAACGTACTGTGGAGTGGTGAAAACACCAGAAAACGTGTTTCGTGCATTAAGTAGCTCGAAAAGAGCGATATAGTTGATTCTGCATACTTCTGACAAAAGACCCACCAAGATTATCGTAGAAAATGCATATCTCAGCTGGAAACACCACGAAAATCAAGATGTGGCGTGTTCTGCATATCAAACGCACTGTGGAGTGGTGAAAACAACCAGAGAACGTGTTTCTCGCATTAATTAGCTCGAAAAGTGCGATCTCGATGATTCAGCATATTTCGGACAGGAGTCTCACCAAGATTATCGCAGGAAATGCATATCTCAGCTTGAAACCCCACGAAAACCAAGATATCTCCGGTTCTGCATATCCAACGAACTGTGGAGTGGTGAAAACCCCAGAAAACCAGTTTCTCGCATTATATAGCTCGAAAAGAGCGCACTCGATGTTTCTGCATACTTCGGACAAATGTCTCACCAAGATTATCGCAGGAAATGCATATCTCAGCTTGAAACCCCACGAAAACCAAGATATCTCCGGTTCTGCATGTCAAACATACTATGGAGTGGTAAAAACACCAGAAAACGTGTTTCGTGCATTAGGTAGCTCGAAAAGAGCGATCTAGATGATTCTGCATACTTCTGACTGAAGTCTCACCAATATTACCGCAGAAAATGCATATCTCAGCTCGAAACCGCACGAAAATCAAGATGTTGCCGGTTCTGCATATCAAACGCACTGTGGAGTGGTGAAAGCAACCAGAGAACGTGTTTCTCGCGTTAAATAGCTCGAAAAGGCCGATCACGATGATTCTGCATACTTCTGGCAGAAGTCTCACCAAGATTATCGTAGAAAATGCATATCTCAACTTGAACCCCGACGAAATCAAAGATGTCGCCGGTTCTGCATATCAAACGTCCCGTGGAGTGGTGACAACACCAGAAAACGTGTTTCGCGCAGTAAGTAGCTCGAAAAGAGCGTTCTCGATGTTTCTGCATACTTCGGACAGATGTTTCACCAAGATTATCGTAGAAAATGCATATCTCAGCTTGAAACCCGACGAAAACCAATATATCGCCGGTTCTGCATATCCAACGCACTGTGGAGTGGTGAAAACACCGGATAAGGTTCTTCTCGCATTACCTAGCACGAAAAGAGCGATCTCGATGTTTCAGCATACTTCGGACAGATGTCTCACCAAGATTATCGCAGAAAATGCATATCTCACCTAGAAACCCCACGAAAACCAAGATAGCGCCGGTTCTGCATGTCAAACGTACTGTGGAGTGGTGAAAACACCAGAAAACGTGTTTCGTGCATTAAGTAGCTCGAAAAGAGCGATATAGTTGATTCTGCATACTTCTGACAAAAGACCCACCAAGATTATCGTAGAAAATGCATATCTCAGCTGGAAACACCACGAAAATCAAGATGTGGCGTGTTCTGCATATCAAACGCACTGTGGAGTGGTGAAAACAACCAGAGAACGTGTTTCTCGCATTAATTAGCTCGAAAAGTGCGATCTCGATGATTCAGCATATTTCGGACAGGAGTCTCACCAAGATTATCGCAGGAAATGCATATCTCAGCTTGAAACCCCACGAAAACCAAGATATCTCCGGTTCTGCATATCCAACGAACTGTGGAGTGGTGAAAACCCCAGAAAACCAGTTTCTCGCATTATATAGCTCGAAAAGAGCGCACTCGATGTTTCTGCATACTTCGGACAAATGTCTCACCAAGATTATCGCAGGAAATGCATATCTCAGCTTGAAACCCCACGAAAACCAAGATATCTCCGGTTCTGCATGTCAAACATACTATGGAGTGGTAAAAACACCAGAAAACGTGTTTCGTGCATTAGGTAGCTCGAAAAGAGCGATCTAGATGATTCTGCATACTTCTGACTGAAGTCTCACCAATATTACCGCAGAAAATGCATATCTCAGCTCGAAACCGCACGAAAATCAAGATGTTGCCGGTTCTGCATATCAAACGCACTGTGGAGTGGTGAAAGCAACCAGAGAACGTGTTTCTCGCGTTAAATAGCTCGAAAAGGCCGATCACGATGATTCTGCATACTTCTGGCAGAAGTCTCACCAAGATTATCGTAGAAAATGCATATCTCAACTTGAACCCCGACGAAATCAAAGATGTCGCCGGTTCTGCATATCAAACGTCCCGTGGAGTGGTGACAACACCAGAAAACGTGTTTCGCGCAGTAAGTAGCTCGAAAAGAGCGTTCTCGAAGATTCTGCATACTTCTGACAGAAGTCTCACCAAGATTATCGTAGAAAATGCATATCTCAGCTTGAAACCCGACGAAAACCGAGTTATCTCCGGTTCTGCACATCAAACGAACCGTGGAGTGGTGAAAACACCAGAAAACGTGTTTCGCGCAGTAAGTAGCTCGAAAAGAGCGTTCTCGAAGATTCTGCATACTTCTGACAGAAGTCTCACCAGGATTATCGTAGAAAATGCATATCTCAGCTTGAAACCCGACCGAAACCAAGATATCTCCGGTTCTGCATGTCAAACATACTATGGAGTGGTAAAAACACCAGAAAACGTGTTTCGTGCATTAGGTAGCTCGAAAAGAGCGATCTAGATGATTCTGCATACTTCTGACTGAAGTCTCACCAATATTATCGCAGAAAATGCATATCTCAGCTCGAAACCGCACGAAAATCAAGATGTTGCCGGTTCTGCATATCAAACGCACTGTGGAGTGGTGAAAGCAACCAGAGAACGTGTTTCTCGCGTTAAATAGCTCGAAAAGGCCGATCACGATGATTCTGCATACTTCTGGCAGAAGTCTCACCAAGATTATCGTAGAAAATGCATATCTCAACTTGAACCCCGACGAAATCAAAGATGTCGCCGGTTCTGCATATCAAACGCACTGTGGAGTGGTGAAAACACCAGATAACGTGTTACTCGCACTAACTAGCTCGAAAAAAGCGGTCTCGAAGATCCTGCATACTTCTGACAGAAGTCTCACCAAGATTATCGTAGAAAATGCATATCTCAGATTGAAACCCGACGAAAACCGAGTTATCTCCGGTTCTGCACATCAAACGTACCGTGGAGTGGTGAAAACACCAGAAAACGTGTTTCGCGCAGTAAGTAGCTCGAAAAGAGCGTTCTCGAAGATTCTGCATACTCCTGACAGAAGTCTCACCAGGATTATCGTAGAAAATGCATATCTCACCTTGAAACCCCACGAAAACCAAGATATCTCCGGTTCTGCATATCCAACGAACTGTGGAGTGGTGAAAACCCCAGAAAACGAGTTTCTCGCATTAAGTAGCTCGAAAAGAGCGATCTAGATGATTCTGCATACTTCTGACTGTAGTCTCACCAATATTATCGCAGAAAATGCATATCTCAGCTCGAAACCTCACGAAAATCAAGATGTTGCCGGTTCTGCATATCAAACGCACTGTGGAGTGGTGAAAACAACCAGAGAACGTGTTTCTCGCGTTAAATAGCTCGAAAAGGCCGATCACGATGATTCTGCATCCTTCTGACAAAAGACCCACCAAGATTATCGCAGAAAATGCATATCTCAGCTGGAAACCCCACGAAAACCAAGATATCTACTGTTGTGCATATCCAACGAACTGTGGAGTGGTGAAAACCCCAGAAAACGTGTTTCTCGCATTAAATAGACCGAAAAGAGCGCTCTCGATGTTTCTGCATACTTCGGACAGATGTTTCACCAAGATTATCGTAGAAAATGCATATCTCAGCTTGAAACCCGACGAAAACCAATATATCGCCGGTTCTGCATATCCAACGCACTGTGGAGTGGTGAAAACACCGGATAAGGTTCTTCTCGCATTACCTAGCACGAAAAGAGCGATCTCGATGTTTCAGCATACTTCGGACAGATGTCTCACCAAGATTATCGCAGAAAATGCATATCTCACCTAGAAACCCCACGAAAACCAAGATAGCGCCGGTTCCGCATATCATACGCACTGTGGAGTGGTGAAAACACCAGATTACGTGTTTCTAGCATTAAATAGCTCGAATAGAGCGATCTCGATAATTCTTCATACTTCGGACAGAAGTCTCACCACGATTATCGTACAAAATGCATATCTCAGCTTGAAACCCCACGAAAGCCAAGATATCGCTGGTTCTGCATATCAAACGCACTGTGGAGTGGTGAAAACACCAGAAAACGTGTTTCGTGCATTAAGTAGGTCGAAAAGAGCGATCTAGTCGATTCTGCATACTTCTGACAAAAGACCCACCAAGATTATTGCAGAAAATGCATATCACAGCTGGAAACACCACGAAAATCAAGATGTAGCGTGTTCTGCATATCAAACGCACTGTGGAGTGGTGAAAACAACCAGAGAACGTGTTTCTCGCATTAAATAGCTCGAAAAGAGCGATCTCGATGATTCAGCATATTTCGGACAGGAGTCTCACCAAGATTATCGCAGGAAATGCATATCTCAGCTTGAAACCCCACGAAAACCAAGATATCTCCGGTTCTGCATATCCAACGAACTGTGGAGTGGTGAAAACCCCAGAAAACCAGTTTCTCGCATTATATAGCTCGAAAAGAGCGCTCTCGATGTTTCTGCATACTTCGGACAAATGTTTCACCAAGATTATCGTAGAAAATGCATATCTCAGCTTGAAACCCGACCGCAACAACGATATCTCCGGTTCTGCATGTCAAACGTACTGTGGAGTGGTGAAAACACCAGAAAACGTGTTTCGTGCATTAAATAGCTCGAAAAGAGCGCTCTCGATGTTTCTGCATACTTTGGACAGATGTTTCACCAAGCTTATCGTAGAAAATGCATATCTCAGCTTGAAACCCGAAGAAAACCAAAATATCGCCGGTTCTGCATATCCAACCCACTGTGGAGTGGTGAAAACACCAGATAACGTGTTTCTCGCATTAAGTAGCTCGAAACGAGCGATCTCGATGATTCTGCATACTTCGGACAGAAGTCTCAACAAGATTATCGCAGAAAATGCATATCTCAGCTTGAAACCCCACGAAAACCAAGATATCTACTGTTCTGCATATCAAACGCACTGTGGAGTGGTGAAAACCCCAGAAAACGAGTTTCTCGCATTCAATAGCTCGAGACGAGCGATCTCGATGATTCAGCATACTTCGGACAGAAGTCTCTCCAAGATTATCGCAGGAAATGCATGTCTCAGCTTGAAACCCCACGTAAACCAAGATATCTACGGTTCTACATATCCAACGAACTGTGGAGTGGTGAAAACCCCAGAAAACCAGTTTCTCGCATTATATAGCTCGAAAAGAGCGCTCTCGATGTTTCTGCATACTTCGGACAAATGTTTCACCAAGATTATCGTAGAAAATGCATATCTCAGCTTGAAACCCGACCGCAACAACGATATCTCCGGTTCTGCATGTCAAACGTACTGTGGAGTGGTGAAAACACCAGAAAACGCGTTTCGTGCATTAAGTAGCTCGAAAAGAGCGATCTAGTTGATTCTGCATACTTCTGACAAAAGACCCACCAAGATTATCGTAGAAAATGCATATCTCAGCTGGAAACACCACGAAAATCAAGATGTGGCGTGTTCTGCATATCAAACGCACTGTGGAGTGGTGAAAACAACCAGAGAACGTGTTTCTCGCATTAAATAGCTCGAAAAGTGCGATCTCGATGATTCAGCATATTTCGGACAGGAGTCTCACCAAGATTATCGCAGGAAATGCATATCTCAGCTTGAAACCCCACGAAAACCAAGATATCTCCGGTTCTGCATATCCAACGAACTGTGGAGTGGTGAAAACCCCAGAAAACCAGTTTCTCGCATTATATAGCTCGAAAAGAGCGCTCTCGATGTTTCTGCATACTTCGGACAAATGTTTCACCAAGATTATCGTAGAAAATGCATATCTCAGCTTGAAACCCGACCGCAACAACGATATCTCCGGTTCTGCATGTCAAACGTACTGTGGAGTGGTGAAAGCACCTGAAAACGTGTTTCGTGCATTAAGTAGCTCGAAAAGAGCGATCTAGTTGATTCTGCATACTTCTGACAAAAGACCCACCAAGATTATCGTAGAAAATGCATATCTCAGCTTGAAACCCGACGAAAACCGAGTTATCTCCGGTTCTGCACAACAAACGTCCCGTGGAGTGGTGAAAACCCCAGAAAACGTGTTTCGCGCAGTAAGTAGCTCGAAAAGAGCGTTCTCGAAGATTCTGCATACTTCTGGCAGAAGTCTCACCAAGAATATCGTAGAAAATGCATATCTCAACTTGAACCCCGACGAAATCAAAGATGTCGCCGGTTCTGCATATCAAACGCACTGTGGAGTGGTGAAAACACCAGATAACGTGTTACTCGCACTAACTAGCTCGAAAAAAGCGGTCTCGAAGATCCTGCATACTTCTGACAGAAGTCTCACCAAGATTATCGTAGAAAATGCATATCTCAGATTGAAACCCGACGAAAACCGAGTTATCTCCGGTTCTGCACATCAAACGTACCGTGGAGTGGTGAAAACACCAGAAAACGTGTTTCGCGCAGTAAGTAGCTCGAAAAGAGCGTTCTCGAAGATTCTGCATACTCCTGACAGAAGTCTCACCAGGATTATCGTAGAAAATGCATATCTCACCTTGAAACCCCACGAAAACCAAGATATCTCCGGTTCTGCATATCCAACGAACTGTGGAGTGGTGAAAACCCCAGAAAACGAGTTTCTCGCATTAAGTAGCTCGAAAAGAGCGATCTAGATGATTCTGCATACTTCTGACTGTAGTCTCACCAATATTATCGCAGAAAATGCATATCTCAGCTCGAAACCTCACGAAAATCAAGATGTTGCCGGTTCTGCATATCAAACGCACTGTGGAGTGGTGAAAACAACCAGAGAACGTGTTTCTCGCGTTAAATAGCTCGAAAAGGCCGATCACGATGATTCTGCATCCTTCTGACAAAAGACCCACCAAGATTATCGCAGAAAATGCATATCTCAGCTGGAAACCCCACGAAAACCAAGATATCTACTGTTCTGCATATCCAACGAACTGTGGAGTGGTGAAAACCCCAGAAAACGTGTTTCTCGCATTAAATAGACCGAAAAGAGCGCTCTCGATGTTTCTGCATACTTCGGACAGATGTTTCACCAAGATTATCGTAGAAAATGCATATCTCAGCTTGAAACCCGACGAAAACCAATATATCGCCGGTTCTGCATATCCAACGCACTGTGGAGTGGTGAAAACACCGGATAAGGTTCTTCTCGCATTACCTAGCACGAAAAGAGCGATCTCGATGTTTCAGCATACTTCGGACAGATGTCTCACCAAGATTATCGCAGAAAATGCATATCTCACCTAGAAACCCCACGAAAACCAAGATAGCGCCGGTTCTGCATGTCAAACGTACTGTGGAGTGGTGAAAACACCAGAAAACGTGTTTCGTGCATTAAGTAGCTCGAAAAGAGCGATCTAGTTGATTCTGCATACTTCTGACAAAAGACCCACCAAGATTATCGTAGAAAATGCATATCTCAGCTGGAAACACCACGAAAATCAAGATGTGGCGTGTTCTGCATATCAAACGCACTGTGGAGTGGTGAAAACAACCAGAGAACGTGTTTCTCGCATTAAATAGCTCGAAAAGTGCGATCTCGATGATTCAGCATATTTCGGACAGGAGTCTCACCAAGATTATCGCAGGAAATGCATATCTCAGCTTGAAACCCCACGAAAACCAAGATATCTCCGGTTCTGCATATCCAACGAACTGTGGAGTGGTGAAAACCCCAGAAAACCAGTTTCTCGCATTATATAGCTCGAAAAGAGCGCTCTCGATGTTTCTGCATACTTCGGACAAATGTTTCACCAAGATTATCGTAGAAAATGCATATCTCAGCTTGAAACCCGACCGCAACAACGATATCTCCGGTTCTGCATGTCAAACGTACTGTGGAGTGGTGAAAACACCAGAAAACGTGTTTCGTGCATTAAGTAGCTCGAAAAGAGCGATCTAGTTGATTCTGCATACTTCTGACAAAAGACCCACCAAGATTATCGTAGAAAATGCATATCTCAGCTTGAAACCCGACGAAAACCGAGTTATCTCCGGTTCTGCACATCAAACGTCCCGTGGAGTGGTGAAAACACCAGAAAACGTGTTTCGCGCAGTAAGTAGCTCGAAAAGAGCGTTCTCGAAGATTCTGCATACTTCTGACAGAAGTCTCACCAGGATTATCGTAGAAAATGCATATCTCAGCTTGAAACCCGACCGAAACCAAGATATCTCCGGTTCTGCATGTCAAACATACTATGGTGTGGTAAAAACACCAGAAAACGTGTTTCGTGCATTAGGTAGCTCGAAAAGAGCGATCTAGATGATTCTGCATACTTCTGACTGAAGTCTCAACAATATTATCGCAGAAAATGCATATCTCAGCTCGAAACCGCACGAAAATCAAGATGTTGCCGGTTCTGCATATCAAACGCACTGTGGAGTGGTGAAAGCAACCAGAGAACGTGTTTCGCGCAGTAAGTAGCTCGAAAAGGCCGATCACGCTGATTCTGCATACTTCTGGCAGAAGTCTCACCAAGATTATCGTAGAAAATGCATATCTCAGCTTGAAACCCGACGAAAACCGAGTTATCTCCGGTTCTGCACATCAAACGTTCCGTGGAGTGGTGAAAACACCAGAAAACGTGTTTCGCGCAGTAAGTAGCTCGAAAAGAGCGTTCTCGAAGATTCTGCATACTTCTGACAGAAGTCTCACCAGGATTATCGTAGAAAATGCATATCTCAGCTTGAAACCCGACCGAAACCAAGATATCTCCGGTTCTGCATGTCAAACACACTATGGAGTGGTAAAAACACCAGAAAACGTGTTTCGTGCATTAGGTAGCCCGAAAAGAGCGATCTAGATGATTCTGCATACTTCTGACTGAAGTCTCACCAATATTATCGCAGAAAATGCATATCTCAGCTCGAAACCGCACGAAAATCAAGATGTTGCCGGTTCTGCATATCAAACGCACTGTGGAGTGGTGAAAGCATCCAGAGAACGTGTTTCTCGCGTTAAATAGCTCGAAAAGGCCGATCACGATGATTCTGCATACTTCTGGCAGAAGTCTCACCAAGATTATCGTAGAAAATGCATATCTCAACTTGAACCCCGACGAAATCAAAGATGTCGCCGGTTCTGCATATCAAACGCACTGTGGAGTGGTGAAAACACCAGATAACGTGTTACTCGCACTAACTAGCTCGAAAAAAGCGGTCTCGAAGATCCTGCATACTTCTGACAGAAGTCTCACCAAGATTATCGTAGAAAATGCATATCTCAGATTGAAACCCGACGAAAACCGAGTTATCTCCGGTTCTGCACATCAAACGTACCGTGGAGTGGTGAAAACACCAGAAAACGTGTTTCGCGCAGTATGTAGCTCGAAAAGAGCGTTCTCGAAGATTCTGCATACTCCTGACAGAAGTCTCACCAGGATTATCGTAGAAAATGCATATCTCACCTTGAAACCCCACGAAAACCAAGATATCTCCGGTTCTGCATATCCAACGAACTGTGGAGTGGTGAAAACCCCAGAAAACGAGTTTCTCGCATTAAGTAGCTCGAAAAGAGCGATCTAGATGATTCTGCATCCTTCTGACTGTAGTCTCACCAATATTATCGCAGAAAATGCATATCTCAGCTCGAAACCTCACGAAAATCAAGATGTTGCCGGTTCTGCATATCAAACGCACTGTGGAGTGGTGAAAACAACCAGAGAACGTGTTTCTCGCGTTAAATAGCTCGAAAAGGCCGATCACGATGATTCTGCATCCTTCTGACAAAAGACCCACCAAGATTATCGCAGAAAATGCATATCTCAGCTGGAAACCCCACGAAAACCAAGATATCTACTGTTCTGCATATCCAACGAACTGTGGAGTGGTGAAAACCCCAGAAAACGTGTTTCTCGCATTAAATAGACCGAAAAGAGCGCTCTCGATGTTTCTGCATACTTCGGACAGATGTTTCACCAAGATTATCGTAGAAAATGCATATCTCAGCTTGATACCCGACGAAAACCAATATATCGCCGGTTCTGCATATCCAACGCACTGTGGAGTGGTGAAAACACCGGATAAGGTTCTTCTCGCATTACCTAGCACGAATAGAGCGATCTCGATGTTTCAGCATACTTCGGACAGATGTCTCACCAAGATTATCGCAGAAAATGCATATCTCACCTAGAAACCCCACGAAAACCAAGATAGCGCCGGTTCTGCATATCATACGCACTGTGGAGTGGTGAAAACACCAGATTACGTGTTTCTAGCATTAAATAGCTCGAAAAGAGCGTTCTCGAAGATTCTGCATACTTCTGACAGAAGTCTCACCAGGATTATCGTAGAAAATGCATATCTCAGCTTGAAACCCGACCGAAACCAAGATATCTCCGGTTCTGCATGTCAAACATACTGTGGAGTGGTGAAAACCCCAGAAAACGTGTTTCTCGCATTAAATAGCTCGAAAAGAGCGCTCTCGATGTTTCTGCATACTTCGGACAGATGTTTCACCAAGATTATCGTAGAAAATGCATATCTCAGCTTGAAACCCGACGAAAACCAATATATCGGCGGTTCTGCATATCAAACCAACTGTGGAGTGGTGAAAACACCAGATAACGTGTTTCTCGCATTAAATAGCTCGAAAAGAAGGCTCTCGACGTTTGTGCATACTTCGGACAGATGTTTCACCAAGCTTATCGTAGAAAATGCATATCTCAGCTTGAAACCCCACGAAAACCAAGATATCTACTGTTATGCATATCAAACGCACTGTGGTGTGGTGAAAACACCAGAAAACGTGTTTCGGGCATTAAGTAGCTCGAAAAGAGCGATCAAGATGATTCTGCACACTTCTGACTGAAGTCTCAACAATATTATCGCAGAAAATGCATATCTCAGATTGAAACACCACGAAAACCAAGATATCGCTGGTTCTGCATATCAAACGCACTGTGGAGTGGTGAAAACACCAGATAACGTGTTTCTCGCATTAAATAGCTCGAAAAGAGCGATCTAGATGATTCAGCATACTTCGGACAGATGTTTCACCAAGATTATCGTTGAAAATGCATATCTCAGCTTGACACCCGACGAAAACCGAAATATCGCCGGTTCTGCATATCAAACCAACTGTGGAGTGGTGAAAACACCAGATAACGTGTTTCGTGCATTAAGTAGCTCGAAAAGAGCGATCAAGATGATTCTGCACACTTCTGACTGAAGTCTCACCAATATTATCGCAGAAAATGCATATCTCAGATTGAAACACCACGAAAACCAAGATATCTACTGTTCTGCATATCCAACGAACTGTGGAGTGGTGAAAACCCCAGAAAACGTGTT
Organism: Anthophora plumipes; assembly: GCA_951804975.1. Classification (NCBI taxonomy): domain Eukaryota; kingdom Metazoa; phylum Arthropoda; class Insecta; order Hymenoptera; family Apidae; genus Anthophora; species Anthophora plumipes. The sequence continues at coordinate 252,978 of CATORF010000380.1, forward strand.
TCTCGCATTAAATAGCTCGAAAAGAGCGCTCTCGATGTTTCTGCATACTTCGGACAGATGTTTCACCAAGCTTATCGTAGAAAATGCATATCTGAGCTTGAAACCCGACGAAAACCAAAATATCGCCGGTTCTGCATATCCAACGCACTGTGGAGTGGTGAAAACACCGGATAAGGTTCTTCTCGCATTACCTAGCACGAAAAGAGCGATCTCGATGTTTCAGCATACTTCGGACAGATGACTCACCAAGATTATCGCAGAAAATGCATATCTCACCTAGAAACCCCACGAAAACCAAGATAGCGCCGGTTCTGCATATCATACGCACTGTGGAGTGGTGAAAACACCAGATTACGTGTTTCTAGCATTAAATAGCTCGAAATGAGCGTTCTCGAAGATTCTGCATACTTCTGACAGAAGTCTCACCAGGATTATCGTAGAAAATGCATATCTCAGCTTGAAACCCGACCGAAACCAAGATATCTCCGGTTCTGCATGTCAAACATACTGTGGAGTGGTGAAAACCCCAGAAAACGTGTTTCTCGCATTAAATAGCTCGAAAAGAGCGCTCTCGATGTTTCTGCATACTTCGGACAGATGTTTCACCAAGATTATCGTAGAAAATGCATATCTCAGCTTGAAACCCGACGAAAACCAATATATCGGCGGTTCTGCATATCAAACCAACTGTGGAGTGGTGAAAACACCAGATAACGTGTTTCTCGCATTAAATAGCTCGAAAAGAAGGCTCTCGACGTTTGTGCATACTTCGGACAGATGTTTCACCAAGCTTACCGTAGAAAATGCATATCTCATCTTGAAACCCCACGAAAACCAAGATATCTACTGTTCTGCATATCAAACGCACTGTGGTGTGGTGAAAACACCAGAAAACGTGTTTCGTGCATTAAGTAGCTCGAAAAGAGCGATCAAGATGATTCTGCACACTTCTGACTGAAGTCTCACCAATATTATCGCAGAAAATGCATATCTCAGATTGAAACACCACGAAAACCAAGACATCGCTGGTTCTGCATATCAAACGCACTGTGGAGTGGTGAAAACACCAGATAACGTGTTTCTCGCATTAAATAGCTCGAAAAGATCGATCTAGATGATTCAGCATACTTCGGACAGAAGTCTGACTAAGATTATCGCAGGAAATGCATATCTCATCTTGAAACCCCACGAAAACCAAGATATCTCCGGTTCTGCATATCCAACGAACTGTGGAGTGGTAAAAACCCCAGAAAACGAGTTTCTCGCATTAAATAGCTTGAAAAGAGCGCTCTCGATGTTTCTGCATACTTCGGACAGATGTTTCACCAAGATTATCGTAGAAAATGCATATCTCAGCTTGAAACCCGACCGAAACCAAGATAGCGCCGGTTCTGCATATCATACGCACTGTGTAGTGGTGAAAACACCAGATTACGTGTTTCTAGCATTAAATAGCTCGAAAAGAGCCTTCTCGAAGATTCTGCATACTTCTGACAGAAGTCTCACCAGGATTATCGTAGAAAATGCATATCTCAGCTTGAAACCCGACCGAAACCAAGATATCTCCGGTTCTGCATGTCAAACATACTGTGGAGTGGTGAAAACCCCAGAAAACGTGTTTCTCGCATTAAATAGCTCGAAAATAGCGCTCTCGATGTTTCTGCATACTTCGGACAGATGTTTCACCAAGATTATCGTAGAAAATGCATATCTCACCTTGAAACCCGACGAAATCGAATATATCGGCGGTTCTGCATATCAAACCAACTGTGGAGTGGTGAAAACACCAGATAACGTGTTTCTCGCATTAAATAGCTCGAAAAGAAGGCTCTCGACGTTTGTGCATACTTCGGACAGATGTTTCACCAAGCTTATCGTAGAAAATGCATATCTCAGCTTGAAACCCCACGAAAACCAAGATATCTACTGTTCTGCATATCAAACGCACTGTGGTGTGGTGAAAACACCAGAAAACGTGTTTCGTGCATTAAGTAGCTCGAAAAGAGCGATCAAGGCGATTCTGCACACTTCTGACTGAAGTCTCACCAATATTATCGCAGAAAATGCATATCTCAGATTGAAACACCACGAAAACCAAGATATCGCTGGTTCTGCATATCAAACGCACTGTGGAGTGGTGAAAACACCAGATAACGTGTTTCTCGCATTAAATAGCTCGAAAAGGGCGATCTAGATGATTCAGCATACTTCGGACAGATGTTTCACCAAGATTATCGTTGAAAATGCATATCTCAGCTTGACACCCGACGAAAACCGAAATATCGCCGGTTCTGCATATCAAACCAACTGTGGAGTGGTGAAAACACCAGATAACGTGTTTCGTGCATTAAGTAGCTCGAAAAGAGCGATCAAGATGATTCTGCACACTTCTGACTGAAGTCTCACCAATATTATCGCAGAAAATGCATATCTCAGATTGAAACACCACGAAAACCAAGATATCTACTGTTCTGCATATCCAACGAACTGTGGAGTGGTGAAAACCCCAGAAAACGTGTTTCTCGCATTAAATAGCTCGAAAAGAGCGCTCTCGATGTTTCTGCATACTTCGGACAGATGTTTCACCAAGCTTATCGCAGAAAATGCATATCTGAGCTTGAAACCCGACGAAAACCAAAATATCGCCGGTTCTGCATATCCAACGCACTGTGGAGTGGTGAAAACACCGGATAAGGTTCTTCTCGCATTACCTAGCACGAAAAGAGCGATCTCGATGTTTCAGCATACTTCGGACAGATGACTCACCAAGATTATCGCAGAAAATGCATATCTCACCTAGAAACCCCACGAAAACCAAGATAGCGCCGGTTCTGCATATCATACGCACTGTGGAGTGGTGAAAACACCAGATTACGTGTTTCTTGCATTAAATAGCTCGAAAAGAGCGTTCTCGAAGATTCTGCATACTTCTGACAGAAGTCTCACCAGGATTATCGTAGAAAATGCATATCTCAGCTTGAAACCCGACCGAAACCAAGATATCTCCGGTTCTGCATGTCAAACATACTGTGGAGTGGTGAAAACCCCAGAAAACGTGTTTCTCGCATTAAATAGCTCGAAAAGAGCGCTCTCGATGTTTCTGCATACTTCGGACAGATGTTTCACCAAGATTATCGTAGAAAATGCATATCTCAGCTTGAAACCCGACGAAAACCAATATATCGGCGGTTCTGCATATCAAACCAACTGTGGAGTGGTGAAAACACCAGATAACGTGTTTCTCGCATTAAATAGCTCGAAAAGAAGGCTCTCGACGTTTGTGCATACTTCGGACAGATGTTTCACCAAGCTTATCGTAGAAAATGCATATCTCAGCTTGAAACCCCACGAAAACCAAGATATCTACTGTTATGCATATCAAACGCACTGTGGTGTGGTGAAAACACCAGAAAACGTGTTTCGGGCATTAAGTAGCTCGAAAAGAGCGATCAAGATGATTCTGCACACTTCTGACTGAAGTCTCAACAATATTATCGCAGAAAATGCATATCTCAGATTGAAACACCACGAAAACCAAGATATCGCTGGTTCTGCATATCAAACGCACTGTGGAGTGGTGAAAACACCAGATAACGTGTTTCTCGCATTAAATAGCTCGAAAAGAGCGATCTAGATGATTCAGCATACTTCGGACAGATGTTTCACCAAGATTATCGTTGAAAATGCATATCTCAGCTTGACACCCGACGAAAACCGAAATATCGCCGGTTCTGCATATCAAACCAACTGTGGAGTGGTGAAAACACCAGATAACGTGTTTCGTGCATTAAGTAGCTCGAAAAGAGCGATCAAGATGATTCTGCACACTTCTGACTGAAGTCTCACCAATATTATCGCAGAAAATGCATATCTCAGATTGAAACACCACGAAAACCAAGATATCTACTGTTCTGCATATCCAACGAACTGTGGAGTGGTGAAAACCCCAGAAAACGTGTTTCTCGCATTAAATAGCTCGAAAAGAGCGCTCTCGATGTTTCTGCATACTTCGGACAGATGTTTCACCAAGCTTATCGTAGAAAATGCATATCTGAGCTTGAAACCCGACGAAAACCAAAATATCGCCGGTTCTGCATATCCAACGCACTGTGGAGTGGTGAAAACACCGGATAAGGTTCTTCTCGCATTACCTAGCACGAAAAGAGCGATCTCGATGTTTCAGCATACTTCGGACAGATGACTCACCAAGATTATCGCAGAAAATGCATATCTCACCTAGAAACCCCACGAAAACCAAGATAGCGCCGGTTCTGCATATCATACGCACTGTGGAGTGGTGAAAACACCAGATTACGTGTTTCTAGCATTAAATAGCTCGAAAAGAGCGTTCTCGAAGATTCTGCATACTTCTGACAGAAGTCTCACCAGGATTATCGTAGAAAATGCATATCTCAGCTTGAAACCCGACCGAAACCAAGATATCTCCGGTTCTGCATGTCAAACATACTGTGGAGTGGTGAAAACCCCAGAAAACGTGTTTCTCGCATTAAATTGCTCGAAAAGAGCGCTCTCGATGTTTCTGCATACTTCGGACAGATGTTTCACCAAGATTATCGTAGAAAATGCATATCTCAGCTTGAAACCCGACGAAAACCAATATATCGGCGGTTCTGCATATCAAACCAACTGTGGAGTGGTGAAAACACCAGATAACGTGTTTCTCGCATTAAATAGCTCGAAAAGAAGGCTCTCGACGTTTGTGCATACTTCGGACAGATGTTTCACCAAGCTTACCGTAGAAAATGCATATCTGATCTTGAAACCCCACGAAAACCAAGATATCTACTGTTCTGCATATCAAACGCACTGTGGTGTGGTGAAAACACCAGAAAACGTGTTTCGTGCATTAAGTAGCTCGAAAAGAGCGATCAAGATGATTCTGCACACTTCTGACTGAAGTCTCACCAATATTATCGCAGAAAATGCATATCTCAGCTTGAAACCCGACCGAAACCAAGATATCTCCGGTTCTGCATATCAAACGCACTGTGGAGAGGTGAAAACACCGGATAAGGTTTTTCTCGCATTAACTAGCTCGAAAAGAGCGATCTCGATGTTTGAGCATACTTCGGACAGAAGTCTCACCAAGATTATCGCAGAAAATGCATATCTCAGCTTGAAACCCGACCGAAACCAAGATATCTCCGGTTCTGCATGTCAAACGTACTGTGGAGTGCTGAAAACACCAGAAAACGTGTTTCGTGCATTAAGTAGCTCGAAAAGAGCGATCTCGAAGATTCTGCATACTTCTGACAGAAGTCTCACCAGGATTATCGTAGAAAATGCATATCTCAGCTTGAAACCCGACGAAAACCAATATATCGCCGGTTCTGCATATCATACGCACTGTGGAGTGGTGAAAACACCAGAAAACGTGTTTCGTGCATTAAATAGCTCGAAAAGAGCGCTCTCGATGTTTCTGCATACTTTGGACAGATGTTTCACCAAGCTAATCGTAGAAAATGCATATCTCAGCTTGAAACCCGAAGAAAACCAAAATATCGCCGGTTCTGCATATCCAACGCACTGTGGAGTGGTGAAAACACCAGATAACGTGTGTCTCGCATTAAGTAGCTCGAAACGAGCGATCTCGATGATTCTGCATACTTCGGACAGAAGTCTCAACAAGATTATCGCAGAAAATGCATATCTCACCTTGAAACCCCACGAAAACCATAATATCGCCGGTTCTGCATATTATACGCACTGTGGAGTGGTGAAAACACCAGATTACGTGTTTCTCGCATTAAATAGCTCGAAAAGAGTGTTCTCGAAGATCCTGCATACTCCTGACAGAAGTCTCACCAAGATTATCGTAGAAAATGCATATCTCAGCTTGAAACCCGACGAAAACCGAGTTATCTCCGGTTCTGCATGTCAAACGTACCGTGGAGTGGTGAAAACACCAGAAAACGTGTTTCGTGCATTAAGTAGCTCGAAAAGAGCGATCTAGTTGATTCTGCATACTTCTGACAGAAGTCTCACCAAGATTATCGCAGAAAATGCATATCTCACCTTGAAACCCCACGAAAACCATAATATCGCCGGTTCTGCATATCATACGCACTGTGGAGTGGTGAAAACACCAGATTACGTGGTTCTCGCATTAAATAGCTCGAAAAGAGCGTTCTCGAAGATCCTGCATACTTCTGACAGAAGTCTCACCAAGATTATCGTAGAAAATGCATATCTCAGCTTGAAATCCGACGAAAACAAAGATATCGCCGGTTTTGCATATCAAACGCACTGTGGAGTGGTGAAAACACCGGATAAGGTTTTTCTCGCATTAACTAGCTCGAAAAGAGCGATCTCGATGTTTCAGCAGACTTCGGACAGAAGTCTCACCAAGATTATCGCAGAAAATGCATATCTCAGCTTGAAACCCCACGAAAACCAAGATATCGCCGGTTCAGCATATCATACGCACTGTGGAGTGGTGAAAACACCAGATAACGTGTTTCTCGCATTAAATAGCTCGAAAAGAGCGTTCTCGAAGATCCTGCATACTCCTGACAGAAGTCTCACCAAGATTATCGTAGAAAATGCATATCTCAGCTTGAAACCCGACGAAAACCGAGTTATCTCCGGTTCTGCATGTCAAACGTACCGTGGAGTGGTGAAAACACCAGAAAACGTGTTTCGTGCATTAAGTAGATCGAAAAGAGAGATCTAGTTGATTCTGCATACTTCTGACAAAAGACCCACCAAGATTATCGCAGAAAATGCATATCTCAGCTGGAAACACCACCAAAATCAAGATATAGCCTGTTCTGCATATCAAAGCACTGTGGAGTGGTGAAAACAACCAGAGAACGTGTTTCTCGCATTAAATAGCTCGAAAAGAGCGATCTCGATGATTCAGCATATTTCGGACAGGAGTCTCACCAAGATTATCGCAGAAAATGCATATCTCAGCTTGAAACCCGACGAAAACCGAGTTCTCTCCGGTTCTGCACATCAAACGTACCGTGGAGTGGTGAAAACACCAGAAAACGTGTTTCGCGCATTAAGTAGCTCGAAAAGAGCGTTCTCGAAGATTCTGCATACTTCTGACAGAAGTCTCACCAGGATTATCGTAGAAAATGCATATCTCAGCTGGAAACACTACGAAAATCAAGATATCGCCTGTTCTGCATATCAAACGCACTGTGGAGTGGTGAAAACAACCAGAGAACGTGTTTCTCGCATTAAATAGCTCGAAAAGAGCGACATCGAAGATTCAGCATATTTCGGACAGGAGTCTCACCAAGATTATCAAAGGAAATGCATATCTCAGCTTGAAACCCCACGAAAACCAAGATATCTCCGGTTCTGCATATCCAATGAACTGTGGAGTGGTGAAAACCCCAGAAAACGAGTTTCTCGCATTAAATAGCTCGAAAAGAGCGCTCTCGATGTTTCTGCATACTTCGGACAGATGTTTCACCAAGATTATCGTAGAAAATGCATATTTCAGCTTGAAACCCGACGAAAACCAAAATATCGCCGGTTCTGCATATCCAACGAACTGTGGAGTGGTGAAAACCCCAGAAAACGAGTTTCTCGCATTAAATAGCTCGAAAAGAGCGCTCTCGATGTTTCTGCATACTTCGGACAAATGTTTCACCAAGATTATCGTAGAAAATGCATATCTCAGCTTGAAACCCGACCGCAACAAAGATATCTCCGGTTCTGCATGTCAAACGTACTGTGGAGTGGTGAAAACACCAGAAAACGTGTTTCGTGCATTAAGTAGCTCGAAAAGAGCGATCTAGTTGATTCTGCATACTTCTGACAAAAGACCCACCAAGATTATCGCAGAAAATGCATATCTCAGCTGAAAACACCACGAAAATCAAGATATAGCCTGTTCTGCATATCAAACGCACTGTGGAGTGGTGAAAACAACCAGAGAACGTGTTTCTCGCATTAAATAGCTCGAAAAAAGCGATCTCGATGATTCAGCATATTTCGGACAGGAGTCTCACCAAGATTATCGCAGGATATGCATATCTCAGCTTGAAACCCCACGAAGACCAAGATATCTCCGGTTCTGCATATCCAACGAACTGTGGAGTGGTGAAAACCCCAGAAAACGAGTTTCTCGCATTAAATAGCTCGAAAAGAGAGCTCTAGATGTTTCTGCATACTTCGGACAAATGTTTCACCAAGATTATCGTAGAAAATGCATATCTCAGCTTGAAACCCGACGAAAACCAAGATATCGCCGGTTTTGCATATCAAACGCACTGTGGAGTAGTGAAAACACCGGATAAGGTTTTTCTCGCATTAACTAGCTCGAAAAGAGCGATCTTGATGTTTCAGCATACTTCGGACAGAAGTCTCACCAAGATTATCGCAGAAAATGCATATCTCAGCTTGAATCCCCACGAAAACCAAGATATCTCTGGTTCTGCATATCCAACGAACTGTGGCGTGGTGAAAACCCCAGAAAACGAGTTTCTCGCATTAAATAGCTCGAAAAGAGCGCTCTTGATGATTCTGCATACTTCTAACAGAAGTCTCACCAAGATTATCGCAGAAAATGCATATCTGAGCTGGAAACACCACGAAAATCAAGATATCGCCTGTTCTGCATATCAAACGCACTGTGGAGTGGTGAAAACAACCAGAGAACGTGTTTCTCGCATTAAATAGCTCGAGAAGAGCGATCTCGATGATTCAGCATACTTCGGACAGAAGTCTCACTAAGATTGTCGTTGAAAATGCATATCTCAGCTTGAAACCCGCCGAAAACCAATATATCGGCGGTTCTGCATATCAAACCAACTGTGGAGTGGTGAAAACACCAGATAACGTGTTTCTCGCATTAAATAGCTCGAAAAGAAGGCTCTCGACGTTTGTGCATACTTCGGACAGATGTTTCACCAAGCTTACCGTAGAAAATGCATATCTCAGCTTGAAACCCCACGAAAACCAAGATATCTACTGTTCTGCATATCAAACGCACTGTGGTGTGGTGAAAACACCAGAAAACGTGTTTCGTGCATTAAGTAGCTCGAAAAGAGCGATCAAGATGATTCTGCACACTTCTGACTGAAGTCTCACCAATATTATCGCAGAAAATGCATATCTCAGATTGAAACACCACGAAAACCAAGACATCGCTGGTTCTGCATATCAAACGCACTGTGGAGTGGTGAAAACACCAGATAACGTGTTTCTCGCATTAAATAGCTCGAAAAGAGCGATCTAGATGATTCAGCATACTTCGGACAGATGTTTCACCAAGATTATCGTTGAAAATGCATATCTCAGCTTGACACCCGACGAAAACCGAAATATCGCCGGTTCTGCATATCAAACCAACTGTGGAGTGGTGAAAACACCAGATAACGTGTTTCTCGCATTAAATAGCTGGAAAAGCGCGATCTCGATGATTCAGCATACTTCGGACAGATGTCTCACCAAGATTATCGCAGAAAATGCATATCTCATCTTGAAACTCCACGGAAACCAAGATATCTCCGGTTCTGCATATCCAACGAACTGTGGAGTGGTGAAAACCCCAGAAAACGAGTTTCTCGCATTAAATAGCTTGAAAAGAGCGCTCTCGAAGATCCTGCATACTTCTGGCAGAAGTCTCACCAGGATTAGCGTAGAAAATGCATATCTCAGCTGGAAACACCACGAAAATCAAGATATCGCCTGTTCTGCATATCAAACGCACTGTGGAGTGGTGAAAACAACCAGAGAACGTGTTTCTCGCATTAAATAGCTCGAGAAGAGCGATCTCGATGATTCAGCATACTTCGGACAGAAGTCTCACTAAGATTATCGCAGGAAATGCATATCTCATCTTGAAACCCCACGAAAACCAAGATATCTCCGGTTCTGCATATCCAACGAACTGTGGAGTGGTGAAAACCCCAGAAAACGAGTTTCTCGCATTAAATAGCTTGAAAAGAGCGCTCTCGATGTTTCTGCATACTTCGGACAGATGTTTCACCAAGATTATCGTAGAAAATGCATATCTCAGCTTGAAACCCGACCGAAACCAAGATATCTCCGGTTCTGCATGTCAAACGTTCCGCGGAGTGGTGAAAACACCAGAAAACGTGTTTCGTGCATTAAGTAGCTCGAAAAGAGCGATCTAGTTGATTCTGCATACTTCTGACAAAAGACCCACCAAGATTATCGCAGAAAATGCATATCTCAGCTGGAAACACCACGAAAATCAAGATACCTCCGGTTCTGCATATCCAACGAACTGTGGAGTGGTGAAAACCCCAGAAAACGAGTTTCTCGCATTAAATAGCTCGAAAAGAGCGATCTCGATGATTCAGCATATTTCGGACAGGAGTCTCACCAAGATTATCGCAGGAAATGCATATCTCAGCTTGAAACCCCACGAAAACCAAGATACCTCCGGTTCTGCATATCCAACGAACTGTCGAGTGGTGAAAACACCAGATAACGTGTTTCTCGCATTAAATAGCTCGGAAAGTGCGATCTAGATGATTCTGCATAATTCTAACAGAAGTCTCCCCAAGATTATCGCAGAAAATGCATATCTCAGCTTGAAACCCCACGAAAACCGAGATATCGCCGGTTTTGCATATCAAACGCACTGTGGAGAGGTGAAAGCACCGGATAAGGTTTTTCTCGCATTAACTAGCTCGAAAAGAGCGATCTCGATGTTTGAGCATACTTCGGACAGCAGTCTCACCAAGATTATCGCAGAAAATGCATATCTCAGCTTGAAACCCGACCGAAACCAAGATATCTCCGGTTCTGCATGTCAAACGTACTGTGGAGTGCTGAAAACACCAGAAAACGTGTTTCGTGCATTAAGTAGCTCGAAAAGAGCGATCTAGATGATTCTGCATACTTCTGACTGAAGTCTCACCAATATTATCGCAGAAAATGCATATCTCAGCTCGAAACCCGACGAAAACCGAGTTATCTCCGGTTCTGCACATCAAACGTACCGTGGAGTGGTGAAAACACCAGAAAACGTATTTCGCGCATTAAGTAGCTCGAAAAGAGCGTTCTCGAAGATTCTGCATACTTCTGACAGAAGTCTCACCAGGATTATCGTAGAAAATGCATATCTCAGCTTGAAACCCGACGAAAACCAATATACCGCCGGTTCTGCATATCATACGCACTGTGGAGTGGTGAAAACACCAGAAAACGTGTTTCGTGCATTAAATAGCTCGAAAAGAGCGCTCTCGATGTTTCTGCATACTTTGGACAGATGTTTCACCAAGCTAATCGTAGAAAATGCATATCTCAGCTTGAAACCCGAAGAAAACCAAAATATCGCCGGTTCTGCATATCCAACGCACTGTGGAGTGGTGAAAACACCAGATAACGTGTGTCTCGCATTAAGTAGATCGAAACGAGCGATCTCGATGATTCTGCATACTTCGGACAGAAGTCTCAACAAGATTATCGCAGAAAATGCATATCTCACCTTGAAACCCCACGAAAACCATAATATCGCCGGTTCTGCATATTATACGCACTGTGGAGTGGTGAAAACACCAGATTACGTGTTTCTCGCATTAAATAGCTCGAAAAGAGCGTTCTCGAAGATCCTGCATACTCCTGACAGAAGTTTCACCAAGATTATCGTAGAAAATGCATATCTCAGCTTGAAACCCGACGAAAACCGAGTTATCTCCGGTTCTGCATGTCAAACGTACCGTGGAGTGGTGAAAACACCAGAAAACGTGTTTCGTGCATTAAGTAGATCGAAAAGAGCGATCTAGTTGATTCTGCATACTTCTGACAAAAGACCCACCAAGATTATCGCAGAAAATGCATATCTCAGCTGGAAACACCACGAAAATCAAGATATAGCCTGTTCTGCATATCAAACGCACTGTGGAGTGGTGAAAACAACCAGAGAACGTGTTTCTCGCATTAAATAGCTCGAAAAGAGCGATCTCGATGATTCAGCATATTTCGGACAGGAGTCTCACCAAGATTATCGCAGAAAATGCATATCTCAGCTTGAAACCCGACGAAAACCGAGTTCTCTCCGGTTCTGCACATCAAACGTACCGTGGAGTGGTGAAAACACCAGAAAACGTGTTTCGCGCATTAAGTAGCTCGAAAAGAGCGTTCTCGAAGATTCTGCATACTTCTGACAGAAGTCTCACCAGGATTATCGTAGAAAATGCATATCTCAGCTGGAAACACTACGAAAATCAAGATATCGCCTGTTCTGCATATCAAACGCACTGTGGAGTGGTGAAAACAACCAGAGAACGTGTTTCTCGCATTAAATAGCTCGAAAAGAGCGACATCGATGATTCAGCATATTTCGGACAGGAGTCTCACCAAGATTATCAAAGGAAATGCATATTTCAGCTTGAAACCCGACGAAAACCAAAATATCGCCGGTTCTGCATATCCAACGAACTGTGGAGTGGTGAAAACCCCAGAAAACGAGTTTCTCGCATTAAATAGCTCGAAAAGAGCGCTCTCGATGTTTCTGCATACTTCGGACAAATGTTTCACCAAGATTATCGTAGAAAATGCATATCTCAGCTTGAAACCCGACCGCAACAAAGATATCTCCGGTTCTGCATGTCAAACGTACTGTGGAGTGGTGAAAACACCAGAAAACGTGTTTCGTGCATTAAGTAGCTCGAAAAGAGCGATCTAGTTGATTCTGCATACTTCTGACAAAAGACCCACCAAGATTATCGCAGAAAATGCATATCTCAGCTGAAAACACCAAGAAAATCAAGATATAGCCTGTTCTGCATATCAAACGCACTGTGGAGTGGTGAAAACAACCAGAGAACGTGTTTCTCGCATCAAGTAGCTCGAAAAAAGCGATCTCGATGATTCAGCATATTTCGGACAGGAGTCTCACCAAGATTATCGCAGGATATGCATATCTCAGCTTGAAACCCCACGAAAACCAAGATATCTCCGGTTCTGCATATCCAACGAACTGTGGAGTGGTGAAAACCCCAGAAAACGAGTTTCTCGCATTAAATAGCTCGAAAAGAGCGCTCTAGATGTTTCTGCATACTTCGGACAGATGTTTCGCCAAGATTATCGCAGAAAATGCATATCTGAGCTGGAAACACCACGAAAATCAAGATATCGCCTGTTCTGCATATCAAACGCACTGTGGAGTGGTGAAAACAACCAGAGAACGTGTTTCTCGCATGAAATAGCTCGAAAAGAGCGATCTCGATGATTCAGCATATTTCGGACAGGAGTCTCACCAAGATTATCAAAGGAAATGCATATCTCAGCATGAAACCCCACGAAAACCAAGATATCTCCGGTTCTGCATGTCAAACGTACTGTGGAGTGGTGAAAACACTAGAACACGTGTTTCGTGCATTAAGTAGCTCGAAAAGAGCGATCTAGATGATTCTGCATACTTCTGACTGAAGTCTCACCAAGATTATCGTAGAAAACGCATATCTCAGCTTGAAACCCGACGAAAACCGAGTTATCTCCGGTTCTGCACATCAAACGTACCGTGGAGTGGTGAAAACACCAGAAAACGTATTTCGTGCATTAAGTAGCTCGAAAAGAGCGATCTAGATGATTCTGCATACTTCTGACTGAAGTCTCACCAATATTATCGCAGAAAATGCATACCTCAGCGTGAAACCCGACGAAAACCGAGTTATCTCCGGTTCTGCACATCAAACGTACCGTGGAGTGGTGAAAACACCAGAAAACGTGTTTCGCGCATTAAGTAGCTCGAAAAGAGCGTTCTCGAAGATTCTGCATACTTCTGACAGAAGTCTCACCAGGATTATCGTAGAAAATGCATGTCTCAGCTTGAAACCCGACCGAAACCAAGATATCTCCGGTTCTGCATGTCAAACGTACTGTATAGTGGTGAAAACACTAGAACACGTGTTTCGTGCATTAAGTAGCTCGAAAAGAGCGATCTAGATGATTCTGCATACTTCTGACTGAAGTCTCACCAAGATTATCGTAGAAAACGCATATCTCAGCTTGAAACCCGACATAAACCAAATTATCGCCGGTTCTGCATATCCAACGCACTGTGGAGTGGTGAAAACACCAGATAACGTGTTTCGCGCATTAAGTAGCTCGAAAAGAGCGTTCTCGAAGATTCTGCATACTTCTGACAGAAGTCTCACCAGGGTTATTGTAGAAAATGCATATTTCAGCTTGAAACCCGACGAAAACCGAGTTATCTCCGGTTCTGCACATCAAACGTACCGTGGAGTGGTGAAAACACCAGAAAACGTGTTTCGTGCATTAAGTAGCTCGAAAAGAGCGATCTAGATGATTCTGCATACTTCTGACTGAAGTCTCACCAATATTATCGCAGAAAATGCATATCTCAGCTCGAAACCCGACGAAAACCGAGTTATCTCCGGTTCTGCACATCAAACGTACCGTGGAGTGGTGAAAACACCAGAAAACGTGTTTCGCGCATTAAGTAGCTCGAAAAGAGCGTTCTCGAAGATTCTGCATACTTCTGACAGAAGTCTCACCAGGATTATCGTAGAAAATGCATGTCTCAGCTTGAAACCCGACCGAAACCAAGATATCTCCGGTTCTGCATGTCAAACGTACTGTATAGTGGTGAAAACACTAGAACACGTGTTTCGTGCATTAAGTAGCTCGAAAAGAGCGATCTAGATGATTCTGCATACTTCTGACTGAAGTCTCACCAAGATTATCGTAGAAAACGCATATCTCAGCTTGAAACCCGACATAAACCAAATTATCGCCGGTTCTGCATATCCAACGCACTGTGGAGTGGTGAAAACACCAGAAAACGTATTTCGCGCATTAAGTAGCTCGAAAAGAGCGTTCTCGAAGATTCTGCATACTTCTGACAGAAGTCTCACCAGGATTATCGTAGAAAATGCATATCTCAGCTTGAAACCCGACGAAAACCAATATATCGCCGGTTCTGCATATCATACGCACTGTGGAGTGGTGAAAACACCAGAAAACGTGTTTCGTGCATTAAATAGCTCGAAAAGAGCGCTCTCGATGTTTCTGCATACTTTGGACAGATGTTTCACCAAGCTAATCGTAGAAAATGCATATCTCAGCTTGAAACCCGAAGAAAACCAAAATATCGCCGGTTCTGCATATCCAACGCACTGTGGAGTGGTGAAAACACCAGAAAACGTGTTTCGTGCATTAAGTAGCTCGAAAAGAGCGATCTAGTTGATTTTGCATACTGCTGACAGAAGTCTCTCCAAGATTATCGCAGAAAATGCATATCTCACCTTGAAACCCCACGAAAACCATAATATCGCCGGTTCTGCATATCATACGCACTGTGGAGTGGTGAAAACACCAGATTACGTGTTTCTCGCATTAAATAGCTCGAAAAGAGCGTTCTCGAAGATCCT
Organism: Anthophora plumipes; assembly: GCA_951804975.1. Lineage (NCBI taxonomy): Eukaryota > Metazoa > Arthropoda > Insecta > Hymenoptera > Apidae > Anthophora > Anthophora plumipes. The sequence continues at coordinate 268,328 of CATORF010000380.1, forward strand.
GCATACTTCTGACAGAAGTCTCACCAAGATTATCGTAGAAAATGCATATCTCAGCTTGAAATCCGACGAAAACAAAGATATCGCCGGTTTTGCATATCAAACGCACTGTGGAGTGGTGAAAACACCAGATAACGTGTTTCTGTCATTAAATAGCTCGAAAAGAGCGTTCTCGATGTTTCTGCATACTTCGGACAGATGTTTCACCAAGATTATCGTAGAAAATGCATATCTCAGCTGGAAACACTACGAAAATCAAGATATCGCCTGTTCTGCATATCAAACGCACTGTGGAGTGGTGAAAACAACCAGAGAACGTGTTTCTCGCATTAAATAGCTCGAAAAGAGCGACATCGATGATTCAGCATATTTCGGACAGGAGTCTCACCAAGATTATCAAAGGAAATGCATATCTCAGCTTGAAACCCCACGAAAACCAAGATATCTCCGGTTCTGCATATCCAATGAACTGTGGAGTGGTGAAAACCCCAGAAAACGAGTTTCTCGCATTAAATAGCTCGAAAAGAGCGCTCTCGATGTTTCTGCATACTTCGGACAGATGTTTCACCAAGATTATCGTAGAAAATGCATATTTCAGCTTGAAACCCGACGAAAACCAAAATATCGCCGGTTCTGCATATCCAACGAACTGTGGAGTGGTGAAAACCCCAGAAAACGAGTTTCTCGCATTAAATAGCTCGAAAAGAGCGCTCTCGATGTTTCTGCATACTTCGGACAAATGTTTCACCAAGATTATCGTAGAAAATGCATATCTCAGCTTGAAACCCGACCGCAACAAAGATATCTCCGGTTCTGCATGTCAAACGTACTGTGGAGTGGTGAAAACACCAGAAAACGTGTTTCGTGCATTAAGTAGCTCGAAAAGAGCGATCTAGTTGATTCTGCATACTTCTGACAAAAGACCCACCAAGATTATCGCAGAAAATGCATATCTCAGCTGAAAACACCACGAAAATCAAGATATAGCCTGTTCTGCATATCAAACGCACTGTGGAGTGGTGAAAACAACCAGAGAACGTGTTTCTCGCATTAAATAGCTCGAAAAAAGCGATCTCGATGATTCAGCATATTTCGGACAGGAGTCTCACCATGATTATCGCAGGATATGCATATCTCAGCTTGAAACCCCACGAAAACCAAGATATCTCCGGTTCTGCATATCCAACGAACTGTGGAGTGGTGAAAACCCCAGAAAACGAGTTTCTCGCATTAAATAGCTCGAAAAGAGCGCTCTAGATGTTTCTGCATACTTCGGACAGATGTTTCACCAAGATTATCGCAGAAAATGCATATCTGAGCTGGAAACTCCACGAAAATCAAGATATCGCCTGTTCTGCATATCAAACGCACTGTGGAGTGGTGAAAACAACCAGAGAACGTGTTTCTCGCATTAAATAGCTCGAAAAGAGCGATCTCGATGATTCAGCATATTTCGGACAGGAGTCTCACCAAGATTATCAAAGGAAATGCATATCTCAGCATGAAACCCCACGAAAACCAAGATATCTCCGGTTCTGCATGTCAAACGTACTGTGGAGTGGTGAAAACCCCAGAAAACGAGTTTCTCGCATTAAATAGCTCGAAACGAGCGCTCTCCATGTTTCTGCATACTTCGGACAGATGTTTCACCAAGATTATCGTAGAAAACGCATATCTCAGCTTGAAACCCGACGAAAACCGAGTTATCTCCGGTTCTGCACATCAAACGTACCGTGGAGTGGTGAAAACACCAGAAAACGTATTTCGTGCATTAAGTAGCTCGAAAAGAGCGATCTAGATGATTCTGCATACTTCTGACTGAAGTCTCACCAAGATTATCGTAGAAAACGCATATCTCAGCTTGAAACCCGACGAAAACCGAGTTATCTCCGGTTCTGCACATCAAACGTACCGTGGAGTGGTGAAAACCCCAGAAAACGAGTTTCTCGCATTAAATAGCTCGAAAAGAGCGCTCTCGACGTTTCTGCATACTTCGGACAGATGTTTCACCAAGATTATCGTAGAAAATGCATACTTCAGCTTGAAACCCGACGAAAACAAAGATATCGCCGGTTTTGCATATCAAACGCACTGTGGAGTGGTGAAAACACCGGATAAGGTTTTTCTCGCATTAACTAGCTCGAAAAGAGCGATCTTGATGTTTCAGCATACTTCGGACAGAAGTCTCACCAAGATTATCGCAGAAAATGCATATCTCAGCTTGAATCCCCACGAAAACCAAGATATCTCTGGTTCTGCATATCCAACGAACTGTGGAGTGGTGAAAACCCCAGAAAACGAGTTTCTCGCATTAAACAGCTCGAAAAGAGCGCTCTTGATGATTCTGCATACTTCTAACAGAAGTCTCACCAAGATTATCGCAGAAAATGCATATCTGAGCTGGTAACACCACGAAAATCAAGATATCGCCTGTTCTGCATATCAACCGCACTGTGGAGTGGTGAAAACAACCAGAGAACGTGTTTCTCGCATTAAATAGCTCGAAAAGAGCGATCTCGATGATTCAGCATATTTCGGACAGGAGTCTCACCAAGATTATCAATGGAAATGCATATCTCAGCTTGAAATCCCACGAAAACCAAGATATCTCCGGTTCTGCATATCCAACGAACTGTGGAGTGGTGAAAACCCCAGAAAACGAGTTTCTCGCATTAAATAGCTCGAAACGAGCGCTCTCCATGTTTCTGCATACTTCGGACAGATGTTTCACCAAGATTATCGTAGAAAACGCATATCTCAGCTTGAAACCCGACGAAAACCGAGTTATCTCCGGTTCTGCACATCAAACGTACCGTGGAGTGGTGAAAACACCAGAAAACGTATTTCGTGCATTAAGTAGCTCGAAAAGAGCGTTCTCGAAGATTCTGCATACTTCTGACAGAAGTCTCACCAGGATTATCGTAGAAAATGCATATCTCAGCTTGAAACCCGACCGAAACCAAGATATCTCCGGTTCTGCATGTGAGACGTACTGTGGATTGGTGAAAACACCAGAAAACTTGTTTCGTGCATTAAGTAGCTCGAAAAGAGCGATCTAGATGATTCTGCATACTTCTGACTGAAGTCTCACCAATATTATCGCAGAAAATGCATACCTCAGCGTGAAACCCGACGAAAACCGAGTTATCTCCGGTTCTGCACTTCAAACGTACCGTGGAGTGGTGAAAACACCAGAAAACGTGTTTCGCGCATTAAGTAGCTCGAAAAGAGCGTTCTCGAAGATTCTGCATACTTCTGACAGAAGTCTCACCAGGATTATCGTAGAAAATGCATGTCTCAGCTTGAAACCCGACCGAAACCAAGATATCTCCGGTTCTGCATGTCAAACGTACTGTATAGTGGTGAAAACACTAGAACACGTGTTTCGTGCATTAAGTAGCTCGAAAAGAGCGATCTAGATGATTCTGCATACTTCTGACTGAAGTCTCACCAAGATTATCGTAGAAAACGCATATCTCAGCTTGAAACCCGACATAAACCAAATTATCGCCGGTTCTGCATATCCAACGCACTGTGGAGTGGTGAAAACACCAGATAACGTGTTTCGCGCATTAAGTAGCTCGAAAAGAGCGTTCTCGAAGATTCTGCATACTTCTGACAGAAGTCTCACCAGGGTTATAGTAGAAAATGCATATTTCAGCTTGAAACCCGACGAAAACCGAGTTATCTCCGGTTCTGCACATCAAACGTACCGTGGAGTGGTGAAAACACCAGAAAACGTGTTTCGTGCATTAAGTAGCTCGAAAAGAGCGATCTAGATGATTCTGCATACTTCGGACAGAAGTCTCACCAAGATTATCGTAAAACATGCATATCTCAGCTTGATACCCCACGAAAACCAAGATATCGCCGGTTCTGCATATCAAACGCACTGTGGAGTGGTGAAAACACCAGATAACGTGTTTCTCGCATTAAATAGCTCGAAAAGTGCGATCTCGAAGATTCTGCATACTTCTGACAGGAGTCTCACCAATATTATCGAGGAAAATGCATATCTCAGCTTGAAACCCCACGGAAACCAAGATATCGTTGGTTCTGCATATCAAACGCACTGTGGAGTGGTGAAAACCCCAGAAAACGTGTTTCTCGCACTATCTAGCTCGAAAAGAGCGATCTCGATGATTCAGCATACTTCGGACAGAAGTCTCACCAAGATTATCGCAGAAAATGCATATCTCAGCTTGAAACCCGACGAAAACCGAGTTATCTCCCGTTCTGCACATCAAACGTACCGTGGAGTGGTGAAAACACCAGAAAACGTGTTTCGCGCATTAAGTAGCTCGAAAAGAGCGTTCTCGAAGATTCTGCATACTTCTGACAGAAGTATCACCAGGATTATCGTAGAAAATGCATATCTCAGCTTGAAACCCGACCGAAACCAAGATATCTCCGGTTCTGCATGTCAAACGTACTGTGGAGTGGTGAAGATACCAGAAAACGTGTTTCGTGCATTAAGTAGCTCGAAAAGAGCGATTTAGAAGATTCTGCATACTTCTGACAAAAGACCCACCAAGATTATCGCAGAAAATGCATATCTCAGCTGGAAACACCACAAAAACCGAGTTATCTCCGGTTCTGCACATTAAACGTACCGTGGAGTGGTGAAAACACCAGAAAACGAGTTTCTCGAATTAAATAGCTCGAAAAGAGCGCTCTCGATGTTTCTGCATACTTCGGACAGAAGTCTCACCAGGATTATCGTAGAAAATGCATATCTCAGCTTGAAACCCGACCGAAACCAAGATATCTCCGGTTCTGCATGTCAAACGTACTGTGGAGTGGTGAAAACACCAGAAAACGTGTTTCGTGCATTAAGTAGCTCGAAAAGAGCGATCTCAAAGATTCTGCATACTTCTGACAGAAGTCTCACCAGGATTACCGTAGAAAATGCATATCTCAGCTTGAAACCCGACCAAAACCAAGATATCTCCGGTTCTGCATGTCAAACGTACTGTGGAGTGGTGAAAACACCAGAAAATGTGTTTCGTGCATTAAGTAGCTCGAAAAGAGCGATCTAGATGATTCTGCATACTTCTGACTGAAGTCTCACCAATATTATCGCAGAAAATGCATATCTCAGCTTGAAACCCCACGAAAACCAAGATATCGTTGGTTCTGCATATCAAACGCACTCTGGAGTGGTGAAAACACCAGATAACGTGTTCCTCGCATTAAATAGCTCGAAAAGAGCGATCTAGATGATTCAGCATACTTCGGACAGAAGTCTCACCAAGATTATCGCCGGAAATGCATATCTCAGCTTGAAACCTCACGAAAACCAAGATATCTACTGTTCTGCATATCAAGCGCACTGTGGAGTGGTGAAAACACCAGAAACCGTGTTTCTCGCATTAGATAGCTCGAAAAGAGCGTTCTCGATGATTCTGCATACTTCTCACAGAAGAATATCCAAGATTATCGCAGAAAATGCATATCTCAGCGGGAAACACCACGAAAATCAAGATATCGCCGGTTCTGCATATCAAACGCACTGTGGAGTGGTGAAAACACCAGATAACGTGTTCCTCGCATTAAATAGATCGAAAAGAGCGATCTAGATGATTCAGCATACTTCGGACAGAAGTCTCACCAAGACTATCGCAGGAAATGCATATCTCAGCTTGAAACCCCACGAAAACCAAGATATCTCCGGTTCTGCATATCCAACGAACTGTGGAGTGGTGAAAACCCCAGAAAACGTGTTTCTCGCATTAAACAGCTCGAAAAGTGCTCTCTCGATGGTTCTGCATACTTCGGACAGATGTTTCACCAAGCTTATCGCAGAAAATGCATATCTCAGCTTGAAACTCCACGAAAACCAAGATATCGCTGTGTTCAGCATATCAAACACACTGTGGAGTGGTGAAAACCCCAGATAACGTGTTTCTCGCATTAAATAGTACGAAAAGAGCGTTCTCGAAGATGCTGCATACTTCTCACAGAAGTCTCACCAAGATTATCGTAGAAAATGCATATCTCTGCTTGAAACCCGACGAAAACCGAGTTATCTCCGGTTCTGCACATCAAACGTACCGTGGAGTGGTGAAGACACCAGAAAACGTGTTTCGCGCATTAAGTAGCTCGAAAAGAGCGTTCTCGAAGATTCTGCATACTTCTGACAGAAGTCTCACCAGGGTTATAGTAGAAAATGCATATCTCAGCTTGAAACCCGACGAAAACCGAGTTATCTCCGGTTCTGCACATCAAACGTACCGTGGAGTGGTGAAAACACCAGAAAACGTGTTTCGTGCATTAAGTAGCTCGAAAAGAGCGATCTAGATGATTCTGCATACTTCTGACAGAAGTCTCACCAAGATTATCGTAGAAAATGCATATCTCAGCTGGAAACACCACGAAAATCAAGGTATCGCCGGTTCTGCATATCAAAGCAACTGTGGAGTGGTGAAAACACCAGATAACGTGGTTTTCGCATTAAATAGCTCGAAAAGCGCGATCTCGATGATTCTGCATACTTCGGACAGAAGTCTCACCAAGATTATCGTAAAACATGCATATCTCAGCTTGATACCCCACGAAAACCAAGATATCGCCGGTTCTGCATATCAAACGCACTGTGGAGTGGTGAAAACACCAGATAACGTGTTTCTCGCATTAAATAGCTCGAAAAGTGCGATCTCGAAGATTCTGCATACTTCTGACAGGAGTCTCACCAATATTATCGAGGAAAATGCATATCTCAGCTTGAAACCCCACGATAACCAAGATATCGTTGGTTCTGCATATCAAACGCACTGTGGAGTGGTGAAAACCCCAGAAAACGTGTTTCTCGCACTATCTAGCTCGAAAAGAGCGATCTCGATGATTCAGCATACTTCGGACAGAAGTCTCACCAAGATTATCGCAGAAAATGCATATCTCAGCTTGAAACCCGACAAAAACCGAGTTATCTCCCGTTCTGCACATCAAACGTACCGTGGAGTGGTGAAAACACCAGAAAACGTGTTTCGCGCATTAAGTAGCTCGAAAAGAGCGTTCTCGAAGATTCTGCATACTTCTGACAGAAGTATCACCAGGATTATCGTAGAAAATGCATATCTCAGCTTGAAACCCGACCGAAACCAAGATATCTCCGGTTCTGCATGTCAAACGTACTGTGGAGTGGTGAAGATACCAGAAAACGTGTTTCGTGCATTAAGTAGCTCGAAAAGAGCGATTTAGAAGATTCTGCATACTTCTGACAAAAGACCCACCAAGATTATCGCAGAAAATGCATATCTCAGCTGGAAACACCACAAAAACCGAGTTATCTCCGGTTCTGCACATCAAACGTACCGTGGAGTGGTGAAAACACCAGAAAACGAGTTTCTCGAATTAAATAGCTCGAAAAGAGCGCTCTCGATGTTTCTGCATACTTCGGACAGAAGTCTCACCAGGATTATCGTAGAAAATGCATATCTCAGCTTGAAACCCGACCGAAACCAAGATATCTCCGGTTCTGCATGTCAAACGTACTGTGGAGTGGTGAAAACACCAGAAAACGTGTTTCGTGCATTAAGTAGCTCGAAAAGAGCGATCTCAAAGATTCTGCATACTTCTGACAGAAGTCTCACCAGGATTACCGTAGAAAATGCATATCTCAGCTTGAAACCCGACCAAAACCAAGATATCTCCGGTTCTGCATGTCAAACGTACTGTGGAGTGGTGAAAACACCAGAAAATGTGTTTCGTGCATTAAGTAGCTCGAAAAGAGCGATCTAGATGATTCTGCATACTTCTGACTGAAGTCTCACCAATATTATCGCAGAAAATGCATATCTCAGCGGGAAACACCACGAAAATCAAGATATCGCCGGTTCTGCATATCAAACGCACTGTGGAGTGGTGAAAACACCAGATAACGTGTTCCTCGCATTAAATAGATCGAAAAGAGCGATCTAGATGATTCAGCATACTTCGGACAGAAGTCTCACCAAGATTATCGCAGAAAATGCATATCTCAGCGTGAAACCCCACGAAAACCAAGATACCGCCGGTTCTGCATATCAAACCAACTGTGGAGTGGTGAAAACACCAGATAACGTGGTTTTCGCATTAAATAGCTCGAAAAGCGCGATCTCGATGATTCTGCATACTTCGGACAGAAGTCTCACCAAGATTATCGTAAAACATGCATATCTCAGCTTGACACCCCACGAAGACCAAGATATCGCCGGTTCTGCATATCAAACACACTGTGGAGTGGTGAAAACACCAGATAACGTGTTTGTCGCATTAAATAGCTCGAAAAGAGCGCTCACGATGTTTCTGCATACTTCTAACAGAAGTCTCACCAAGATTATCGCAGAAAAATGCATATCTCTGCTTGAAACCCCACGAAAACCAAGATATCTACTGTTCTGCATATCCAACGAACTGTGGAGTGGTGAAAACCCCAGAAAACGTGTTTCTCGCACTATCTAGCTCGAAAAGAGCGATCTCGATGATTCAGCATACTTCGGACAGAAGTCTCACCAAGATTATCGCAGAAAATGCATATCTCAGCGTGAAACCCCACGAAAACCAAGATATCGCCGGTTCTGCATATCAAACACACTGTGGAGTGGTGAAAACACCAGATAACGTGTTTCTCGCATTAAATAGCTCGAAAAGAGCGATCTAGATGATTCAGCATACTTCGGACAGAAGTCTCACCAAGATTATCGCCGGAAATGCATATCTCAGCTTGAAACCTCACGAAAACCAAGATATCTACTGTTCTGCATATCAAACGCACTGTGGAGTGGTGAAAATGCCAGAAAACGTGTTTCTCGCATTAGATAGCTCGAAAAGAGCGTTCTCGATGATTCTGCATACTTCTCACAGAAGAATATCCAAGATTATCGCAGAAAATGCATATCTCAGCGGGAAACACCACGAAAATCAAGATATCGCCGGTTCTGCATATCAAACGCACTGTGGAGTAGTGAAAACACCAGATAACGAGTTTCGCGCATTAAATAGCACGAAAAGAGCGTTCTCGAAGATCCTGCATACTTCTCACAGAAGTCTCACCAAGATTATCGTAGAAAATGCATATCTCAGGTTGAAACCCGACGAAAACCGAGTTATCTCCGGTTCTGCACATCAAACGTACCGTGGAGTGGTGAAAACACCAGATAACGTGTTTCTCGCATTAAATAGCTCGAAAAGTGCGATCTCGAAGATTCTGCATACTTCTGACAGAAGTCTCACCAGGATTACCGTAGAAAATGCATATCTCAGCTTGAAACCCGACCGAAACCAAGATATCTCCGGTTCTGCATGTCAAACGTACTGTGGAGTGGTGAAAACACCAGAAAACGTGTTTCGTGCATTAAGTAGCTCGAAAAGAGCGATCTAGATGATTCTGCATACTTCTGACTGAAGTCTCACCAATATTATCGAGGAAAATGCATATCTCAGCTTGAAACCCCACGAAAACCAAGATATCGTTGGTTCTGCATATCAAACGCACTGTGGAGTGGTGAAAACACCAGATAACGTGTTCCTCGCATTAAATAGATCGAAAAGAGCGATCTAGATGATTCAGCATACTTCGGACAGAAGTCTCACCAAGATTATCGCAGGAAATGCATATCTCAGCTTGAAACCCCACGAAAACCAAGATATCTCCGGTTCTTCATATCCAACGAACTGTGGAGTGGTGAAAACCCCAGAAAACGTGTTTCTCGCATTAAACAGCTCGAAAAGTGCTCTCTCGATGGTTCTGCATACTTCGGACAGATGTTTCACCAAGCTTATCGCAGAAAATGCATATCTCAGCTTGAAACCCCACGAAAACCAAGATATCGCTGTGTTCAGCATATCAAACACACTGTGGAGTGGTGAAAACCCCAGATAACGTGTTTCTCGCATTAAATAGCACGAAAAGAGCGTTCTCGAAGATGCTGCATACTTCTCGCAGAAATCTCACCAAGATTATCGTAGAAAATGCATATCTCTGCTTGAAACCCGACGAAAACCGAGTTATCTCCGGTTCTGCACATCAAACGTACCGTGGAGTGGTGAAAACACCAGAAAACGTGTTTCGCGCATTAAGTAGCTCGAAAAGAGCGTTCTCGAAGATTCTGCATACTTCTGACAGAAGTCTCACCAGGGTTATAGTAGAAAATGCATATCTCAGCTTGAAACCCGACGAAAACCGAGTTATCTCCGGTTCTGCACATCAAACGTACCGTGGAGTGGTGAAAACACCAGAAAACGTGTTTCGTGCATTATGTAGCTCGAAAAGAGCGATCTAGATGATTCTGCATACTTCTGACAGAAGTCTCACCAAGATTATCGTAGAAAATGCATATCTCAGCTGGAAACACCACGAAAATCAAGGTATCGCCGGTTCTGCATATCAAAGCAACTGTGGAGTGGGGAAAACACCAGATAACGTGGTTTTCGCATTAAATAGCTCGAAAAGCGCGATCTCGATGATTCTGCATACTTCGGACAGAAGTCTCACCAAGATTATCGTAAAACATGCATATCTCAGCTTGATACCCCACGAAAACCAAGATATCGCCGGTTCTGCATATCAAACGCACTGTGGAGTGGTGAAAACACCAGATAACGTGTTTCTCGCATTAAATAGCTCGAAAAGTGCGATCTCGAAGATTCTGCATACTTCTGACAGAAGTCTCACCAATATTATCGAGGAAAATGCATATCTCAGCTTGAAACCCCACGAAAACCAAGATATCGTTGGTTCTGCATATCAAACGCACTGTGGAGTGGTGAAAACCCCAGAAAACGTGTTTCTCGCACTATCTAGCTCGAAAAGAGCGATCTCGATGATTCAGCATACTTCGGACAGAAGTCTCACCAAGATTATCGCAGAAAATGCATATCTCAGCGTGAAACCCCACGAAAACCAAGATATCGCCGGTTCTGCATATCAAACCAACTGTGGAGTGGTGAAAACACCAGATAACGTGGTTTTCGCATTAAATAGCTCGAAAAGCGCGATCTCGATGATTCTGCATACTTCGGACAGAAGTCTCACCAAGATTATCGTAAAACATGCATATCTCAGCTTGATACCCCACGAAAACCAAGATATCGCCGGTCCTGCATATCAAACACACTGTGGAGTGGTGAAAACACCAGATAACGTGTTTCTCGCATTAAATAGCTCGAAAAGAGCGCTCTCGATGTTTCTGCATACTTCTAACAGAAGTCTCACCAAGATTATCGCAGAAAAATGCATATCTCTGCTTGAAACCCCACGAAAACCAAGATATCTACTGTTCTGCATATCCAACGAACTGTGGAGTGGTGAAAACCCCAGAAAACGTGTTTCTCGCACTGTCTAGCTCGAAAAGAGCGATCTCGATGATTCAGCATACTTCGGACAGAAGTCTCACCAAGATTATCGCAGAAAATGCATATCTCAGCGTGAAACCCCACGAAAACCAAGATATCGCCGGTTCTGCATATCAAACGCACTGTGGAGTGGTAAAAACACCAGATAACGTGTTTCTCGCATTAAATAGCTTGAAACGAGCGATCTCGATGATTTTGCATACTTCGGACAGAAGTCTCACCAGGATTATCGTAGAAAATGCATATCTCAGCTTGAAACCGGACGAAAACCGAAATATCGCCGGTTCTGCATGTCAAACGTACTGTGGAGTGGTGAAAACACCAGAAAACGTGTTTCGTGCATTAAGTAGCTCGAAAAGAGCGATCTAGATGATTCTGCATACTTCTGACTGAAGTCTCACCAATATTATCGCAGAAAATGCATATCTCAGCTTGAAACCCCACGAAAACCAAGATATCTCCGGTTCTGCATGTCAAACGTACTGTGGAGTGGTGAAAACACCAGAAAACGTGTTTCGTGCATTAAGTAGCTCGAAAAGAGCGATCTAGATGATTCTGCATACTTCGGACAGAAGTCTCACCAAGATTATCGCCGGAAATGCAAATCTCAGCTTGAAACCTCACGAAAACCAAGATATCTACTGTTCTGCATATCAAACGCACTGTGGAGTGGTGAAAATGCCAGAAAACGTGTTTCTCGCATTAGATAGCTCGAAAAGAGCGTTCTCGATGATTCTGCATACTTCTCACAGAAGAATATCCAAGATTATCGCAGAAAATGCATATCTCAGCTTGAAACCCCACGAAAACCAAGATATCTCCGGTTCTGCATGTCAAACGTACTGTGGAGTAGTGAAAACACCAGATAACGAGTTTCGCGCATTAAATAGCACGAAAAGAGCGTTCTCCAAGATCCTGCATACTTCTCACAGAAGTCTCACCAAGATTATCGTAGAAAATGCATATCTCAGCTTGAAACCCGACGAAAACCGAGTTATCTCCGGTTCTGCACATCAAACGTACCGTGGAGTGGTGAAAACACCAGATAACGTGTTTCTCGCATTAAATAGCTCGAAAAGTGCGATCTCGAAGATTCTGCATACTTCTGACAGAAGTCTCACCAGGATTACCGTAGAAAATGCATATCTCAGCTTGAAACCCGACCGAAACCAAGATATCTCCGGTTCTGCATGTCAAACGTACTGTGGAGTGGTGAAAACACCAGAAAACGTGTTTCGTGCATTAAGTAGCTCGAAAAGAGCGATCTAGATGATTCTGCATACTTCTGACTGAAGTCTCACCAATATTATCGAGGAAAATGCATATCTCAGCTTGAAACCCCACGAAAACCAAGATATCGTTGGTTCTGCATATCAAACGCACTGTGGAGTGGTGAAAACACCAGATAACGTGTTCCTCGCATTAAATAGATCGAAAAGAGCGATCTAGATGATTCAGCATACTTCGGACAGAAGTCTCACCCAGATTATCGCAGGAAATGCATATCTCAGCTTGAAACCCCACGAAAACCAAGATATCTCCGGTTCTGCATATCCAACGAACTGTGGAGTGGTGAAAACCCCAGAAAACGTGTTTCTCGCATCAAACAGCTCGAAAAGTGCTCTCTCGATGGTTCTGCATACTTCGGACAGATGTTTCACCAAGCTTATCGCAGAAAATGCATATCTCAGCTTGAAACCCCACGAAAACCAAGATATCGCTGTGTTCAGCATATCAAACACACTGTGGAGTGGTGAAAACCCCAGATAACGTGTTTCTCGCATTAAATAGCACGAACAGAGCGTTCTCGAAGATGCTGCATACTTCTCGCAGAAGTCTCACCAAGATTATCGTAGAAAATGCATATCTCTGCTTGAAACCCGACGAAAACCGAGTTATCTCCGGTTCTGCACATCAAACGTACCGTGGAGTGGTGAAAACACCAGAAAACGTGTTTCGCGCATTAAGTAGCTCGAAAAGAGCGTTCTCGAAGATTCTGCATACTTCTGACAGAAGTCTCACCAGGGTTATAGTAGAAAATGCATATCTCAGCTTGGAACCCGACGAAAACCGAGTTATCTCCGGTTCTGCACATCAAACGTACCGTGGAGTGGTGAAAACACCAGAAAACGTGTTTCGTGCATTAAGTAGCTCGAAAAGAGCGATCTAGATGATTCTACATACTTCTGACAGAAGTCTCACCAAGATTATCGTAGAAAATGCATATCTCAGCTGGAAACAGCACGAAAATCAAGGTATCGCCGGTTCTGCATATCAAAGCAACTGTGGAGTGGTGAAAACACCAGATAACGTGGTTTTCGCATTAAATAGCTCGAAAAGCGCGATCTCGATGATTCTGCATACTTCGGACAGAAGTCTCACCAAGATTATCGTAAAACATGCATATCTCAGCTTGATACCCCACGAAAACCAAGATATCGCCGGTTCTGCATATCAAACGCACTGTGGAGTGGTGAAAACACCAGATAACGTGTTTCTCGCATTAAATAGCTCGAAAAGTGCGATCTCGAAGATTCTGCATACTTCTGACAGAAGTCTCACCAATATTATCGAGGAAAATGCATATCTCAGCTTGAAACCCCACGAAAACCAAGATATCGTTGGTTCTGCATATCAAACGCACTGTGGAGTGGTGAAAACCCCAGAAAACGTGTTTCTCGCACTATCTAGCTCGAAAAGAGCGATCTCGATGATTCAGCATACTTCGGACAGAAGTCTCACCAAGATTATCGCAGAAAATGCATATCTCAGCGTGAAACCCCACGAAAACCAAGATATCGCCGGTTCTGCATATCAAACAAACTGTGGAGTGGTGAAAACACCAGATAACGTGTTTCTCGCACTATCTAGCTCGAAAAGAGCGATCTCGATGATTCAGCATACTTCGGACAGAAGTCTCACCAAGATTATCGTAGAAAATGCATATCTCAGCTTGAAACCCGACGAAAACCGAGTTATCTCCGGTTCTGCACATCAAACGTACCGTGGAGTGGTGAAAACACCAGATAACGTGTTTCTCGCATTAAATAGCTCGAAAAGTGCGATCTCGAAGATTCTGCATACTTCTGACAGAAGTCTCACCAGGATTACCGTAGAAAATGCATATCTCAGCTTGAAACCCGACCGAAACCAAGATATCTCCGGTTCTGCATGTCAAACGTACTGTGGAGTGGTGAAAACACCAGAAAACGTGTTTCGTGCATTAAGTAGCTCGAAAAGAGCGATCTAGATGATTCTGCATACTTCTGACTGAAGTCTCACCAATATTATCGAGGAAAATGCATATCTCAGCTTGAAACCCCACGAAAACCAAGATATCGTTGGTTCTGCATATCAAACGCACTGTGGAGTGGTGAAAACACCAGATAACGTGTTCCTCGCATTAAATAGATCGAAAAGAGCGATCTAGATGATTCAGCATACTTCGGACAGAAGTCTCACCCAGATTATCGCAGGAAATGCATATCTCAGCTTGAAACCCCACGAAAACCAAGATATCTCCGGTTCTGCATATCCAACGAACTGTGGAGTGGTGAAAACCCCAGAAAACGTGTTTCTCGCATCAAACAGCTCGAAAAGTGCTCTCTCGATGGTTCTGCATACTTCGGACAGATGTTTCACCAAGCTTATCGCAGAAAATGCATATCTCAGCTTGAAACCCCACGAAAACCAAGATATCGCTGTGTTCAGCATATCAAACACACTGTGGAGTGGTGAAAACCCCAGATAACGTGTTTCTCGCATTAAATAGCACGAACAGAGCGTTCTCGAAGATGCTGCATACTTCTCGCAGAAGTCTCACCAAGATTATCGTAGAAAATGCATATCTCTGCTTGAAACCCGACGAAAACCGAGTTATCTCCGGTTCTGCACATCAAACGTACCGTGGAGTGGTGAAAACACCAGAAAACGTGTTTCGCGCATTAAGTAGCTCGAAAAGAGCGTTCTCGAAGATTCTGCATACTTCTGACAGAAGTCTCACCAGGGTTATAGTAGAAAATGCATATCTCAGCTTGGAACCCGACGAAAACCGAGTTATCTCCGGTTCTGCACATCAAACGTACCGTGGAGTGGTGAAAACACCAGAAAACGTGTTTCGTGCATTAAGTAGCTCGAAAAGAGCGATCTAGATGATTCTACATACTTCTGACAGAAGTCTCACCAAGATTATCGTAGAAAATGCATATCTCAGCTGGAAACAGCACGAAAATCAAGGTATCGCCGGTTCTGCATATCAAAGCAACTGTGGAGTGGTGAAAACACCAGATAACGTGGTTTTCGCATTAAATAGCTCGAAAAGCGCGATCTCGATGATTCTGCATACTTCGGACAGAAGTCTCACCAAGATTATCGTAAAACATGCATATCTCAGCTTGATACCCCACGAAAACCAAGATATCGCCGGTTCTGCATATCAAACGCACTGTGGAGTGGTGAAAACACCAGATAACGTGTTTCTCGCATTAAATAGCTCGAAAAGTGCGATCTCGAAGATTCTGCATACTTCTGACAGAAGTCTCACCAATATTATCGAGGAAAATGCATATCTCAGCTTGAAACCCCACGAAAACCAAGATATCGTTGGTTCTGCATATCAAACGCACTGTGGAGTGGTGAAAACCCCAGAAAACGTGTTTCTCGCACTATCTAGCTCGAAAAGAGCGATCTCGATGATTCAGCATACTTCGGACAGAAGTCTCACCAAGATTATCGCAGAAAATGCATATCTCAGCGTGAAACCCCACGAAAACCAAGATATCGCCGGTTCTGCATATCAAACAAACTGTGGAGTGGTGAAAACACCAGATAACGTGTTTCTCGCACTATCTAGCTCGAAAAGAGCGATCTCGATGATTCAGCATACTTCGGACAGAAGTCTCACCAAGATTATCGCAGAAAATGCATATCTCAGCGTGAAACCCCACGAAAACCAAGATATCGCCGGTTCTGCATATCAAACGCACTGTGGAGTGGTAAAAACACCAGATAACGTGTTTCTCGCATTAAATAGCTTGAAACGAGCGATCTCGATGATTCTGCATACTTCGGACAGAAGTCTCACCAGGATTATCGTAGAAAATGCATATCTCAGCTTGAAACCCGACGAAAACCGAAATATCGCCGGTTCTGCATATCAAACGCACTGTGGAGTGGTGAAAACACCAGATAACGTGTTTCTCGCATTAAATAGCTCGAAAAGTGCGATCTCGAAGATTCTGCATACTTCTGACAGAAGTCTCACCAGGATTACCGTAGAAAATGCATATCTCAGCTTGAAACCCGACCGAAACCAAGATATCTCCGGTTCTGCATGTCAAACGTACTGTGGAGTGGTGAAAACACCAGAAAACGTGATTCGTGCATTAAGTAGCTCGAAAAGAGCGATCTAGATGGTTCTGCATACTTCTAACAGAAGTCTCACCAGGATTACCGTAGAAAATGCATATCTCAGCTTGAAACCCCACGAAAACCAAGATATCTCCGGTTCTGCATATCCAACGAACTGTGGAGTGGTGAAAACCCCAGAAAACGTGTTTCTCGCATTAAATAGCTCGAAAAGAGCTCTCTCGATGGTTCTGCATACTTCGGACAGATGTTTCAGAAAGCTTATCGCAGAAAATGCATATCTCAGCTTGAAACCCCACGAAAACCAAGATATCGCTGTGTTCAGCATATCAAACACACTGTGGAGTGGTGAAAACCCTAGAAAACGTGTTTCTCGCATTAAATAGCTCGAAAAGAGCTCTCTCGATGGTTCTGCATACTTCGGACAGATGTTTCAGAAAGCTTATCGCAGAAAATGCATATCTCAGCTTGAAACCCCACGAAAACCAAGATATCGCTGTGTTCAGCATATCAAACACACTGTGGAGTGGTGAAAACCCCAGAAAACGTGTTTCTCGCATTAAATATCTCGAAAAGAGCGTTCTCGATGATTCTGCATACTTCTCACAGAAGAATATCCAATATTATCGCAGAAAATGCATATCTCAGCGGGAAACACCACGAAAATCAAGATATCGCCGGTTCAGCATATCAAACGCACTGTGGAGTGGTAAAAACACCAGAAAACGTGTTTCGTGCATTAAGTAGCTCGAAAAGAGCGATCTCGACGATTCTGCATACTTCGGACAGAAGTCTCACCAAAATTATCGTAAAAAATGCATATCTCCGCTTGAAACCCAGCGAAAACCAAGATATCGCTGTGTTCAGCATATCAAACACACTGTGGAGTGGTGAAAACGCCAGAAAACGTGTTTCTCGCATTAAATAGCTCGAAAAGAGCGTTCTCGATGATTCTGAATACTTCTCACAGAAGAATATCCAAGATTATCGCAGAAAATGCATATCTCAGCGGGAAACACCACGAAAATCAAGATATCGCCGGTTCAGCATATCAGACGCACTGTGGAGTGGTGAAAACACCAGATAACGTGTTTCGTGCATTAAGTAGCTCGAAAAGAGCGATCTAGATGATTCTGCATACTTCTGACTGAAGTCTCACCAATATTATCGCAGAAAATGCATATCACAGCTTGAAACCAGACGAAAACCAAGATATCGTTGGTTCTGCATATCAAACGCACTGAGGAGTGGTGAAAACACCAGATAACGTGTTCCTCGCATTAAATAGCTCGAAAAGAGCGATCTAGATGATTCAGCATACTTCGGACAGAAGTCTCACCAAGATTATCGCAGAAAATGCATATTTCAGCTGGAAACCCCACGAAAATCAAGATGTCGCCGGTTCTGCACATCAATCGTACCGTGGAGTGGTGAAAACACCAGAAAACGTGTTTCGCGCATTAAGTAGCTCGAAAAGAGCGTTCTCGAAGATTCTGCATACTTCTGACAGAAGTCTCACCAAAATTATCGTAAAAAATGCATATCTCAGCTTGAAACCCCGCGAAAACCAAGATTTCGCTGGTACTGCATATCAAACGCACTGTGGAGTGGTGAAAACACCAAATAACGTGTTTCTCGCATTAAGTAGCTCGAAAAGTGCGATCTCGAAGATTCTGCATACTTCTGACAGAAGTATCACCAGGGTTCTAGTAGAAAATGCATATCTCAGCTTGAAACCCGACCGAAACCAAGATATCTCCGGTTCTGCATTTCAAACGTACTGTGGAGTGGTGAAAACACCAGAAAACGTGTTTCTCGCATTAAATCTCTCGAAAAGAGCGCTCTCGATGTTTCTGCATACTTCGGACAGATGTTTCACCAAGCTTATCGTAAAACATGCATATCTCAGCTTGATACCCCACGAAAACCAAGATGTCGCCGGTTCTGCATATCAAACGCACTGTGGAGTGGTGAAAACACCAGATAACGTGTTCCTCGCATTAAATAGCTCGAAAAGAGCGATCTCGAAGATTCTGCATACTTCTGACAGAAGTCTCACCAGGATTACCGTAGAAAATGCATATCTCAGCTTGAAACCCGACCGAAACCAAGATATCTCCGGTTCTGCATGTCAAACGTACTGTGGAGTGGTGAAAACACCAGAAAACGTGTTTCGTGCATTAAGTAGCTCGAAAAGAGCGATCTAGATGATTCTGCATACTTCTGACTGAAGTCTCACCAATATTATCGCAGAAAATGCATATCTCAGCTTGAAACCCCACGAAAACCAAGATATCTCCGGTTCTGCATATCCAACGAACTGTGGAGTGGTGAAAACCCCAGAAAACGTGTTTCTCGCATTCAATAGCTCGAAAAGAGCTCTCTCGATGATTCTGCATACTTCGGACAGAAGTCTCACCAAGATTATCGTAAAAAATGCATATCTCAGCTTGAAACCCCACGAAAACCAAGATATCACTGGTTCTGTATATCAAACATACTGTGGGGTGCTGAAAACACCAGATAACGTGTTTGTCGCATTAAATAGCTCGAATAGAGCGATCTCGATGATTCTGCATACTTCGGACAGAAGTCTCACCAAGATTATCGTAAAAAATGCATATCTCAGCATGAAACGCCACGAAAACCAAGATTTCGCTGGTACAGCATATCAAACACACTGTGGAGTGGTGAGAACACCAAATAACGTGTTTCTCGCATTAAATAGCTCGAAAAGTGCGATCTCGAAGATTCTGCATACTTCGGACAGATGTTTCACCAAGCTTATCGTAAAACATGCATATCTCAGCTTGATACCCCACGAAAACCAAGATGTCGCCGGTTCTGCATATCAAACCAACTGTGGAGTGGTGAAAACACCAGAAAACGTGTTTCTCGCATTAAATAGCTCGAAAAGAGCTCTCTCGATGATTCTGCATACTTCGGACAGAAGTCTCACCAAGATTATCGTAAAAAATGCATATCTCAGCTTGAAACCCCACGAAAACCAAGATATCACTGGTTCTGTATATCAAACATACTGTGGGGTGCTGAAAACACCAGATAACGTGTTTGTCGCATTAAATAGCTCGAATAGAGCGTTCTCGAAGATGCTGCATACTTCTCACAGAAGTCTCACCAAGATTATCGTAGAAAATGCATATCTCAGCTTGAAACCCGACGAAAACCGAGTTATCTCCGGTTCTGCACATCAAACGTACCGTGGAGTGGTGAAAACACCAGAAAACGTGTTTCGCGCATTAAGTAGCTCGAAAAGAGCGTTCTCGAAGATTCTGCATACTTCTGACAGAAGTCTCACCAGGGTGATAGTAGAAAATGCATATCTCAGCTTGAAACCCGACGAAAACCGAGTTATCTCCGGTTCTGCACATCAAACGCACCGTGGAGTGGTGAAAACACCAGAAAACGTGTTTCGTGCATTAAGTAGCTCGAAAAGAGCGATCTCGATGATTCTGCATACTTCTAACAGAAGTCTCACCAGGATTACCGTAGAAAATGCATATCTCAGCTTGAAACCCCACGAAAACCAAGATATGTCCGGTTCTGCATATCCAACGAACTGTGGAGTGGTGAAAACCCTAGAAAACGTGTTTCTCGCATTAAATAGCTCGAAAAGAGCTCTCTCGATGGTTCTGCATACTTCGGACAGATGTTTCAGAAAGCTTATCGCAGAAAATGCATATCTCAGCTTGAAACCCCACGAAAACCAAGATATCGCTGTGTTCAGCATATCAAACACACTGTGGAGTGGTGAAAACCCCAGAAAACGTGTTTCTCGCATTAAATAACTCGAAAAGAGCGTTCTCGATGATTCTGCATACTTCTCACAGAAGAATATCCAAGATTATCGCAGAAAATGCATATCTCAGCGGGAAACACCACGACAATCAAGATATCGCCGGTTCAGCATATCAAACGCACTGTGGAGTGGTAAAAACACCAGAAAACGTGTTTCGTGCATTAAGTAGCTCGAAAAGAGCGATCTCGACGATTCTGCATACTTCGGACAGAAGTCTCACCAAAATTATCGTAAAAAATGCATATCTCCGCTTGAAACCCAGCGAAAACCAAGATATCGCTGTGTTCAGCATATCAAACACACTGTGGAGTGGTGAAAACGCCAGAAAACGTGTTTCTCGCATTAAATAGCTCGAAAAGAGCGTTCTCGATGATTCTGAATACTTCTCACAGAAGAATATCCAAGATTATCGCAGAAAATGCATATCTCAGCGGGAAACACCACGAAAATCAAGATATCGCCGGTTCAGCATATCAGACGCACTGTGGAGTGGTGAAAACGCCAGATAACGTGTTTCGTGCATTAAGTAGCTCGAAAAGAGCGATCTAGATGATTCTGCATACTTCTGACTGAAGTCTCACCAATATTATCGCAGAAAATGCATATCTCAGCTTGAAACCCCACGAAAACCAAGATATCTCCGGTTCTGCATATCCAACGAACTGTGGAGTGGTGAAAACCCCAGAAAACGTGTTTCTCGCATTAAATAGCTCGAAAAGAGCGCTCTCGATGTTTCTGCATACTTCGGACAGATGTATCACCAAGCTTATCGTAGAAAATGCATATCTCAGCTTGAAACCCGACGAAAACCAAAATATCTCCGGTTCTGCATATCCAACGCACTGTGGTGTGGTGAAAACACCAGATAACGTGTTTCTCGCATTAAATAGCACGAAAAGAGCGCTCTCGAAGTTTCTGCATACTTCGGACAGATGTTTCACGAAGCTTATCGCAGAAAATGCATATCTCAGCTTGAAACGCCACGAATACCAAGATATCTACTGTTCTGCATATCAAACGCACTGTGGAGTGGTGAAAACACCAGAAAACGTGTTTCTCGCATTAAATAGCTCGAAAAGAGCGCTCTCGATGTTTCTGCATACTTCGGACAGATGTATCACCAAGCTTATCGTAAAACATGCATATCTCAGCTTGATACCCCACGAAAACAAAGATTTCGCTGGTACTGCATATCAAACGCACTGTGGAGTGGTGAAAACACCAAATAACGTGGTTTTCGCATTAAGTAGCTCGAAAAGAGCGATCTCGATGATTCTGCATACTTCGGACAGAAGTCTCACCAAAATTATCGTAAAAAATGCATATCTCAGCTTGAAACCCCGCGAAAACCAAGATATCGCTGTGTTCAGCATATCAAACAAACTGTGGAGTGGTGAAAAGCCCAGAAAACGTATTTCTCGCATTAAATAGCTCGAATAGAGCGATCTCGATGATTCTTCATACTTCGGACAGAAGTCTCAACAAGATTATCGTAAAGTATGCATATCTCAGCTTGAAACCCCACGAAAACCAAGATATCACTGGTTCTGTATATCAAACATACTGTGGGGTGCTGAAAACCCCAGAAAACGTGTTTCTCGCATTAAATCTCTCGAAAAGAGCGCTCTCGATGTTTCTGCATACTTCGGACAGATGTTTCACCAAGCTTATCGTAAAACATGCATATCTCAGCTTGATACCCCACGAAAACCAAGATGTCGCCGGTTCTGCATATCAAACGCACTGTGGAGTGGTGAAAACACCAGATAACGTGTTCCTCGCATTAAATATCTCGAAAAGAGCGATCTCGAAGATTCTGCATACTTCTGACAGAAGTCTCACCAGGATTACCGTAGAAAATGCATATCTCAGCTTGAAACCCGACCGAAACCAAGATATCTCCGGTTCTGCACATCAAACGTACCGTGGAGTGGTGAAAACACCAGAAAACGTGTTTCGCGCATTAAGTAGCTCGAAAAGAGCGTTCTCGAAGATTCTGCATACTTCTGACAGAAGTCTCACCAACATTATCGTAGAAAATGCTTATCTCCGCTGGAAAAACCACGAAAATCAAGATATCGCCGGTTCTGCATATCAAACCAACTGTGGAGTGGTGAAAACACCAGATAACGTGTTTCTCGCATTAAATAGCTCGAAAAGCGCGATCTCGATGATTCTGCATACTTCTGACTGAAGTCTCACCAGGATTACCGTAGAAAATGCATATCTCAGCTTGCAACCCGACCGAAACCAAGATATCTCCGGTTCTGCACATCAAACGTACCGTGGAGTGGTGAAAACACCAGAAAACGTGTTTCGCGCATTCAATAGCTCGAAAAGAGCTCTCTCGATGGTTCTTCATACTTCGGACAGACGTCTCAACAAGATTATCGTAAAGAATGCATATCTCAGCATGAAACGCCACGAAAACCAAGATTTCGCTGGTACTGCATATCAAACGCACTGTGACGTGCTGAAAACACCAGAAAACGTGTTTTTCGCATTAAATAGCACGAAAACAGCGATTTCGGTGATTCTGCATACTTCTCACAGAAGAATATCCAAGATGATCGCAGAAAATGCATATATCAGCTTGAAACCCGACCGAAACCAAGATATCTCCGGTTCTGCATGTCAAACGTACTGTGGAGTGGTGAAAACACCAGAAAACGTGTTTCGTGCATTAAGTATCTCGAAAAGAGCGATCTAGATGATTCTGCATACTTCTGACAGAAGTCTCACCAAGATTATCACAGGAAATGCATATCTCAGCTTGAAACCCCACGAAAACCAAGATATCTCCGGTTCTGCATATCGAACGAACTGTGGAGTGGTGAAAACCCCAGAAAACGTGTTTCTCGCATTAAATAGCTCGAAAAGAGCGCTCTCGATGTTTCCGCATACTTCGGACAGATGTTTCACCAAGCTTATCGTAGAAAATGCATATCTCAGCTTGAAACCCGAAGAAAACCAAAATATCTCCGGTTCTGCATATCCAACGCACTGTGGTGTGGTGAAAACACCAGATAACGTGTTTCTCGCATTAAATAGCTCGAAAAGAGCGCTCTCGAAGTTTCTGCATACTTCGGACAGATGTTTCACGAAGCTTATCGCAGAAAATGCATATCTCAGCTTGAAACGCCACGAATACCAAGATATCTACTGTTCTGCATATCAAACGCACTGTGGAGTGGTGAAAACACCAGAAAACGTGTTTCTCGCATTAAATAGCACGAAAAGAGCGCTCTCGATGTTTCTGCATACTTCGGACAGATGTATCACCAAGCTTATCGTAAAACATGCATATCTCAGCTTGATACCCCACGAAAACAAAGATGTCGCCGGTTCTGCATATAAAACGCACTGTGGAGTGGTGAAAACACCAGAAAACGTGTTTCTCGCATCAAGTAGCTCGAAAAGAGCGTTCTCGAAAGTCCTGCATACTTCTGACAGAAGTCTCACCAAGATTATCGTAGAAAATGCATATCTCAGCTTGAAACCCGACGAAAACCGAGTTATCTCCGGTTTGGCACATCAAACGTACCGCGGAGTGGTGAAAACACCAGAAAACGTGTTTCGCGCATTAAGTAGCTCGAAAAGAGCGTTCTAGAAGATTCTGCATACTTCTGACAGAAGTCTCACCAACATTATCGTAGAAAATGCATATCTCAGCTGGAAACACCACGAAAATCAAGGTATCGCCGGTTCTGCATATCGAACCAACTGTGGAGTGGTGAAAACACTAGATAACGTGTTTCTCGCATTAAATAGCACGAAAAGCTCGATCTCGATGATTCTGCATACTTCGGACAGAAGTCTCACCAAGATTATCGTAAAACATGCATATCTCAGCTTGATACCCCACGAAAACCAAGATATCGCCGGTTCTGCATATCAAACGCACTGTGGAGTGGTGAAAACACCAGATAACGTGTTTCTCGCATTAAATAGCTCGAAAAGTGCGATCTCGATGTCGAAGCATACTTCGGACAGAAGTCTCACCAAGATTATCGTAAAAAATGCATATCTCAGCTTGATACCCCACGAAAACCAAGATATCCCTGGTTCTGCATATCAAACGCACTGTGGAGTGCTGAAAACACCAGATAACGTGTTTGTCGCATTAAATAGCCCGAATAGAGCGATCTCGATGATTCTGCATACTTCGGACAGAAGTCTCACCAATATTATCGCAGAAAATGCACATCTCAGCTTGAAACCCGACGAAAACCACGATGTCGCCGATTCTGCATATCAAACGCACTGTGGAGTGGTGAAAATGCCAGAAAACGTGTTTCTCGCATTAGATAGCTCGAAAAGAGCGTTCTCGATGATTCTGCATACTTCTCACAGAAGAATATCCAAGATTATCGCAGGAAATGCATATCTCAGCGGGAAACACCACGAAAATCAAGATATCGCCGGTTCTGCATATCAAACGCACTGTGGAGTAGTGAAAACACCAGATAACGAGTTTCGCGCATTAAATAGCACGAAAAGAGCGTTCTCGAAGATCCTGCATACTTCTCACAGAAGTCTCACCAAGATTATCGTAGAAAATGCATATCTCAGCTTGAAACCCGACGAAAACCGAGTTATCTCCGGTTCTGCACATCAAACGTACCGTGGAGTGGTGAAAACACCAGATAACGTGTTTCTCGCATTAAATAGCTCGAAAAGTGCGATCTCGAAGATTCTGCATACTTCTGACAGAAGTCTCACCAGGATTACCGTAGAAAATGCATATCTCAGCTTGAAACCCGACCGAAACCAAGATATCTCCGGTTCTGCATGTCAAACGTACTGTGGAGTGGTGAAAACACCAGAAAACGTGTTTCGTGCATTAAGTAGCTCGAAAAGAGCGATCTAGATGATTCTGCATACTTCTGACTGAAGTCTCACCAATATTATCGAGGAAAATGCATATCTCAGCTTGAAACCCCACGAAAACCAAGATATCGTTGGTTCTGCATATCAAACGCACTGTGGAGTGGTGAAAACACCAGATAACGTGTTCCTCGCATTAAATAGATCGAAAAGAGCGATCTAGATGATTCAGCATACTTCGGACAGAAGTCTCACCAAGATTATCGCAGGAAATGCATATCTCAGCTTGAAACCCCACGAAAACCAAGATATCTCCGGTTCTTCATATCCAACGAACTGTGGAGTGGTGAAAACCCCAGAAAACGTGTTTCTCGCATTAAACAGCTCGAAAAGTGCTCTCTCGATGGTTCTGCATACTTCGGACAGATGTTTCACCAAGCTTATCGCAGAAAATGCATATCTCAGCTTGAAACCCCACGAAAACCAAGATATCGCTGTGTTCAGCATATCAAACACACTGTGGAGTGGTGAAAACCCCAGATAACGTGTTTCTCGCATTAAATAGCACGAAAAGAGCGTTCTCGAAGATGCTGCATACTTCTCGCAGAAATCTCACCAAGATTATCGTAGAAAATGCATATCTCTGCTTGAAACCCGACGAAAACCGAGTTATCTCCGGTTCTGCACATCAAACGTACCGTGGAGTGGTGAAAACACCAGAAAACGTGTTTCGCGCATTAAGTAGCTCGAAAAGAGCGTTCTCGAAGATTCTGCATACTTCTGACAGAAGTCTCACCAGGGTTATAGTAGAAAATGCATATCTCAGCTTGAAACCCGACGAAAACCGAGTTATCTCCGGTTCTGCACATCAAACGTACCGTGGAGTGGTGAAAACACCAGAAAACGTGTTTCGTGCATTATGTAGCTCGAAAAGAGCGATCTAGATGATTCTGCATACTTCTGACAGAAGTCTCACCAAGATTATCGTAGAAAATGCATATCTCAGCTGGAAACACCACGAAAATCAAGGTATCGCCGGTTCTGCATATCAAAGCAACTGTGGAGTGGTGAAAACACCAGATAACGTGGTTTTCGCATTAAATAGCTCGAAAAGCGCGATCTCGATGATTCTGCATACTTCGGACAGAAGTCTCACCAAGATTATCGTAAAACATGCATATCTCAGCTTGATACCCCACGAAAACCAAGATATCGCCGGTTCTGCATATCAAACGCACTGTGGAGTGGTGAAAACACCAGATAACGTGTTTCTCGCATTAAATAGCTCGAAAAGTGCGATCTCGAAGATTCTGCATACTTCTGACAGAAGTCTCACCAATATTATCGAGGAAAATGCATATCTCAGCTTGAAACCCCACGAAAACCAAGATATCGTTGGTTCTGCATATCAAACGCACTGTGGAGTGGTGAAAACCCCAGAAAACGTGTTTCTCGCACTATCTAGCTCGAAAAGAGCGATCTCGATGATTCAGCATACTTCGGACAGAAGTCTCACCAAGATTATCGCAGAAAATGCATATCTCAGCGTGAAACCCCACGAAAACCAAGATATCGCCGGTTCTGCATATCAAACCAACTGTGGAGTGGTGAAAACACCAGATAACGTGGTTTTCGCATTAAATAGCTCGAAAAGCGCGATCTCGATGATTCTGCATACTTCGGACAGAAGTCTCACCAAGATTATCGTAAAACATGCATATCTCAGCTTGATACCCCACGAAAACCAAGATATCGCCGGTCCTGCATATCAAACACACTGTGGAGTGGTGAAAACACCAGATAACGTGTTTCTCGCATTAAATAGCTCGAAAAGAGCGCTCTCGATGTTTCTGCATACTTCTAACAGAAGTCTCACCAAGATTATCGCAGAAAAATGCATATCTCTGCTTGAAACCCCACGAAAACCAAGATATCTACTGTTCTGCATATCCAACGAACTGTGGAGTGGTGAAAACCCCAGATAACGTGTTTCTCGCATTAAATAGCACGAAAAGAGCGTTCTCGAAGATGCTGCATACTTCTCGCAGAAATCTCACCAAGATTATCGTAGAAAATGCATATCTCTGCTTGAAACCCGACGAAAACCGAGTTATCTCCGGTTCTGCACATCAAACGTACCGTGGAGTGGTGAAAACACCAGAAAACGTGTTTCGCGCATTAAGTAGCTCGAAAAGAGCGTTCTCGGAGATTCTGCATACTTCTGACAGAAGTCTCACCAGGGTTATAGTAGAAAATGCATATCTCAGCTTGAAACCCGACGAAAACCGAGTTATCTCCGGTTCTGCACATCAAACGTACCGTGGAGTGGTGAAAACACCAGAAAACGTGTTTCGTGCATTATGTAGCTCGAAAAGAGCGATCTAGATGATTCTGCATACTTCTGACAGAAGTCTCACCAAGATTATCGTAGAAAATGCATATCTCAGCTGGAAACACCACGAAAATCAAGGTATCGCCGGTTCTGCATATCAAAGCAACTGTGGAGTGGTGAAAACACCAGATAACGTGGTTTTCGCATTAAATAGCTCGAAAAGCGCGATCTCGATGATTCTGCATACTTCGGACAGAAGTCTCACCAAGATTATCGTAAAACATGCATATCTCAGCTTGATACCCCACGAAAACCAAGATATCGCCGGTTCTGCATATCAAACGCACTGTGGAGTGGTGAAAACACCAGATAACGTGTTTCTCGCATTAAATAGCTCGAAAAGTGCGATCTCGAAGATTCTGCATACTTCTGACAGAAGTCTCACCAATATTATCGAGGAAAATGCATATCTCAGCTTGAAACCCCACGAAAACCAAGATATCGTTGGTTCTGCATATCAAACGCACTGTGGAGTGGTGAAAACCCCAGAAAACGTGTTTCTCGCACTATCTAGCTCGAAAAGAGCGATCTCGATGATTCAGCATACTTCGGACAGAAGTCTCACCAAGATTATCGCAGAAAATGCATATCTCAGCGTGAAACCCCACGAAAACCAAGATATCGCCGGTTCTGCATATCAAACCAACTGTGGAGTGGTGAAAACACCAGATAACGTGGTTTTCGCATTAAATAGCTCGAAAAGCGCGATCTCGATGATTCTGCATACTTCGGACAGAAGTCTCACCAAGATTATCGTAAAACATGCATATCTCAGCTTGATACCCCACGAAAACCAAGATATCGCCGGTCCTGCATATCAAACACACTGTGGAGTGGTGAAAACACCAGATAACGTGTTTCTCGCATTAAATAGCTCGAAAAGAGCGCTCTCGATGTTTCTGCATACTTCTAACAGAAGTCTCACCAAGATTATCGCAGAAAAATGCATATCTCTGCTTGAAACCCCACGAAAACCAAGATATCTACTGTTCTGCATATCCAACGAACTGTGGAGTGGTGAAAACCCCAGAAAACGTGTTTCTCGCACTGTCTAGCTCGAAAAGAGCGATCTCGATGATTCAGCATACTTCGGACAGAAGTCTCACCAAGATTATCGCAGTAAATGCATATCTCAGCGTGAAACCCCACGAAAACCAAGATATCGCCGGTTCTGCATATCAAACGCACTGTGGAGTGGTAAAAACACCAGATAACGTGTTTCTCGCATTAAATAGCTTGAAACGAGCGATCTCGATGATTCTGCATACTTCGGACAGAAGTCTCACCAGGATTATCGTAGAAAATGCATATCTCAGCTTGAAACCGGACGAAAACCGAAATATCGCCGGTTCTGCATGTAAAACGTACTGTGGAGTGGTGAAAACACCAGAAAACGTGTTTCGTGCATTAAGTAGCTCGAAAAGAGCGATCTAGATGATTCTGCATACTTCTGACTGAAGTCTCACCAATATTATCGCAGAAAATGCATATCTCAGCTTGAAACCCCACGAAAACCAAGATATCTCCGGTTCTGCATGTCAAACTTACTGTGGAGTGGTGAAAACACCAGAAAACGTGTTTCGTGCATTAAGTAGCTCGAAAAGAGCGATCTAGATGATTCTGCATACTTCTGACTGAAGTCTCACCAATATTATCGCAGAAAATGCATATCTCAGCTTGAAACCCCACGAAAACCAAGATATCTCCGGTTCTGCATGTCAAACTTACTGTGGAGTGGTGAAAATGCCAGAAAACGTGTTTCTCGCATTAGATAGCTCGAAAAGAGCGTTCTCGATGATTCTGCATACTTCTCACAGAAGAATATCCAAGATTATCGCAGAAAATGCATATCTCAGCTTGAAACCCCACGAAAACCAAGATATCTCCGGTTCTGCATGTCAAACGTACCGTGGAGTGGTGAAAACACCAGATAACGTGTTTCTCGCATTAAATAGCTCGAAAAGTGCGATCTCGAAGATTCTGCATACTTCTGACAGAAGTCTCACCAGGATTACCGTAGAAAATGCATATCTCAGCTTGAAACCCGACCGAAACCAAGATATCTCCGGTTCTGCATGTCAAACGTACTGTGGAGTGGTGAAAACACCAGAAAACGTGTTTCGTGCATTAAGTAGCTCGAAAAGAGCGATCTAGATGATTCTGCATACTTCTGACTGAAGTCTCACCAATATTATCGAGGAAAATGCATATCTCAGCTTGAAACCCCACGAAAACCAAGATATCGTTGGTTCTGCATATCAAACGCACTGTGGAGTGGTGAAAACACCAGATAACGTGTTCCTCGCATTAAATAGATCGAAAAGAGCGATCTAGATGATTCAGCATACTTCGGACAGAAGTCTCACCCAGATTATCGCAGGAAATGCATATCTCAGCTTGAAACCCCACGAAAACCAAGATATCTCCGGTTCTGAATATCCAACGAACTGTGGAGTGGTGAAAACCCCAGAAAACGTGTTTCTCGCATCAAACAGCTCGAAAAGTGCTCTCTCGATGGTTCTGCATACTTCGGACAGATGTTTCACCAAGCTTATCGCAGAAAATGCATATCTCAGCTTGAAACCCCACGAAAACCAAGATATCGCTGTGTTCAGCATATCAAACACACTGTGGAGTGGTGAAAACCCCAGATAACGTGTTTCTCGCATTAAATAGCACGAACAGAGCGTTCTCGAAGATGCTGCATACTTCTCGCAGAAGTCTCACCAAGATTATCGTAGAAAATGCATATCTCTGCTTGAAACCCGACGAAAACCGAGTTATCTCCGGTTCTGCACATCAAACGTACCGTGGAGTGGTGAAAACACCAGAAAACGTGTTTCGCGCATTAAGTAGCTCGAAAAGAGCGTTCTCGAAGATTCTGCATACTTCTGACAGAAGTCTCACCAGGGTTATAGTAGAAAATGCATATCTCAGCTTGGAACCCGACGAAAACCGAGTTATCTCCGGTTCTGCACATCAAACGTACCGTGGAGTGGTGAAAACACCAGAAAACGTGTTTCGTGCATTGAGTAGCTCGAAAAGAGCGATCTAGATGATTCTACATACTTCTGACAGAAGTCTCACCAAGATTATCGTAGAAAATGCATATCTCAGCTGGAAACACCACGAAAATCAAGGTATCGCCGGTTCTGCATATCAAAGCAACTGTGGAGTGGTGAAAACACCAGATAACGTGGTTTTCGCATTAAATAGCTCGAAAAGCGCGATCTCGATGATTCTGCATACTTCGGACAGAAGTCTCACCAAGATTATCGTAAAACATGCATATCTCAGCTTGATACCCCACGAAAACCAAGATATCGCCGGTTCTGCATATCAAACGCACTGTGGAGTGGTGAAAACACCAGATAACGTGTTTCTCGCATTAAATAGCTCGAAAAGTGCGATCTCGAAGATTCTGCATACTTCTGACAGAAGTCTCACCAATATTATCGAGGAAAATGCATATCTCAGCTTGAAACCCCACGAAAACCAAGATATCGTTGGTTCTGCATATCAAACGCACTGTGGAGTGGTGAAAACCCCAGAAAACGTGTTTCTCGCACTATCTAGCTCGAAAAGAGCGATCTCGATGATTCAGCATACTTCGGACAGAAGTCTCACCAAGATTATCGCAGAAAATGCATATCTCAGCGTGAAACCCCACGAAAACCAAGATATCGCCGGTTCTGCATATCAAACAAACTGTGGAGTGGTGAAAACACCAGATAACGTGGTTTTCGCATTAAATAGCTCGAAAAGCGCGATCTCGATGATTCTGCATACTTCGGACAGAAGTCTCACCAAGATTATCGTAAAACATGCATATCTCAGCTTGATACCCCACGAAAACCAAGATATCGCCGGTCCTGCATATCAAACGCACTGTGGAGTGGTGAAAACACCAGATAACGTGTTTCTCGCATTAAATAGCTCGAAAAGTGCGATCTCGAAGATTCTGCATACTTCTGACAGAAGTCTCACCAATATTATCGAGGAAAATGCATATCTCAGCTTGAAACCCCACGAAAACCAAGATATCGTTGGTTCTGCATATCAAACGCACTGTGGAGTGGTGAAAACCCCAGAAAACGTGTTTCTCGCACTATCTAGCTCGAAAAGAGCGATCTCGATGATTCAGCATACTTCGGACAGAAGTCTCACCAAGATTATCGCAGAAAATGCATATCTCAGCGTGAAACCCCACGAAAACCAAGATATCGCCGGTTCTGCATATCAAACCAACTGTGGAGTGGTGAAAACACCAGATAACGTGGTTTTCGCATTAAATAGCTCGAAAAGCGCGATCTCGATGATTCTGCATACTTCGGACAGAAGTCTCACCAAGATTATCGTAAAACATGCATATCTCAGCTTGATACCCCACGAAAACCAAGATATCGCCGGTCCTGCATATCAAACACACTGTGGAGTGGTGAAAACACCAGATAACGTGTTTCTCGCATTAAATAGCTCGAAAAGAGCGCTCTCGATGTTTCTGCATACTTCTAACAGAAGTCTCACCAAGATTATCGCAGAAAAATGCATATCTCTGCTTGAAACCCCACGAAAACCAAGATATCTACTGTTCTGCATATCCAACGAACTGTGGAGTGGTGAAAACCCCAGAAAACGTGTTTCTCGCACTGTCTAGCTCGAAAAGAGCGATCTCGATGATTCAGCATACTTCGGACAGAAGTCTCACCAAGATTATCGCAGAAAATGCATATCTCAGCGTGAAACCCCACGAAAACCAAGATATCGCCGGTTCTGCATATCAAACGCACTGTGGAGTGGTAAAAACACCAGATAACGTGTTTCTCGCATTAAATAGCTTGAAACGAGCGATCTCGATGATTCTGCATACTTCGGACAGAAGTCTCACCAGGATTATCGTAGAAAATGCATATCTCAGCTTGAAACCGGACGAAAACCGAAATATCGCCGGTTCTGCATGTAAAACGTACTGTGGAGTGGTGAAAACACCAGAAAACGTGTTTCGTGCATTAAGTAGCTCGAAAAGAGCGATCTAGATGATTCTGCATACTTCTGACTGAAGTCTCACCAATATTATCGCAGAAAATGCATATCTCAGCTTGAAACCCCACGAAAACCAAGATATCTCCGGTTCTGCATGTCAAACTTACTGTGGAGTGGTGAAAACACCAGAAAACGTGTTTCGTGCATTAAGTAGCTCGAAAAGAGCGATCTAGATGATTCTGCATACTTCTGACTGAAGTCTCACCAATATTATCGCAGAAAATGCATATCTCAGCTTGAAACCCCACGAAAACCAAGATATCTCCGGTTCTGCATGTCAAACTTACTGTGGAGTGGTGAAAATGCCAGAAAACGTGTTTCTCGCATTAGATAGCTCGAAAAGAGCGTTCTCGATGATTCTGCATACTTCTCACAGAAGAATATCCAAGATTATCGCAGAAAATGCATATCTCAGCTTGAAACCCCACGAAAACCAAGATATCTCCGGTTCTGCATGTCAAACGTACCGTGGAGTGGTGAAAACACCAGATAACGTGTTTCTCGCATTAAATAGCTCGAAAAGTGCGATCTCGAAGATTCTGCATACTTCTGACAGAAGTCTCACCAGGATTACCGTAGAAAATGCATATCTCAGCTTGAAACCCGACCGAAACCAAGATATCTCCGGTTCTGCATGTCAAACGTACTGTGGAGTGGTGAAAACACCAGAAAACGTGTTTCGTGCATTAAGTAGCTCGAAAAGAGCGATCTAGATGATTCTGCATACTTCTGACTGAAGTCTCACCAATATTATCGAGGAAAATGCATATCTCAACTTGAAACCCCACGAAAACCAAGATATCGTTGGTTCTGCATATCAAACGCACTGTGGAGTGGTGAAAACACCAGATAACGTGTTCCTCGCATTAAATAGATCGAAAAGAGCGATCTAGATGATTCAGCATACTTCGGACAGAAGTCTCACCCAGATTATCGCAGGAAATGCATATCTCAGCTTGAAACCCCACGAAAACCAAGATATCTCCGGTTCTGAATATCCAACGAACTGTGGAGTGGTGAAAACCCCAGAAAACGTGTTTCTCGCATCAAACAGCTCGAAAAGTGCTCTCTCGATGGTTCTGCATACTTCGGACAGATGTTTCACCAAGCTTATCGCAGAAAATGCATATCTCAGCTTGAAACCCCACGAAAACCAAGATATCGCTGTGTTCAGCATATCAAACACACTGTGGAGTGGTGAAAACCCCAGATAACGTGTTTCTCGCATTAAATAGCACGAACAGAGCGTTCTCGAAGATGCTGCATACTTCTCGCAGAAGTCTCACCAAGATTATCGTAGAAAATGCATATCTCTGCTTGAAACCCGACGAAAACCGAGTTATCTCCGGTTCTGCACATCAAACGTACCGTGGAGTGGTGAAAACACCAGAAAACGTGTTTCGCGCATTAAGTAGCTCGAAAAGAGCGTTCTCGAAGATTCTGCATACTTCTGACAGAAGTCTCACCAGGGTTATAGTAGAAAATGCATATCTCAGCTTGGAACCCGACGAAAACCGAGTTATCTCCGGTTCTGCACATCAAACGTACCGTGGAGTGGTGAAAACACCAGAAAACGTGTTTCGTGCATTGAGTAGCTCGAAAAGAGCGATCTAGATGATTCTACATACTTCTGACAGAAGTCTCACCAAGATTATCGTAGAAAATGCATATCTCAGCTGGAAACACCACGAAAATCAAGGTATCGCCGGTTCTGCATATCAAAGCAACTGTGGAGTGGTGAAAACACCAGATAACGTGGTTTTCGCATTAAATAGCTCGAAAAGCGCGATCTCGATGATTCTGCATACTTCGGACAGAAGTCTCACCAAGATTATCGTAAAACATGCATATCTCAGCTTGATACCCCACGAAAACCAAGATATCGCCGGTTCTGCATATCAAACGCACTGTGGAGTGGTGAAAACACCAGATAACGTGTTTCTCGCATTAAATAGCTCGAAAAGTGCGATCTCGAAGATTCTGCATACTTCTGACAGAAGTCTCACCAATATTATCGAGGAAAATGCATATCTCAGCTTGAAACCCCACGAAAACCAAGATATCGTTGGTTCTGCATATCAAACGCACTGTGGAGTGGTGAAAACCCCAGAAAACGTGTTTCTCGCACTATCTAGCTCGAAAAGAGCGATCTCGATGATTCAGCATACTTCGGACAGAAGTCTCACCAAGATTATCGCAGAAAATGCATATCTCAGCGTGAAACCCCACGAAAACCAAGATATCGCCGGTTCTGCATATCAAACAAACTGTGGAGTGGTGAAAACACCAGATAACGTGGTTTTCGCATTAAATAGCTCGAAAAGCGCGATCTCGATGATTCTGCATACTTCGGACAGAAGTCTCACCAAGATTATCGTAAAACATGCATATCTCAGCTTGATACCCCACGAAAACCAAGATATCGCCGGTCCTGCATATCAAACACACTGTGGAGTGGTGAAAACACCAGATAACGTGTTTCTCGCATTAAATAGCTCGAAAAGAGCGCTCTCGATGTTTCTGCATACTTCTAACAGAAGTCTCACCAAGATTATCGCAGAAAAATGCATATCTCTGCTTGAAACCCCACGAAAACCAAGATATCTACTGTTGTGCATATCCAACGAACTGTGGAGTGGTGAAAACCCCAGAAAACGTGTTTCTCGCACTATCTAGCTCGAAAAGAGCGATCTCGATGATTCAGCATACTTCGGACAGAAGTCTCACCAAGATTATCGCAGAAAATGCATATCTCAGCGTGAAACCCCACGAAAACCAAGATATCGCCGGTTCTGCATATCAAACGCACTGTGGAGTGGTAAAAACACCAGATAACGTGTTTCTCGCATTAAATAGCTTGAAACGAGCGATCTCGATGATTCTGCATACTTCGGACAGAAGTCTCACCAGGATTATCGTAGAAAATGCATATCTCAGCTTGAAACCCGACGAAAACCGAAATATCGCCGGTTCTGCATATCAAACGCACTGTGGAGTGGTGAAAACACCAGATAACGTGTTTCTCGCATTAAATAGCTCGAAAAGTGCGATCTCGAAGATTCTGCATACTTCTGACAGAAGTCTCACCAGGATTACCGTAGAAAATGCATATCTCAGCTTGAAACCCGACCGAAACCAAGATATCTCCGGTTCTGCATATCCAACGAACTGTGGAGTGGTGAAAACCCCAGAAAACGTGTTTCTCGCATTAAATAGCTCGAAAAGAGCTCTCTCGATGGTTCTGCATACTTCGGACAGATGTTTCAGAAAGCTTATCGCAGAAAATGCATATCTCAGCTTGAAACCCCACGAAAACCAAGATATCGCTGTGTTCAGCATATCAAACACACTGTGGAGTGGTGAAAACGCCAGAAAACGTGTTTCTCGCATTA
This sequence comes from Anthophora plumipes, assembly GCA_951804975.1. Classification (NCBI taxonomy): domain Eukaryota; kingdom Metazoa; phylum Arthropoda; class Insecta; order Hymenoptera; family Apidae; genus Anthophora; species Anthophora plumipes. The sequence goes on from CATORF010000380.1 coordinate 304,500, forward strand.
AATAGCTCGAAAAGAGCGTTCTCGATGATTCTGAATACTTCTCACAGAAGAATATCCAAGATTATCGCAGAAAATGCATATCTCAGCGGGAAACACCACGAAAATCAAGATATCGCCGGTTCAGCATATCAGACGCACTGTGGAGTGGTGAAAACACCAGATAACGTGTTTCGTGCATTAAGTAGCTCGAAAAGAGCGATCTAGATGATTCTGCATACTTCTCACAGAAGAATATCCAATATTATCGCAGAAAATGCATATCTCAGCGGGAAACACCACGAAAATCAAGATATCGCCGGTTCAGCATATCAAACGCACTGTGGAGTGGTAAAAACACCAGAAAACGTGTTTCGTGCATTAAGTAGCTCGAAAAGAGCTCTCTCGATGGTTCTGCATACTTCGGACAGATGTTTCAGAAAGCTTATCGCAGAAAATGCATATCTCAGCTTGAAACCCCACGAAAACCAAGATATCGCTGTGTTCAGCATATCAAACACACTGTGGAGTGGTGAAAACCCCAGAAAACGTGTTTCTCGCATTAAATATCTCGAAAAGAGCGTTCTCGATGATTCTGCATACTTCTCACAGAAGAATATCCAATATTATCGCAGAAAATGCATATCTCAGCGGGAAACACCACGAAAATCAAGATATCGCCGGTTCAGCATATCAAACGCACTGTGGAGTGGTAAAAACACCAGAAAACGTGTTTCGTGCATTAAGTAGCTCGAAAAGAGCGATCTCGACGATTCTGCATACTTCGGACAGAAGTCTCACCAAAATTATCGTAAAAAATGCATATCTCCGCTTGAAACCCAGCGAAAACCAAGATATCGCTGTGTTCAGCATATCAAACACACTGTGGAGTGGTGAAAACGCCAGAAAACGTGTTTCTCGCATTAAATAGCTCGAAAAGAGCGTTCTCGATGATTCTGAATACTTCTCACAGAAGAATATCCAAGATTATCGCAGAAAATGCATATCTCAGCGGGAAACACCACGAAAATCAAGATATCGCCGGTTCAGCATATCAGACGCACTGTGGAGTGGTGAAAACACCAGATAACGTGTTTCGTGCATTAAGTAGCTCGAAAAGAGCGATCTAGATGATTCTGCATACTTCTGACTGAAGTCTCACCAATATTATCGCAGAAAATGCATATCACAGCTTGAAACCAGACGAAAACCAAGATATCGTTGGTTCTGCATATCAAACGCACTGAGGAGTGGTGAAAACACCAGATAACGTGTTCCTCGCATTAAATAGCTCGAAAAGAGCGATCTAGATGATTCAGCATACCTCGGACAGAAGTCTCACCAAGATTATCGCAGAAAATGCATATTTCAGCTGGAAACCCCACGAAAATCAAGATGTCGCCGGTTCTGCACATCAATCGTACCGTGGAGTGGTGAAAACACCAGAAAACGTGTTTCGCGCATTAAGTAGCTCGAAAAGAGCGTTCTCGAAGATTCTGCATACTTCTGACAGAAGTCTCACCAAAATTATCGTAAAAAATGCATATCTCAGCTTGAAACCCCGCGAAAACCAAGATTTCGCTGGTACTGCATATCAAACGCACTGTGGAGTGGTGAAAACACCAAATAACGTGTTTCTCGCATTAAGTAGCTCGAAAAGTGCGATCTCGAAGATTCTGCATACTTCTGACAGAAGTATCACCAGGGTTCTAGTAGAAAATGCATATCTCAGCTTGAAACCCGACCGAAACCAAGATATCTCCGGTTCTGCATTTCAAACGTACTGTGGAGTGGTGAAAACACCAGAAAACGTGTTTCGTGCATTAAGTAGCTCGAAAAGAGCGATCTCGATGATTCTGCATACTTCGGACAGAAGTCTCACCAAAATTATCGTAAAAAATGCATATCTCAGCTTGAAACCCCGCGAAAACCAAGATATCACTGGTTCTGTATATCAAACATACTGTGGGGTACTGAAAACCCCAGAAAACGTGTTTCTCGCATTAAATCTCTCGAAAAGAGCGCTCTCGATGTTTCTGCATACTTCGGACAGATGTTTCACCAAGCTTATCGTAAAACATGCATATCTCAGCTTGATACCCCACGAAAACCAAGATGTCGCCGGTTCTGCATATCAAACGCACTGTGGAGTGGTGAAAACACCAGATAACGTGTTCCTCGCATTAAATAGCTCGAAAAGAGCGATCTCGAAGATTCTGCATACTTCTGACAGAAGTCTCACCAGGATTACCGTAGAAAATGCATATCTCAGCTTGAAACCCGACCGAAACCAAGATATCTCCGGTTCTGCATGTCAAACGTACTGTGGAGTGGTGAAAACACCAGAAAACGTGTTTCGTGCATTAAGTAGCTCGAAAAGAGCGATCTAGATGATTCTGCATACTTCTGACTGAAGTCTCACCAATATTATCGCAGAAAATGCATATCTCAGCTTGAAACCCCACGAAAACCAAGATATCTCCGGTTCTGCATATCCAACGAACTGTGGAGTGGTGAAAACCCCAGAAAACGTGTTTCTCGCATTCAATAGCACGAAAAGAGCTCTCTCGATGATTCTGCATACTTCGGACAGAAGTCTCACCAAGATTATCGTAAAAAATGCATATCTCAGCTTGAAACCCCACGAAAACCAAGATATCACTGGTTCTGTATATCAAACATACTGTGGGGTGCTGAAAACACCAGATAACGTGTTTGTCGCATTAAATAGCTCGAATAGAGCGATCTCGATGATTCTGCATACTTCGGACAGAAGTCTCACCAAGATTATCGTAAAAAATGCATATCTCAGCATGAAACGCCACGAAAACCAAGATTTCGCTGGTACAGCATATCAAACACACTGTGGAGTGGTGAAAACACCAAATAACGTGTTTCTCGCATTAAATAGCTCGAAAAGTGCGATCTCGAAGATTCTGCATACTTCGGACAGATGTTTCACCAAGCTTATCGTAAAACATGCATATCTCAGCTTGATACCCCACGAAAACCAAGATGTCGCCGGTTCTGCATATCAAACCAACTGTGGAGTGGTGAAAACACCAGAAAACGTGTTTCTCGCATTAAATAGCTCGAAAAGAGCTCTCTCGATGATTCTGCATACTTCGGACAGAAGTCTCACCAAGATTATCGTAAAAAATGCATATCTCAGCTTGAAACCCCACGAAAACCAAGATATCACTGGTTCTGTATATCAAACATACTGTGGGGTGCTGAAAACACCAGATAACGTGTTTGTCGCATTAAATAGCTCGAATAGAGCGTTCTCGAAGATGCTGCATACTTCTCACAGAAGTCTCACCAAGATTATCGTAGAAAATGCATATCTCAGCTTGAAACCAGACGAAAACCAAGATATCGTTGGTTCTGCATATCAAACGCACTGAGGAGTGGTGAAAACACCAGATAACGTGTTCCTCGCATTAAATAGCTCGAAAAGAGCGATCTAGATGATTCAGCATACTTCGGACAGACGTCTCACCAAGATTATCGCAGAAAATGCATATTTCAGCTGGAAACCCCACGAAAATCAAGATGTCGCCGGTTCTGCATATCAAACCAACTGTGGAGTGGTGAAAACACCAGAAAACGTGTTTCTCGCATTAAATAGCTCGAAAAGAGCGTTCTCGATGATTCTGAATACTTCTCACAGAAGAATATCCAAGATTATCGCAGAAAATGCATATCTCAGCGGGAAACACCACGAAAATCAAGATATCGCCGGTTCAGCATATCAGACGCACTGTGGAGTGGTGAAAACACCAGATAACGTGTTTCGTGCATTAAGTAGCTCGAAAAGAGCGATCTAGATGATTCTGCATACTTCTGACTGAAGTCTCACCAATATTATCGCAGAAAATGCATATCACAGCTTGAAACCAGACGAAAACCAAGATATCGTTGGTTCTGCATATCAAACGCACTGAGGAGTGGTGAAAACACCAGATAACGTGTTCCTCGCATTAAATAGCTCGAAAAGAGCGATCTAGATGATTCAGCATACTTCGGACAGACGTCTCACCAAGATTATCGCAGAAAATGCATATTTCAGCTGGAAACCCCACGAAAATCAAGATGTCGCCGGTTCTGCACATCAATCGTACCGTGGAGTGGTGAAAACACCAGAAAACGTGTTTCGCGCATTAAGTAGCTCGAAAAGAGCGTTCTCGAAGATTCTGCATACTTCTGACAGAAGTCTCACCAAAATTATCGTAAAAAATGCATATCTCAGCTTGAAACCCCGCGAAAACCAAGATATCGCTGTGTTCAGCATATCAAACAAACTGTGGAGTGGTGAAAAGCCCAGAAAACGTGTTTCTCGCATTAAATAGCTCGAATAGAGCGATCTCGATGATTCTTCATACTTCGGACAGAAGTCTCACCAGGGTTATAGTAGAAAATGCATATCTCAGCTTGGAACCCGACGAAAACCGAGTTATCTCCGGTTCTGCACATCAAACGTACCGTGGAGTGGTGAAAACACCAGAAAACGTGTTTCGTGCATTGAGTAGCTCGAAAAGAGCGATCTAGATGATTCTACATACTTCTGACAGAAGTCTCACCAAGATTATCGTAGAAAATGCATATCTCAGCTTGAAACCCCACGAAAACCAAGATATCACTGGTTCTGTATATCAAACATACTGTGGGGTGCTGAAAACCCCAGAAAACGTGTTTCTCGCATTAAATCTCTCGAAAAGAGCGCTCTCGATGTTTCTGCATACTTCGGACAGATGTTTCACCAAGCTTATCGTAAAACATGCATATCTCAGCTTGATACCCCACGAAAACCAAGATGTCGCCGGTTCTGCATATCAAACGCACTGTGGGGTGGTGAAAACACCAGATAACGTGTTCCTCGCATTAAATATCTCGAAAAGAGCGATCTCGAAGATTCTGCATACCTCTGACAGAAGTCTCACCAGGATTACCGTAGAAAATGCATATCTCAGCTTGAAACCCGACCGAAACCAAGATATCTCCGGTTCTGCACATCAAACGTACCGTGGAGTGGTGAAAACACCAGAAAACGTGTTTCGCGCATTAAGTAGCTCGAAAAGAGCGTTCTCGAAGATTCTGCATACTTCTGACAGAAGTCTCACCAACATTATCGTAGAAAATGCTTATCTCCGCTGGAAACACCACGAAAATCAAGATATCGCCGGTTCTGCATATCAAACCAACTGTGGAGTGGTGAAAACACCAGATAACGTGTTTCTCGCATTAAATAGCTCGAAAAGCGCGATCTCGATGATTCTGCATACTTCTGACAGAAGTCTCACCAGGATTACCGTAGAAAATGCATATCTCAGCTTGCAACCCGACCGAAACCAAGATATCTCCGGTTCTGCACATCAAACGTACCGTGGAGTGGTGAAAACACCAGAAAACGTGTTTCGCGCATTCAATAGCTCGAAAAGAGCTCTCTCGATGGTTCTTCATACTTCGGACAGAAGTCTCAACAAGATTATCGTAAAGAATGCATATCTCAGCATGAAACGCCACGAAAACCAAGATTTCGCTGGTACTGCATATCAAACGCACTGTGACGTGCTGAAAACACCAGAAAACGTGTTTTTCGCATTAAATAGCACGAAAACAGCGATTTCGGTGATTCTGCATACTTCTCACAGAAGAATACCCAAGATGATCGCAGAAAATGCATATCTCAGCGGGAAACACGACGAAAATCAAGATATCGTTGGTTCTGCATATCAAACGCACTGTGGAGTGGTGAAAACACCAGATAACGTGTTTCTCGCATTAAATAGCTCGAAAAGTGCGATCTCGAAGATTCTGCATACTTCGGACAGATGTTTCACCAAGCTTATCGTAAAACATGCATATCTCAGCTTGATACCCCACGAAAACCAAGATGTCGCCGGTTCTGCATATCAAACGCACTGTGGGGTGGTGAAAACACCAGATAACGTGTTCCTCGCATTAAATATCTCGAAAAGAGCGATCTCGATGATTCTGCATACTTCGGACAGAAGTCTCACCAAAATTATCGTAAAAAATGCATATCTCAGCTTGAAACCCCGCGAAAACCAAGATATCGCTGTGTTCAGCATATCAAACAAACTGTGGAGTGGTGAAAAGCCCAGAAAACGTATTTCTCGCATTAAATAGCTCGAATAGAGCGATCTCGATGATTCTTCATACTTCGGACAGAAGTCTCACCAGGATTACCGTAGAAAATGCATATCTCAGCTTGAGACCCGACCGAAACCAAGATATCTCCGGTTCTGCACATCAAACGTACCGTGGAGTGGTGAAAACACCAGAAAACGTGTTTCGCGCATTAAGTAGCTCGAAAAGAGCGTTCTCGAAGATTCTGCATACTTCTGACAGAATTCTCACCAACATTATCGTAGAAAATGCTTATCTCCGCTGGAAAAACCACGAAAATCAAGATATCGCCGGTTCTGCATATCAAACCAACTGTGGAGTGGTGAAAACACCAGATAACGTGTTTCTCGCATTAAATAGCTCGAAAAGCGCGATCTCGATGATTCTGCATACTTCTGACAGAAGTCTCACCAGGATTACCGTAGAAAATGCATATCTCAGCTTGCAACCCGACCGAAACCAAGATATCTCCGGTTCTGCACATCAAACGTACCGTGGAGTGGTGAAAACACCAGAAAACGTGTTTCGCGCATTCAATAGCTCGAAAAGAGCTCTCTCGATGGTTCTTCATACTTCGGACAGACGTCTCAACAAGATTATCGTAAAGAATGCATATCTCAGCATGAAACGCCACGAAAACCAAGATTTCGCTGGTACTGCATATCAAACGCACTGTGACGTGCTGAAAACACCAGAAAACGTGTTTTTCGCATTAAATAGCACGAAAACAGCGATTTCGGTGATTCTGCATACTTCTCACAGAAGAATATCCAAGATGATCGCAGAAAATGCATATATCAGCTTGAAACCCGACCGAAACCAAGATATCTCCGGTTCTGCATGTCAAACGTACTGTGGAGTGGTGAAAACACCAGAAAACGTGTTTCGTGCATTAAGTATCTCGAAAAGAGCGATCTAGATGATTCTGCATACTTCTGACAGAAGTCTCACCAAGATTATCACAGGAAATGCATATCTCAGCTTGAAACCCCACGAAAACCAAGATATCTCCGGTTCTGCATATCGAACGAACTGTGGAGTGGTGAAAACCCCAGAAAACGTGTTTCTCGCATTAAATAGCTCGAAAAGAGCGCTCTCGATGTTTTTGCATACTTCGGACAGATGTTTCACCAAGCTTATCGTAGAAAATGCATATCTCAGCTTGAAACCCGACGAAAACCAAAATATCTCCGGTTCTGCATATCCAACGCACTGTGGTGTGGTGAAAACACCAGATAACGTGTTTCTCGCATTAAATAGCTCGAAAAGAGCGCTCTCGAAGTTTCTGCATACTTCGGACAGATGTTTCACGAAGCTTATCGCAGAAAATGCATATCTCAGCTTGAAACGCCACGAATACCAAGATATCTACTGTTCTGCATATCAAACGCACTGTGGAGTGGTGAAAACACCAGAAAACGTGTTTCTCGCATTAAATAGCTCAAAAAGAGCGCTCTCGATGTTTCTGCATACTTCGGACAGATGTATCACCAAGCTTATCGTAAAACATGCATATCTCAGCTTGATACCCCACGAAAACAAAGATGTCGCCGGTTCTGCATATAAAACGCACTGTGGAGTGGTGAAAACACCAGAAAACGTGTTTCTCGCATCAAGTAGCTCGAAAAGAGCGTTCTCGAAAGTCCTGCATACTTCTGACAGAAGTCTCACCAAGATTATCGTAGAAAATGCATATCTCAGCTTGAAACCCGACGAAATCCGAGTTATCTCCGGTTTGGCACATCAAACGTACCGCGGAGTGGTGAAAACACCAGAAAACGTGTTTCGCGCATTAAGTAGCTCGAAAAGAGCGTTCTAGAAGATTCTGCATACTTCTGACAGAAGTCTCACCAACATTATCGTAGAAAATGCATATCTCAGCTGGAAACACCACGAAAATCAAGGTATCGCCGGTTCTGCATATCGAACCAACTGTGGAGTGGTGAAAACACTAGATAACGTGTTTCTCGCATTAAATAGCACGAAAAGCGCGGTCTCGATGATTCTGCATACTTCGGACAGAAGTCTCACCAAGATTATCGTAAAACATGCATATCTCAGCTTGATACCCCACGAAAACCAAGATATCGCCGGTTCTGCATATCAAACGCACTGTGGAGTGGTGAAAACACCAGATAACGTGTTTCTCGCATTAAATAGCTCGAAAAGTGCGATCTCGATGTCGAAGCATACTTCGGACAGAAGTCTCACCAAGATTATCGTAAAAAATGCATATCTCAGCTTGAAACCCCACGAAAACCAAGATATCCCTGGTTCTGCATATCAAACGCACTGTGGAGTGCTGAAAACACCAGATAACGTGTTTGTCGCATTAAATAGCCCGAATAGAGCGATCTCGATGATTCTGCATACTTCGGACAGAAGTCTCACCAATATTATCGCAGAAAATGCACATCTCAGCTTGAAACCCGACGAAAACCACGATGTCGCCGATTCTGCATATCAAACGCACTGTGGGGTGGTGAAAACACCAGAAAACGTGTTTCTCGCATTAAATAGCTCGAAAAGAGCGCTTTCGATGTTTCTGCATACTTCGGACAGATGTATCACCAAGCTTATCGTAAAACATGCATATCTCAGCTCGATACCCCACGAAAACCAAGATGTCGCCGGTTCTGCATATCAAACGCGCTGTGGAGTGGTGAAAACACCAGAAAACGTGTTTCTCGCATCAAGTAGCTCGAAAAGAGCGTTCTCGAAGGTCCTGCATACTTCTGACAGAAGTCTCACCAAGATTATCGTAGAAAATGCATATCTCAGCTTGAAACCCGACGAAAACCGAGTTATCTCTGGTTTGGCACATCAAACGTACCGTGGAGTGGTGAAAACACCAGAAAACGTGTTTCTCGCATCAAGTAGCTCGAAAAGAGCGTTCTCGAAGGTCCTGCATACTTCTGACAGAAGTCTCACCAAGATTATCGTAGAAAATGCATATCTCAGCTTGAAACCCGACGAAAACCGAGTTATCTCCGGTTTGGCACATCAAACGTACCGTGGAGTGGTGAAAACACCAGAAAACGTGTTTCTCGCATTAAATAGCTCGAAAATAGCGCTCTCGATGTTTCTGCATACTTCGGACAGATGTATCACCAAGCTTATCGTAAAACATGCATATCTCAGCTTGATACCCCACGAAAACCAAGATGTCGCCGGTTCTGCATATCAAACGCACTGTGGAGTGGTGAAAACACCAGAAAACGTGTTTCTCGCATCAAGTAGCTCGAAAAGAGCGTTCTCGAAGGTCCTGCATACTTCTGACAGAAGTCTCACCAAGATTATCGTAGAAAATGCATATCTCAGCTTGAAACCCGACGAAAACCGAGTTATCTCCGGTTTGGCACATCAAACGTACCGTGGAGTGGTGAAAACACCAGAAAACGTGTTTCGCGCATTAACTAGCTCGAAAAGAGCGTTCTCGAAGATTCTGCATACTTCTGACAGAAGTCTCACCAACATTATCGTAGAAAATGCATATCTCATCTTGAAACACCACGAAAATCAAGATATCGTCGGTTCTGCATATCAAACCAACTGTGGAGCGGTGAAAACACCAGATAACGTGTTTCTCGCATCAAGTAGCTCGAAAAGAGCGTTCTCGAAGGTCCTGCATACTTCTGACAGAAGTCTCACCAACATTATCGTAGAAAATGCATATCTCAGCTTGAAACCCCACGAAAACCAAGATATCGCCGGTTCTGCATATCAAACGCACTGTGGAGTGGTGAAAACACCAGATAACGTGTTTCTCGCATTAAATAGATAGAAAAGTGCGATCTCGAAGAAGCTGCATACTTCTGACAGAAGTCTCACCAAGATTATCGTAGAAAATGCATATCTCAGCTTGAAACCCGACGTAAACCGAGTTATCTCCGGGTTGGCACATCAAACGTACCGCGGAGTGGTGAAAACACCAGAAAACGTGTTTCGCGCATTAAGTAGCTCGAAAAGAGCGTTCTAGAAGATTCTGCATACTTCTGACAGAAGTCTCACCAACATTATCGTAGAAAATGCATATCTCAGCTGGAATCCCCACGAAAACCAAGGTATCTACTGTTCTGCATATCCGCACTGTGGAGTGGTGAAAACACCAGATAACGTGTTTCTCGCATTAAATAGCTCGAAAAGTGCGATCTCGAAGATTCTGCATACTTCTGACAGAAGTCTCACCAGGATTACCGTAGAAAATGCATATCTCAGCTTGAAACCCGACCGAAACCAAGATATCTCCGGTTCTGCACATCAAACGTACCGTGGAGTGGTGAAAACACCAGAAAACGTGTTTCGCGCATTAACTAGCTCGAAAAGAGCGATCTCGAAGATTCTGCATACTTCTGACAGAAGCCTCACCAACATTATCGTAGAAAATGCATATCTCATCTTGAAACCCCACGAAAACCAAGATATCCCTGGTTCTGCATATCAAACCCACTGTGGAGTGCTGAAAACACCAGATAACGTGTTTGTCGCATTAAATAGCTCGAAAAGTGCGATCTAGATGATTCTGCATACTTCGGACAGAAGTCTCACCAAGATTATCGCAGAAAATGCATATCTCAGCTTGAAACCCCACGAAAACCAAGATATCGCCGGTTCTGCATATCATACGCACTGTGGAGTGGTGAAAACACCAGATAACGTGTTTCTCGCATTAAATAGCTCGAAACGAGCGATCTCGATGTCGAAGCATACTTCGGACAGAAGTCTCACCAAGATTATCGTAAAAAATGCATATCTCAGCTTGAAACCCCACGAAAACCAAGATATCCCTGGTTCTGCATATCAAACGCACTGTGGAGTGCTGAAAACACCAGATAACGTGTTTCTCGCATTAAATAGCTCGAAACGAGCGATCTCGATGTCGAAGCATACTTCGGACAGAAGTCTCACCAAGCTTATCGTAGAAAATGCATATCTCAGCTTGAAACCCGACGAAAACCAAAATATCTCCGGTTCTGCATATCCAACGCACTGTGGTGTGGTGAAAACACCAGATAACGTGTTTCTCGCATTAAATAGCTCGAAAAGAGCGCTCTCGAAGTTTCTGCATACTTCGGACAGATGTTTCACGAAGCTTATCGCAGAAAATGCATATCTCAGCTTGAAACGCCACGAATACCAAGATATCTACTGTTCTGCATATCAAACGCACTGTGGAGTGGTGAAAACACCAGAAAACGTGTTTCTCGCATTAAATAGCTCAAAAAGAGCGCTCTCGATGTTTCTGCATACTTCGGACAGATGTATCACCAAGCTTATCGTAAAACATGCATATCTCAGCTTGATACCCCACGAAAACAAAGATGTCGCCGGTTCTGCATATAAAACGCACTGTGGAGTGGTGAAAACACCAGAAAACGTGTTTCTCGCATCAAGTAGCTCGAAAAGAGCGTTCTCGAAAGTCCTGCATACTTCTGACAGAAGTCTCACCAAGATTATCGTAGAAAATGCATATCTCAGCTTGAAACCCGACGAAAACCGAGTTATCTCCGGTTTGGCACATCAAACGTACCGCGGAGTGGTGAAAACACCAGAAAACGTGTTTCGCGCATTAAGTAGCTCGAAAAGAGCGTTCTAGAAGATTCTGCATACTTCTGACAGAAGTCTCACCAACATTATCGTAGAAAATGCATATCTCAGCTGGAAACACCACGAAAATCAAGGTATCGCCGGTTCTGCATATCGAACCAACTGTGGAGTGGTGAAAACACTAGATAACGTGTTTCTCGCATTAAATAGCACGAAAAGCGCGGTCTCGATGATTCTGCATACTTCGGACAGAAGTCTCACCAAGATTATCGTAAAACATGCATATCTCAGCTTGATACCCCACGAAAACCAAGATATCGCCGGTTCTGCATATCAAACGCACTGTGGAGTGGTGAAAACACCAGATAACGTGTTTCTCGCATTAAATAGCTCGAAAAGTGCGATCTCGATGTCGAAGCATACTTCGGACAGAAGTCTCACCAAGATTATCGTAAAAAATGCATATCTCAGCTTGAAACCCCACGAAAACCAAGATATCCCTGGTTCTGCATATCAAACGCACTGTGGAGTGCTGAAAACACCAGATAACGTGTTTGTCGCATTAAATAGCCCGAATAGAGCGATCTCGATGATTCTGCATACTTCGGACAGAAGTCTCACCAATATTATCGCAGAAAATGCACATCTCAGCTTGAAACCCGACGAAAACCACGATGTCGCCGATTCTGCATATCAAACGCACTGTGGGGTGGTGAAAACACCAGAAAACGTGTTTCTCGCATTAAATAGCTCGAAAAGAGCGCTTTCGATGTTTCTGCATACTTCGGACAGATGTATCACCAAGCTTATCGTAAAACATGCATATCTCAGCTCGATACCCCACGAAAACCAAGATGTCGCCGGTTCTGCATATCAAACGCGCTGTGGAGTGGTGAAAACACCAGAAAACGTGTTTCTCGCATCAAGTAGCTCGAAAAGAGCGTTCTCGAAGGTCCTGCATACTTCTGACAGAAGTCTCACCAAGATTATCGTAGAAAATGCATATCTCAGCTTGAAACCCGACGAAAACCGAGTTATCTCTGGTTTGGCACATCAAACGTACCGTGGAGTGGTGAAAACACCAGAAAACGTGTTTCTCGCATCAAGTAGCTCGAAAAGAGCGTTCTCGAAGGTCCTGCATACTTCTGACAGAAGTCTCACCAAGATTATCGTAGAAAATGCATATCTCAGCTTGAAACCCGACGAAAACCGAGTTATCTCCGGTTTGGCACATCAAACGTACCGTGGAGTGGTGAAAACACCAGAAAACGTGTTTCTCGCATTAAATAGCTCGAAAATAGCGCTCTCGATGTTTCTGCATACTTCGGACAGATGTATCACCAAGCTTATCGTAAAACATGCATATCTCAGCTTGATACCCCACGAAAACCAAGATGTCGCCGGTTCTGCATATCAAACGCACTGTGGAGTGGTGAAAACACCAGAAAACGTGTTTCTCGCATCAAGTAGCTCGAAAAGAGCGTTCTCGAAGGTCCTGCATACTTCTGACAGAAGTCTCACCAAGATTATCGTAGAAAATGCATATCTCAGCTTGAAACCCGACGAAAACCGAGTTATCTCCGGTTTGGCACATCAAACGTACCGTGGAGTGGTGAAAACACCAGAAAACGTGTTTCGCGCATTAACTAGCTCGAAAAGAGCGTTCTCGAAGATTCTGCATACTTCTGACAGAAGTCTCACCAACATTATCGTAGAAAATGCATATCTCATCTTGAAACACCACGAAAATCAAGATATCGTCGGTTCTGCATATCAAACCAACTGTGGAGCGGTGAAAACACCAGATAACGTGTTTCTCGCATCAAGTAGCTCGAAAAGAGCGTTCTCGAAGGTCCTGCATACTTCTGACAGAAGTCTCACCAACATTATCGTAGAAAATGCATATCTCAGCTTGAAACCCCACGAAAACCAAGATATCGCCGGTTCTGCATATCAAACGCACTGTGGAGTGGTGAAAACACCAGATAACGTGTTTCTCGCATTAAATAGATAGAAAAGTGCGATCTCGAAGAAGCTGCATACTTCTGACAGAAGTCTCACCAAGATTATCGTAGAAAATGCATATCTCAGCTTGAAACCCGACGTAAACCGAGTTATCTCCGGGTTGGCACATCAAACGTACCGCGGAGTGGTGAAAACACCAGAAAACGTGTTTCGCGCATTAAGTAGCTCGAAAAGAGCGTTCTAGAAGATTCTGCATACTTCTGACAGAAGTCTCACCAACATTATCGTAGAAAATGCATATCTCAGCTGGAATCCCCACGAAAACCAAGGTATCTACTGTTCTGCATATCCGCACTGTGGAGTGGTGAAAACACCAGATAACGTGTTTCTCGCATTAAATAGCTCGAAAAGTGCGATCTCGAAGATTCTGCATACTTCTGACAGAAGTCTCACCAGGATTACCGTAGAAAATGCATATCTCAGCTTGAAACCCGACCGAAACCAAGATATCTCCGGTTCTGCACATCAAACGTACCGTGGAGTGGTGAAAACACCAGAAAACGTGTTTCGCGCATTAACTAGCTCGAAAAGAGCGATCTCGAAGATTCTGCATACTTCTGACAGAAGCCTCACCAACATTATCGTAGAAAATGCATATCTCATCTTGAAACCCCACGAAAACCAAGATATCCCTGGTTCTGCATATCAAACCCACTGTGGAGTGCTGAAAACACCAGATAACGTGTTTGTCGCATTAAATAGCTCGAAAAGTGCGATCTAGATGATTCTGCATACTTCGGACAGAAGTCTCACCAAGATTATCGCAGAAAATGCATATCTCAGCTTGAAACCCCACGAAAACCAAGATATCGCCGGTTCTGCATATCATACGCACTGTGGAGTGGTGAAAACACCAGATAACGTGTTTCTCGCATTAAATAGCTCGAAACGAGCGATCTCGATGTCGAAGCATACTTCGGACAGAAGTCTCACCAAGATTATCGTAAAAAATGCATATCTCAGCTTGAAACCCCACGAAAACCAAGATATCCCTGGTTCTGCATATCAAACGCACTGTGGAGTGCTGAAAACACCAGATAACGTGTTTGTCGCATTAAATAGCCCGAATAGAGCGATCTCGATGATTCTGCATACTTCGGACAGAAGTCTCACCAATATTATCGTAGAAAATGCATATCTCAGCTTGAAACCCGACGAAAACCGAGTTATCTCCGGTTTGGCACATCAAACGTACCGTGGAGTGGTGAAAACACCAGAAAACGTGTTTCTCGCATTAAATAGCTCGAAAATAGCGCTCTCGATGTTTCTGCATACTTCGGACAGATGTATCACCAAGCTTATCGTAAAACATGCATATCTCAGCTTGATACCCCACGAAAACCAAGATGTCGCCGGTTCTGCATATCAAACGCACTGTGGAGTGGTGAAAACACCAGAAAACGTGTTTCTCGCATCAAGTAGCTCGAAAAGAGCGTTCTCGAAGGTCCTGCATACTTCTGACAGAAGTCTCACCAAGATTATCGTAGAAAATGCATATCTCAGCTTGAAACCCGACGAAAACCGAGTTATCTCCGGTTTGGCACATCAAACGTACCGTGGAGTGGTGAAAACACCAGAAAACGTGTTTCGCGCATTATGTAGCTCGAAAAGAGCGTTCTCGAAGATTCTGCATTCTTCTGACAGAAGTCTCACCAACATTATCGTAGAAAATGCATATCTCAGCTGGAAACACCACGAAAATCAAGATATCGTCGGTTCTGCATATCAAACCAACTGTGGAGCGGTGAAAACACCAGATATCGTGTTTCTCGCATTACATAGCTCGAAAAGCGCGATCTCGATGATTCTGCATACTTCGGACAGAAGTCTCACCAAGATTATCGTAAAACATGCATATCTCAGCTTGATACCCAACGAAAACCAAGATATCGCCGGTTCTGCATATCAAACGCACTGTGGAGTGGTGAAAACACCAGATAACGTGTTTCTCGCATTAAATAGATAGAAAAGTGCGATCTCGAAGATTCTGCATACTTCTGACAGAAGTCTCACCAGGATTATCGTAGAAAATGCATATCTCAGCTTGAAACCCGACCGAAACCAAGATATCTCCGGTTCTGCATGTCAAACGTACTATGGAGTGGTGAAAACACCAGAAAACGTGTTTCTCGCATTAAGTAGCTCGAAAAGAGCGTACTCGAAGATTCTGCATACTTCTGACAGAGGTCTCACCAATATTATCGTAGAAAAAGCATATCTCAGCTTGAAACCCGACCGAAACGGAGATATCTCCGGTTCTGCATGTCTAACGTACTGTGGAATGGTGAATACACCAGAAAACGTGTTTCTCGCATTAAATAGCTCGAAAAGGGAGTTCTCGATGATTCTGCATACTTCTCATAGATGAAACACCAAGATTATCGCAGAAAATGCATATTTCAGCTGGAATCCCCACGAAAACCAAGGTATCTACTGTTCTGCATATCAAAAGCACTGTGGAGTGGGGAAAACACCAGATAACGTGTTTCTCGCACTAGCTAGCTCGAAAAGAGCGATCTCGATGATTCAGCATACATCGGACAGAAGTCTCACCAAGATGATCGCAGAAAATACATATCTCAGCTTGAAACCACACGAAAACCAGATATCGCCGGTTCTGCATGTCAAACGTACTGTGGAGTGGTGAAAACACCAGAAAACGAGTTTCGTGCATTAAGTAGCTCGAAAAGCGCGATCTAGATAATTCTGCATACTTATGACTGAGGTCTCACCAATATTATCGCAGAAAATGCATATCTCAGCTAGAAACCGCTCGAAAATCAAGATGTCGCCGGTTCTGCATATCAAACGCACTGTGGAGTGGTGAAAACAACCAGATAACGTGTTTCTCGCATTAAATAGCTCGCAAAGAGCGATATCGATGATACTGCAAACTTCTCACAGTAGAATATCCAAGATTATCGTAGAAAATGCATATCTCATCGGGAAACCCAATGAAACCGAAGATATGGCAATTTCCGCATATCAAACGCACTGTGGAGTGCTGAAAACACCAGAAAACGTGTTTCTCGCATTAAATAGCTCGAAAAGCGCGATCTCGATGATTCTGCATACTTCTGACAGAAGTCTCACCAGGATTACCGTAGAAAATGCATATCTCAGCTTGCAACCCGACCGAAACCAAGATATCTGCGGTTCTGCACATCAAACGTACCGTGGAGTGGTGAAAACACCAGAAATCGTGTTTCGCGCATTCAATAGCTCGAAAAGAGCTCTCTCGATGGTTCTTCATACTTCGGACAGAAGTCTCAACAAGATTATCGTAAAGAATGCACATCTCAGCATGAAACGCCACGAAAACCAAGATTTCGCTGGTACTGCATATCAAACGCACTGTGACGTGCTGAAAACACCAGAAAACGTGTTTTTCGCATTAAATAGCACGAAAACAGCGATTTCGGTGATTCTGCATACTTCTCACAGAAGAATACCCAAGATGATCGCAGAAAATGCATATCTCAGCGGGAAACACGACGAAAATCAAGATATCGTTGGTTCTGCATATCAAACGCACTGTGGAGTGGTGAAAACACCAGATAACGTGTTTCTCGCATTAAATAGCTCGAAAAGTGCGATCTCGAAGATTCTGCATACGTCTGACAGAAGTCTCACCAGGATTACCGTAGAAAATGCATATCTCAGCTTGAAACCCGACCGAAACCAAGATATCTCCGGTTCTGCACATCAAACGTACCGTGGAGTGGTGAAAACACCAGAAAACGTGTTTCGCGCATTAAGTAGCTCGAAAAGAGCGTTCTCGAAGATTCTGCATACTTCTGACAGAAGTCTCACCAACATTATCGTAGAAAATGCTTATCTCCGCTGGAAACACCACGAAAATCAAGATATCGCCGGTTCTGCATATCAAACCAACCGTGGAGTGGTGAAAACACCAGAAAACGTGTTTCGCGCATTAAGTAGCTCGAAAAGAGCGTTCTCGAAGATTCTGCATACTTCTGACAGAAGTCTCACCAACATTATCGTAGAAAATGCTTATCTCCGCTGGAAACACCACGAAAGTCAAGATATCGCCGGTTCTGCATATCAAACCAACTGTGGAGTGGTGAAAACACCAGATAACGTGTTTCTCGCATTAAATAGCTCGAAAAGCGCGATCTCGATGATTCTGCATACTTCGGACAGAAGTCTCACCAAGATTATCGTAAAACATGCATATCTCAGCTTGATACCCCACGAAAACCAAGATATCGCCGGTTCTGCATATCAAACGCACTGTGGATTGGAGAAAACACCAGATAACGTGTTTCTCGCATTAAATAGCTAGAAAAGTGCGATCTCGAAGATTCTGCTTACTTCTGACAGAAGTCTCACCA
Organism: Anthophora plumipes; assembly: GCA_951804975.1. NCBI lineage: Eukaryota > Metazoa > Arthropoda > Insecta > Hymenoptera > Apidae > Anthophora > Anthophora plumipes. Next base: position 322,556 of record CATORF010000380.1, read on the forward strand.
GGATTATCGTAGAAAATGCATATCTCAGCTTGAAACCCGACCGAAACCAAGATATCTCCTGTTCTGCATGTCAAACGTACTGTGGAGTGGTGAAAACACCAGAAAACGTGTTTCGTGCATTAAGTATCTCGAAAAGAACGATCTAGATGATTCTGCATACTTCTGACAGAAGTCTCACAAAGATTATCACAGGAAATGCATATCTCAGCTTGAAACCCCACGAAAACCAAGATATCTCCGGTTCTGCATATCCAACGAACTGTGGAGTGGTGAAAACCCCAGAAAACGTGTTTCTCGCATTAAATAGCTCGAAAAGAGCGCTCTCGATGTTTCTGCATACTTCGGACAGATGTATCACCAAGCTTATCGTAGAAAATGCATATCTCAGCTTGAAACCCGACGAAAACCAAAATATCTCCGGTTCTGCATATCCAACGCACTGTGGTGTGGTGAAAACACCAGATAACGTGTTTCTCGCATTAAATAGCACGAAAAGAGCGCTCTCGAAGTTTCTGCATACTTCGGACAGATGTTTCACGAAGCTTATCGCAGAAAATGCATATCTCAGCTTGAAACGCCACGAATACCAAGATATCTACTGTTCTGCATATCAAACGCACTGTGGAGTGGTGAAAACACCAGAAAACGTGTTTCTCGCATTAAATAGCTCGAAAAGAGCGCTCTCGATGTTTCTGCATACTTCGGACAGATGTATCACCAAGCTTATCGTAAAACATGCATATCTCAGCTTGATACCCCACGAAAACAAAGATTTCGCTGGTACTGCATATCAAACGCACTGTGGAGTGGTGAAAACACCAAATAACGTGGTTTTCGCATTAAGTAGCTCGAAAAGAGCGATCTCGATGATTCTGCATACTTCGGACAGAAGTCTCACCAAAATTATCGTAAAAAATGCATATCTCAGCTTGAAACCCCGCGAAAACCAAGATATCGCTGTGTTCAGCATATCAAACAAACTGTGGAGTGGTGAAAAGCCCAGAAAACGTATTTCTCGCATTAAATAGCTCGAATAGAGCGATCTCGATGATTCTTCATACTTCGGACAGAAGTCTCAACAAGATTATCGTAAAGTATGCATATCTCAGCTTGAAACCCCACGAAAACCAAGATATCACTGGTTCTGTATATCAAACATACTGTGGGGTGCTGAAAACCCCAGAAAACGTGTTTCTCGCATTAAATCTCTCGAAAAGAGCGCTCTCGATGTTTCTGCATACTTCGGACAGATGTTTCACCAAGCTTATCGTAAAACATGCATATCTCAGCTTGATACCCCACGAAAACCAAGATGTCGCCGGTTCTGCATATCAAACGCACTGTGGAGTGGTGAAAACACCAGATAACGTGTTCCTCGCATTAAATATCTCGAAAAGAGCGATCTCGAAGATTCTGCATACTTCTGACAGAAGTCTCACCAGGATTACCGTAGAAAATGCATATCTCAGCTTGAAACCCGACCGAAACCAAGATATCTCCGGTTCTGCACATCAAACGTACCGTGGAGTGGTGAAAACACCAGAAAACGTGTTTCGCGCATTAAGTAGCTCGAAAAGAGCGTTCTCGAAGATTCTGCATACTTCTGACAGAAGTCTCACCAACATTATCGTAGAAAATGCTTATCTCCGCTGGAAAAACCACGAAAATCAAGATATCGCCGGTTCTGCATATCAAACCAACTGTGGAGTGGTGAAAACACCAGATAACGTGTTTCTCGCATTAAATAGCTCGAAAAGCGCGATCTCGATGATTCTGCATACTTCTGACTGAAGTCTCACCAGGATTACCGTAGAAAATGCATATCTCAGCTTGCAACCCGACCGAAACCAAGATATCTCCGGTTCTGCACATCAAACGTACCGTGGAGTGGTGAAAACACCAGAAAACGTGTTTCGCGCATTCAATAGCTCGAAAAGAGCTCTCTCGATGGTTCTTCATACTTCGGACAGACGTCTCAACAAGATTATCGTAAAGAATGCATATCTCAGCATGAAACGCCACGAAAACCAAGATTTCGCTGGTACTGCATATCAAACGCACTGTGACGTGCTGAAAACACCAGAAAACGTGTTTTTCGCATTAAATAGCACGAAAACAGCGATTTCGGTGATTCTGCATACTTCTCACAGAAGAATATCCAAGATGATCGCAGAAAATGCATATATCAGCTTGAAACCCGACCGAAACCAAGATATCTCCGGTTCTGCATGTCAAACGTACTGTGGAGTGGTGAAAACACCAGAAAACGTGTTTCGTGCATTAAGTATCTCGAAAAGAGCGATCTAGATGATTCTGCATACTTCTGACAGAAGTCTCACCAAGATTATCACAGGAAATGCATATCTCAGCTTGAAACCCCACGAAAACCAAGATATCTCCGGTTCTGCATATCGAACGAACTGTGGAGTGGTGAAAACCCCAGAAAACGTGTTTCTCGCATTAAATAGCTCGAAAAGAGCGCTCTCGATGTTTCCGCATACTTCGGACAGATGTTTCACCAAGCTTATCGTAGAAAATGCATATCTCAGCTTGAAACCCGACGAAAACCAAAATATCTCCGGTTCTGCATATCCAACGCACTGTGGTGTGGTGAAAACACCAGATAACGTGTTTCTCGCATTAAATAGCTCGAAAAGAGCGCTCTCGAAGTTTCTGCATACTTCGGACAGATGTTTCACGAAGCTTATCGCAGAAAATGCATATCTCAGCTTGAAACGCCACGAATACCAAGATATCTACTGTTCTGCATATCAAACGCACTGTGGAGTGGTGAAAACACCAGAAAACGTGTTTCTCGCATTAAATAGCTCGAAAAGAGCGCTCTCGATGTTTCTGCATACTTCGGACAGATGTATCACCAAGCTTATCGTAAAACATGCATATCTCAGCTTGATACCCCACGAAAACAAAGATGTCGCCGGTTCTGCATATAAAACGCACTGTGGAGTGGTGAAAACACCAGAAAACGTGTTTCTCGCATCAAGTAGCTCGAAAAGAGCGTTCTCGAAAGTCCTGCATACTTCTGACAGAAGTCTCACCAAGATTATCGTAGAAAATGCATATCTCAGCTTGAAACCCGACGAAAACCGAGTTATCTCCGGTTTGGCACATCAAACGTACCGCGGAGTGGTGAAAACACCAGAAAACGTGTTTCGCGCATTAAGTAGCTCGAAAAGAGCGTTCTAGAAGATTCTGCATACTTCTGACAGAAGTCTCACCAACATTATCGTAGAAAATGCATATCTCAGCTGGAAACACCACGAAAATCAAGATGTCGCCGGTTCTGCATATCAAACGCACTGTGGAGTGGTGAAAACACCAGAAAACGTGTTTCTCGCATTAAATAGCTCGAAAAGAGCGCTCTCGATGTTTCTGCATACTTCGGACAGATGTATCACCAAGCTTATCGTAAAACATGCATATCTCAGCTTGATACCCCACGAAAACAAAGATGTCGCCGGTTCTGCATATAAAACGCACTGTGGAGTGGTGAAAACACCAGAAAACGTGTTTCTCGCATCAAGTAGCTCGAAAAGAGCGTTCTCGAAAGTCCTGCATACTTCTGACAGAAGTCTCACCAAGATTATCGCAGAAAATGCACATCTCAGCTTGAAACCCGACGAAAACCACGATGTCGCCGATTCTGCATATCAAACGCACTGTGGGGTGGTGAAAACACCAGAAAACGTGTTTCTCGCATTAAATAGCTCGAAAAGAGCGCTTTCGATGTTTCTGCATACTTCGGACAGATGTATCACCAAGCTTATCGTAAAACATGCATATCTCAGCTCGATACCCCACGAAAACCAAGATGTCGCCGGTTCTGCATATCAAACGCACTGTGGAGTGGTGAAAACACCAGAAAACGTGTTTCTCGCATCAAGTAGCTCGAAAAGAGCGTTCTCGAAGGTCCTGCATACTTCTGACAGAAGTCTCACCAAGATTATCGTAGAAAATGCATATCTCAGCTTGAAACCCGACGAAAACCGAGTTATCTCTGGTTTGGCACATCAAACGTACCGTGGAGTGGTGAAAACACCAGAAAACGTGTTTCTCGCATCAAGTAGCTCGAAAAGAGCGTTCTCGAAGGTCCTGCATACTTCTGACAGAAGTCTCACCAAGATTATCGTAGAAAATGCATATCTCAGCTTGAAACCCGACGAAAACCGAGTTATCTCCGGTTTGGCACATCAAACGTACCGTGGAGTGGTGAAAACACCAGAAAACGTGTTTCTCGCATTAAATAGCTCGAAAATAGCGCTCTCGATGTTTCTGCATACTTCGGACAGATGTATCACCAAGCTTATCGTAAAACATGCATATCTCAGCTTGATACCCCACGAAAACCAAGATGTCGCCGGTTCTGCATATCAAACGCACTGTGGAGTGGTGAAAACACCAGAAAACGTGTTTCTCGCATCAAGTAGCTCGAAAAGAGCGTTCTCGAAGGTCCTGCATACTTCTGACAGAAGTCTCACCAAGATTATCGTAGAAAATGCATATCTCAGCTTGAAACCCGACGAAAACCGAGTTATCTCCGGTTTGGCACATCAAACGTACCGTGGAGTGGTGAAAACACCAGAAAACGTGTTTCGCGCATTAACTAGCTCGAAAAGAGCGTTCTCGAAGATTCTGCATACTTCTGACAGAAGTCTCACCAACATTATCGTAGAAAATGCATATCTCATCTTGAAACACCACGAAAATCAAGATATCGTCGGTTCTGCATATCAAACCAACTGTGGAGCGGTGAAAACACCAGATAACGTGTTTCTCGCATTACATAGCTCGAAAAGTGCGATCTCGATGATTCTGCATACTTCGGACAGAAGTCTCACCAAGATTATCGTAAAACATGCATATCTCAGCTTGATACCCCACGAAAACCAAGATATCGCCGGTTCTGCATATCAAACGCACTGTGGAGTGGTGAAAACACCAGATAACGTGTTTCTCGCATTAAATAGATAGAAAAGTGCGATCTCGAAGAAGCTGCATACTTCTGACAGAAGTCTCACCAGGATTATCGTAGAAAATGCATATCTCAGCTTGAAACCCGACCGAAACCAAGATATCTCCGGTTCTGCATGTCAAACGTACTGTGGAGTGGTGAAAACACCAGAAAACGAGTTTCGTGCATTAAGTAGCTCGTAAAGCGCGATCTAGATGATTCTGCATACTGATGACTGAAGTCTCACCAATATTATCGCAGAAAATGCATATCTCAGCTAGAAACCGCACGAAAATCAAGATGTCGCCGGTTCTGCATATCAAACGCACTGTGGAGTGGTGAAAACGCCAGAAAACGTGTTTCTCGCATCAAGTAGCTCGAAAAGAGCGTTCTCGAAGGTCCTGCATACTTCTGACAGAAGTCTCACCAACATTATCGTAGAAAATGCATATCTCAGCTTGAAACCCGACGAAAACCGAGTTATCTCCGGTTTGGCACATCAAACGTACCGCGGAGTGGTGAAAACACCAGAAAACGTGTTTCTCGCATCAAGTAGCCCGAAAAGAGCGTTCTCGAAGGTCCTGCATACTTCTGACAGAAGTCTCACCAAGATTATCGTAGAAAATGCATATCTCAGCTTGAAACCCGACGTAAACCGAGTTATCTCCGGGTTGGCACATCAAACGTACCGCGGAGTGGTGAAAACACCAGAAAACGTGTTTCGCGCATTAAGTAGCTCGAAAAGAGCGTTCTAGAAGATTCTGCATACTTCTGACAGAAGTCTCACCAACATTATCGTAGAAAATGCATATCTCAGCTGGAATCCCCACGAAAACCAAGGTATCTACTGTTCTGCATATCAAACGCACTGTGGAGTGGTGAAAACACCAGATAACGTGTTTCTCGCATTAAATAGCTCGAAAAGTGCGATCTCGAAGATTCTGCATACTTCTGACAGAAGTCTCACCAGGATTACCGTAGAAAATGCATATCTCAGCTTGAAACCCGACCGAAACCAAGATATCTCCGGTTCTGCACATCAAACGTACCGTGGAGTGGTGAAAACACCAGAAAACGTGTTTCGCGCATTAACTAGCTCGAAAAGAGCGATCTCGAAGATTCTGCATACTTCTGACAGAAGCCTCACCAACATTATCGTAGAAAATGCAAATCTCATCTTGAAACCCCACGAAAACCAAGATATCCCTGGTTCTGCATATCAAACCCACTGTGGAGTGCTGAAAACACCAGATAACGTGTTTGTCGCATTAAATAGCTCGAAAAGTGCGATCTAGATGATTCTGCATACTTCGGACAGAAGTCTCACCAAGATTATCGCAGAAAATGCATATCTCAGCTTGAAACCCCACGAAAACCAAGATATCGCCGGTTCTGCATATCATACGCACTGTGGAGTGGTGAAAACACCAGATAACGTGTTTCTCGCATTAAATAGCTCGAAACGAGCGATCTCGATGTCGAAGCATACTTCGGACAGAAGTCTCACCAAGATTATCGTAAAAAATGCATATCTCAGCTTGAAACCCCACGAAAACCACGATATCCCTGGTTCTGCATATCAAACGCACTGTGGAGTGCTGAAAACACCAGATAACGTGTTTGTCGCATTAAATAGCCCGAATAGAGCGATCTCGATGATTCTGCATACTTCGGACAGAAGTCTCACCAATATTATCGTAGAAAATGCATATCTCAGCTTGAAACCCGACGAAAACCGAGTTATCTCCGGTTTGGCACATCAAACGTACCGTGGAGTGGTGAAAACACCAGAAAACGTGTTTCTCGCATTAAATAGCTCGAAAATAGCGCTCTCGATGTTTCTGCATACTTCGGACAGATGTATCACCAAGCTTATCGTAAAACATGCATATCTCAGCTTGATACCCCACGAAAACCAAGATGTCGCCGGTTCTGCATATCAAACGCACTGTGGAGTGGTGAAAACACCAGAAAACGTGTTTCTCGCATCAAGTAGCTCGAAAAGAGCGTTCTCGAAGGCCCTGCATACTTCTGACAGAAGTCTCACCAAGATTATCGTAGAAAATGCATATCTCAGCTTGAAACCCGACGAAAACCGAGTTATCTCCGGTTTGGCACATCAAACGTACCGTGGAGTGGTGAAAACACCAGAAAACGTGTTCCGCGCATTATGTAGCTCGAAAAGAGCGTTCTCGAAGATTCTGCATTCTTCTGACAGAAGTCTCACCAACATTATCGTAGAAAATGCATATCTCAGCTGGAAACACCACGAAAATCAAGATATCGTCGGTTCTGCATATCAAACCAACTGTGGAGCGGTGAAAACACCAGATAACGTGTTTCTCGCATTACATAGCTCGAAAAGCGCGATCTCGATGATTCTGCATACTTCGGACAGAAGTCTCACCAAGATTATCGTAAAACATGCATATCTCAGCTTGATACCCAACGAAAACCAAGATATCGCCGGTTCTGCATATCAAACGCACTGTGGAGTGGTGAAAACACCAGATAACGTGTTTCTCGCATTAAATAGATAGAAAAGTGCGATCTCGAATATTCTGCATACTTCTGACAGAAGTCTCACCAGGATTATCGTAGAAAATGCATATCTCAGCTTGAAACCCGACCGAAACCAAGATATCTCCGGTACTGCATGTCAAACGTACTATGGAGTGGTGAAAACACCAGAAAACGTGTTTCTCGCATTAAGTAGCACGAAAAGAGCGTACTCGAAGATTCTGCATACTTCTGACAGAGGTCTCACCAATATTATCGTAGAAAAAGCATATCTCAGCTTGAAACCCGACCGAAACGGAGATATCTCCGGTTCTGCATGTCTAACGTACTGTGGAGTGGTGAATACACCAGAAAACGTGTTTCTCGCATTAAATAGCTCGAAAAGGGAGTTCTCGATGATTCTGCATACTTCTCATAGATGAAACACCAAGATTATCGCAGAAAATGCATATTTCAGCTGGAATCCCCACGAAAACCAAGGTATCTACTGTTCTGCATATCAAACGCACTGTGGAGTGGGGAAAACACCAGATAACGTGTTTCTCGCACTAGCTAGCTCGAAAAGAGCGATCTCGATGATTCAGCATACTTCGGACAGAAGTCTCACCAAGATGATCGCAGAAAATACATATCTCAGCTTGAAACCACACGAAAACCAGATATCGCCGGTTCTGCATGTCAAACGTACTGTGGAGTGGTGAAAACACCAGAAAACGAGTTTCGTGCATTAAGTAGCTCGAAAAGCGCGATCTAGATGATTCTGCAAACTTCTCACAGTAGAATATCCAAGATTATCGTAGAAAATGCATATCTCATCGGGAAACCCAATGAAACCGAAGATATGGCAATTTCCGCATATCAAACGCACTGTGGAGTGCTGAAAACACCAGAAAACGAGTTTTTCGCATTAAATAGCACGAAAACTGCGATTTCGGTGATTCTGCATACTTCTCACGGAAGAATAACCAAGATTATCGCAGAAAATGCATGTCTCAGCTGGAAACCCCACGAAAACGAAGATATCGCAGTTTCCGCATATCAAACGCACTGTGAAGTGCTGAAAACACCAGAAAACGTGTTTTTCGCATTAAATAGCACGAAAACAGCGATTTCGGTGATTCTGCACACTTGTCACAGAAGAATCATGACGATTATCACTGAAAATGCATATCTCAGCGGGAAACACCACGAAAACCAAGATATCCCCGGTTCTGCATATCAGACGCACTGTGGAGTGGTGAAAACAGCAGAAAACGTGTTACTCGCATTAACTAGCTCGAACAGAGCGTTCTGCATGATTCTGCATACTTCTCATAGATGAAACACAAAGATTATCGCAGAAAATGCATATTTCAGCTGGAAATCCCACGAAAACCAAGTTATCGGCGGCTCTACATATCAAACGCACTGCGGAGTGGGGAAGACACCAGATAACGTGTTTCTCGCACTAGCTAGCTCGAAAAGAGCGATCTCGATGATTCAGCATACTTCGGACAGAAGTCTTACCAAGATGATCGCAGAAAATACATATCTCAGCTTGAAACCACACGAAAACCAGATATCGCCGGTTCTGCATGTCATACGTACTGTGGAGTGGCGAAAACACCAGAAAAAGAGTTTCGTGCATTAAGTAGCTCGAAAAGCGCGATCTAGATGATTCTGCATACTTATGACTGAAGTCTCACCAAGATGATCGCAGAAAATACATATCTAAGCTTGAAACCCCACGAAAACCAAGATGTCGCCGGTTCTGCATATCAAACGCACTGTGGAGTAGTGAAAACACCAGAAAACGTGTTTCTCGCATTAAATAGCTCGAATAGAGCGATCTCGATGATTCTGCATACTTCTGACAGAAGACTCACCAAGATTATCGCAGAAAATGCATATTTCAACTGGAAATCTCACGAAAACCAAGTTATCGGCGGCTCTACATATCAAACGCACTGTGGAGTGGTGAAAACAACCAGATAACGTGTTTCTCGCATTAAATAGCTCGAAAAGAGCGATATCGATGATACTGCATACTTCGGACAGAAGTCTCACCAATATTATCGCAGAACATGCATATCTCAGCTTGAAACCCGACCGAAACGAAGATAACGCCTGTTCTACATATCAAACGCACTGTGGAGTGGTGAAAACAACCAGTGAACGTGTTTCTAGCATTAAATATCTCGAAAAGATCGATCCCGATGATTCAGCATACTTCGGACAGAAGTCTCACCAAGATTATCGCAGGAAATGCATATCTCAGCTTGAAACCCCACGAAAACCAAGATATCTCCGGTTCTGCATATCCAACGCACTGTGCAGTGGTAAAAACACCAGATAACGTGTTTACTCGCATTAAATAGCTCGAAACGAGCGATCTCGATGATTCTGCATACTTCGGACAGAAGTCTCAACACGATTATCGCAGAAAATGCATATCTCAGCTTGAAACCCCACGAAAACCAAGATATCGCAGGTTCTGCATATCAAACGCACTGTGGAGTGGTGAAAACACCAGATAGCGTGTTTCTCGCACTAACTAGCTCGATAAGCGCGATCTGGATGATTCAACATACTTCGGACAGAAGTCTCACCATGATTATCGCAGAAAATGCATATCTCAGCTTGAAACCCCACGAAAACCAAGATATCGCCGGTTCTGCACATCATACGCACTGTGGAGTGCTGAAAACACCAGATAACGTGTTTGTCGCAATAAGTAGCTCGAAAAGAGCGTTCTCGAAGATCCTGCATACTTCTGACAGAAGTCTCACCAAGATTATCGTAGAAAATGCATATCTCAGCTTGAAACCCCAAGAAAGCCAAGATATCGCTGGTTCTGCATATCAAACGCACTGCGGAGTGCTGAAAACACCAGATAACGTGTTTCTCGCATTGAATAGCTCGAAACGAGCGATCTCGATAATTAAGCATACTTCGGACAGAAGTCTCACCAAGATTATCGTAGAAAATGCATATCTCAGCTTGAAACCCGACCGAAACCAAGATATCTCCGGTTCTGCATATCAAACGTACTGTGGAGTGGTGAAAACACCAGAAAACGTGTTTCGTGCATTAAGTAGCTCGAAAAGAGCGATCTAGATGATTCTGCATACTTCTGACAACAGACCCACCAAGATTATCGCAGAAAATGCATATCTCAGCTGGAAACTCCACGAAAATCAAGATATCGCCTGTTCTACATATCAAACGCACTGTGGAGTGGTGAAAACAACCAGAGAACGTGTTTCTCGCATTAAATAGCTCGAAAAGAGCGATCTCGATGATTCAGCATACTTCGGACAGAAGTCTCACCAAGATTATCGCAGGAAATGCATATCTCAGATTGAAACCCCACGAAAACCAAGATATCTCCGGTTCTGCATATCCAACGAACTGTGGAGTGGTGAAAACCCCAGAAAACGAGTTTATCGCATTAAATAGCTCGAAAAGAGCGCTCTCGATGTTTCTGCATACTTCGGACAGATGTTTCACCAAGATTATCTTAGAAAATGCATATCTCAGCTTGAAACCCGACGACAACCAAAATATCTCCGGTTCTGCATATCCAACGCACTGTGGAGTGGTGAAAACACCAGATAACGTGTTTCTCGCATTAAATAGCTCGAAACGAGCGATCTCGATGATTCGGCATACTTCGGACAGAAGTCTCAACAAGATTATCGCAGAAAATGCATATCTCAGCTTGAAACCCCACGAATACCAAGATATCGCCGGTTCTGCATATCAAACGCACTGTGGAGTGGTGAAAACCCCAGAAACCCTGTTTCTCGCAATTAAATAGCTCGAAAAGTGCGCTCTCGACGTTTCTGCATACTTCGGACAGATGTTTCACCAAGCTTATCGTAGAAAATGCATATCTCAGCTTGAAACCCGACGAAAACCAAAATATCTGCGGTTCTGCATATCCAACGCACTGTGGAGTGGTGAAAACACCAGATAACGTGTTTCTCGCATTTAATAGCTCGAAACGAGCGATCTCGAAGATCCTGCATACTTCGGACAGAAGTCTCACCAAGATTATCGCAGAAAATGCATATCTCAGCTTGAAACCCCACGGAAACCAAGATATCGCCGGTTCTGCATATCAAACGCAATGTGGAGTGGTGAAAACACCAGATAACCTGTTTCTCGCATTAAATAGCTCGAAACGAGCGATCTCGATGCTTCTGCATTCTTCGGACAGAAGTCTCACCAAGATTATCGCAGAAAATGCATATCTCAGCTTGAAACCCAACGAATACGAAGATATCGCCGGTTATGCATATCAAACGCACTGTGGAGTGGTGAAAACACCGGATAAGGTTTTTCTCGCATTAACTAGCTCGAAAAGAGCGATCTCGATGTTTCAGCATACTTCGGACAGAAGTCACACCAAGATTATCGTAGAAAATGCATATCTCAGCTTGAAACCCCACGAAAACCAAGATATCTCCGGTTCTGCATATCCAACGAACTGTGGAGTGGTGAAAACCCCACAAAACCTGTTTCTCGCATTAAATAGCTCCAAAAGAGCGCTCTCGACGTTTCTGCATACTTCGGACAGATGTTTCACCAAGCTTATCGTAGAAAATGCATATCTGAGCTTGAAACCCGAAGAAAACCAAAATATCTGCGGTTCTGCATATCAAACGAACTGTGGAGTGGTGAAAACACAGGATAAGGTTTTTCTCGCATTAACTAGTTCGAAAAGAGCGATCTCGATGTTTCAGCATACTTCGGACAGAAGTCTCACCAAGATTATCGCAGAAAATGCATATCTCAGTTTGAAACCCGACCGAAACCAAGATATCTCCGGTTCTGCATGTCAAACGTACTGTGGAGTGGTGAAAACACCAGAATACGTGTTTCGTGCATTAAGTAGCTCGAAAAGAGCGATCTAGATGATTCTGCATACTTCGGACTGAAGTCTCACCAATATTATCGCAGAAAATGCATATCTCAGCTCGAAACCTCACGAAAATCAAGATGCTGCCGGTTCTGCATATCAAACGCACTGTGGAGTGGTGAAAACAACCAGAGAACGTGTTTCGTGCATTAAGTAGCTCGAAAAGAGCGATCTAGATGATTCTGCATACTTCTGACAACAGACCCACCAAGATTATCGCAGAAAATGCATATCTCAGCTGGAAACACCACGAAAATCAAGATATCGCCTGTTCTACATATCAAACGCACTGTGGAGTGGTGAAAACAACCAGAGAACGTGTTTCTCGCATTAAATAGCTCGAAAAGAGCGATCTCGATGATTCAGCATACTTCGGACAGAAGTCTCACCAAGATTATCGCAGGAAATGCATATCTCAGCTTGAAACCCCACGAAAACCAAGATATCTCCGCTTCAGCATATCCAACGAACTGTGGAGTGGTGAAAACCCCAGAAAACGAGTTTATCGCATTAAATAGCTCGAAAAGAGCGCTCTCGATGTTTCTGCATACTTCGGACAGATGTTTCACCAAGATTATTTTAGAAAATGCATATCTCAGCTTGAAACCCGACGACAACCAAAAAATCTCCGGTTCTGCATATCCAACGCTCTGTGGAGTGGTGAAAACACCAGATAACGTGTTTCTCGCATTAAATAGCTCGAAACGAGCGATCTCGATGATTCTGCATACTTCGGACAGAAGTCTCAACAAGATTATCGCAGAAAATGCATATCTCAGCTTGAAACCCCACGAAAACCAAGATATCGCCGGTTCTGCATATCAAACGCACTGTGGAGTGGTGAAAACCCCAGAAAACCTGTTTCTCGCAATTAAATAGCTCGAAAAGTGCGCTCTCGACGTTTCTGCATACATCGGACAGATGTTTCACCAAGCTTATCGTAGAAAATGCATATCTCAGCTTGAAACCCGACGAAAACCAAAATATCTGCGGTTCTGCATATCCAACGCACTGTGGAGTGGTGAAAACACCAGATAACGTGTTTCTCGCATTTAATAGCTCGAAACGAGCGATCTCGATGAATCTGCATACTTCGGACAGAAGTCTCACCAAGATTATCGTTGAAAATGCATATCTCAGCTTGAAACCCGACTAAAACCGAGTTATCTCCGGTTCTGCCCAACAAACGTACCGTGGAGTGGTGAAAACACCAGAAAACCTGTTTCTCGCAATTAAATAGCTCGAAAAGTGCGCTCTCGACGTTTCTGCATACTTCGGACAGATGTTTCACCAAGCTTATCGTAGAAAATGCATATCTCAGCTTGAAACCCGACGAAAACCAAAATATCTGCGGTTCTGCATATCCAACGCACTGTGGAGTGGTGAAAACACCAGAATACGTGTTTCTCGCATTTAATAGCTCGAAACGAGCGATCTCGATGATTCTGCATACTTCTGACAAAAGACCCACCAAGATTATCGCAGAAAATGCATATCTCAGCTTGAAACCCCCCGAAAACGAAGATATCGCTGGTACTGCATATCAAACGCACTGTGGAGTGGTGAAAACACCAGATGACGTGTTTCTCGCAATAAATAGCTCGAAAAGAGCGTTCTCGAAGATCCTGCATACTTCTGACAGAAGTCTCATCAAGATTATCGTTGAAAATGCATATCTCAGCTTGAAACCCGACTAAAACCGAGTTATCTCCGGTTCTGCCCAACAAACGTACCGTGGAGTGGTGAAAACACCAGAAAACCTGTTTCTCGCAATTAAATAGCTCGAAAAGTGCGCTCTCGACGTTTCTGCATACTTCGGACAGATGTTTCACCAAGCTTATCGTAGAAAATGCATATCTCAGCTTGAAACCCGACGAAAACCAAAATATCTGCGGTTCTGCATATCCAACGCACTGTGGAGTGGTGAAAACACCAGAATACGTGTTTCGTGCATTAAGTAGCTCGAAAAGAGCGATCTAGATGATTCTGCATACTTCGGACTGAAGTCTCACCAATATTATCGCAGAAAATGCATATCTCAGCTCGAAACCTCACGAAAATCAAGATGCTGCCGGTTCTGCATATCAAACGCACTGTGGAGTGGTGAAAACAACCAGAGAACGTGTTTCGTGCATTAAGTAGCTCGAAAAGAGCGATCTAGATGATTCTGCATACTTCTGACAAAAGACCCACCAAGATTATCGCAGAAAATGCATATCTCAGCTTGAAACCCCACAAAAACCAAGATATCGCCGGTTCTGCATATCAAACGCTCTGTGGAGTGGTGAAAACACCAGATAACGTGTTTCTCGCATTAAATAGCTCGAAAAGTGCGATCTCCATGATTCTGCATACTTCGGACAGAAGTCTCACCAAGATCATCGCAGATAATGCATAACTCTGCTAGAAACCCCACGAAAACCAAGATATCGTCGGTTCTGCATATCATACGCACTGTGGAGTGGTGAAAACACCAGATAACGTGTTTCTCGCATTAAATACCTCGAAACGAGCGATCTCGATGGTTAAGCATACTTCGGACAGAAGTCTCACCAAGATTATCGCAGAAATTGCATATCTCAGCTTGAATCCCCACGAAAACCAAGATATCGCTGGTTCTGCATATCAAACGCACTGTGGAGTGCTGAAACCACCAGATAACGTGTTTCTCGCATTAAATAGCTCGAATAGAGCGATCTCGATGATTAAGCATACTTCGGACAGAAGTCTCACCAAGATTATCGTAAAAAATGCATATCTCAGCTTGAAACCCCACAAAAACCAAGATATCGCCGGTTCTGCATATCAAACGCACTGTGGAGTGGTGAAAACACCAGATAACGTGTTTCACGCATTAAATAGGTCGAAAAGAGCGATCTCGATGTTTCTGCATGCTTCGGACAGAGGTCTCACCAAGATTATCGCAGAAAATGCATATCTCAGCTTGAAACCCCACGAAAACCAAGATATCTCCGGTTCTGCACATCCAACGAACTGTGGTGTGGTGAAAACTCCAGAAAACGTGTTTCTCGCATTATATAGGTCGAAAAGAGCGATCTCGATGTTTCTGCATACTTCGGACAGAGGTCTCACCAAGATTATTGCAGAAAATGCATATCTCAGCTTGAAACCCCACGAAAACCAAGATATCTCCGGTTCTGCACATCCAACGAACTGTGGTGTGGTGAAAACCCCAGAAAACGTGTTTCTCGCATTAAATAGCTCGAAAAGAGCGCTCTTGATGTTTCTGCATACTTCGGACAGATGTTTCACCAAGATTATCGTAGAAAATGCATATCTCAACTTGAAACCCGACGAAAAGCAAACATCGCCGGTTCTGCATATCAAACCAACTGTGGAGTGGTGAAAACACCAGACAACGTGTTTCTCGCATTAAATAGATCGAAAAGTGCGATCTCGATGATTCTGCATACTTCTAACAGAAGTCTCACTATGATTATCGCAGACAATGCATATCTCTGCTAGAAACCCCACGAAAACCAAGATATCTCCTGTTATGCATATTCAACGAACAGTGGAGTGGTGAAAACCCCAGAAAACGTGTTTCTCGCAGTAAATAGCTCGAAAAGTACGATCTCGATGATTAAGCATACTTCGGACAGAAGTCTCAACAAGATTATCGCAGAAAATGCATATCTCAGCTTGAAACCCCACGAAAACCAAGATATGTACTGTTCTGCATATCAACCGCACTGTGGAGTGGTGAAATCACCAGATAACGTGTTTCTCGCATTGAATAGCTCGAAACGAGCGATCTCGATAATTAAGCATACTTCGGACAGAAGCCTCACTAGGATTATCGCAGAAAATGCATATCTCAGCTTGAAACCCCACGAAAACCAAAATATCTGCGGTTGTGCATATCCAACGCACTGTGGAGTGGTGAAAACATCAGATAACGTGTTTCTCGCATTAAATAGCTCGAAACGAGCGATCTCGATGGTTCTGCATACTTCTAACAGAAGTCTCACCAAGATTATCGCAGAAATTGCATATCTCTGCTTGAAATCCCAAGAAAACCAGGATATCTACTGTTCTGCATACCCAACGAACTGTGGAGTGGTGAAAACCCCAGAAAACGTGTTTCTCGCATTAAATAGCTCGAAAAGAGCGCTCTCGACGTTTCTGCATACTTCGGACAGATGTTTCACCAAGCTTATCGTAGAAAATGCATATCTCAGCTTGAAACCCGACGAAAACCAAAATATCTCCGTTTCTGCATATCCAACGCACTGTGGAGTGTGGTGAAAACACCAGATAACGTGTTTCTCGCATTAAATAGCTCGAAACGAGCGATCTCGATGGTTCTGCATACTTCTAACAGAAGTCTCACCAAGATTATCGCAGAAATTGCATATCTGTGCTTGAAATCCCAAGAAAACCAGGATATCTACTGTTCTGCATACCCAACGAACTGTGGAGTGGTGAAAACCCCAGAAAACGTGTTTCTCGCATTAAATAGCTCGAAAAGAGCGCTCTCGACGTTTCTGCATACTTCGGACAGATGTTTCACCAAGCTTATCGTAGAAAATGCATATCTCAGCTTGAAACCCGACGAAAACCAAAATATCTCCGTTTCTGCATATCCAACGCACTGTGGAGTGTGGTGAAAACACCAGATAACGTGTTTCTCGCATTAAATAGCTCGAAACGAGCGATCTCGATGATTCTGCATACTTCGGACAGAAGTCTCACCAGGATTATCGTAGAAAATGCATATCTCAGCTTGAAACCCGACCGAAACCAAGATATCTCCGGTTCTGCATGTCAAACGTACAGTGGAGTGGTGAAAACACCAGAAAACGTGTTTCGTGCATTAAGTAGCTCGAAAAGAGCGCTCTCGACGTTTCTGCATACTTCGGACAGATGATTCACCAAAATTATCGTAAAAAATGCATATCTCAGCTTGAAACCCCACGAAAACCAAGATATGTACGGTTCTGCATATCAAACGCACTGTGGAGTGGTGAAAACACCAGATAACGTGTTTCTCGCACTAGCTAGCTCGAAAAGAGCGATCTCGATGATTCAGCATACTTCGGACAGAAGTCTCACTAAGATTATCGCAGAAAATGCATATCTCAGCTTGAAACCCCACGAAAACCAAGATATGTACTGTTCTGCATATCAAACGCACTGTGGAGTGGTGAAAACACCAGATAACGTGTTTCTCGCATTAAATAGCTCGAAAAGAGCGATCTCGATGATTCAGCATACTTCTGACAGAAGGTTCACCAGGATTATCGTAGAAAATGCATATCTCAGCTTGAAACCCGACCGAAACCAAGATATCTCCGGTTCTGCATGTCAAACGTACTGTGGAGTGGTGAAAACACCAGAAAACGTGTTTCGTGCATTAAGTAGCTCGAAAAGAGCGCTCTCGACGATTCTGCATACTTCGGACAGATGTTTCACCAAAATTATCGTAAAAAATGCATATCTCAGCTTGAAACCCCACGAAAACCAAGATATGTACTGTTCTGCATATCAAACGCACTGTGGAGTGGTGAAAACACCAGATAACGTGTTTCTCGCACTAACTAGCTCGAAAAGAGCGATCTCGATGATTCAGCATACTTCGGACAGAAGTCTCACTAAGATTATCGCAGAAAATGCATATCTCAGCTTGAAACCCCACGAAAACCAAGATATGTACTGTTCTGCATATCAAACGCACTGTGGAGTGGTGAAAACACCAGATAACGTGTTTCTCGCACTAACTAGCTCGAAAAGAGCGATCTCGATGATTCAGCATACTTCGGACAGAAGTCTCACTAAGATTATCGCAGAAAATGCATATCTCAGCTTGAAACCCCACGAAAACCAAGATATCGCCGGTTCTGCATATCAAACGCACTGTGGAGTGGTGAAAGCAAACAGAGAGCGTGTTTCTCCCAATAAATAGCTCGAAAAGAGCGCTCTCGATGTTTCTGCATACTTCGGACAGAAGTCTCAACAAGATTATCGCAGAAAATGCATATCTCAGCTTGAAACCCGACGAAAACCAAAATATCTCCGGTTCTGCATATCCAACGCACTGTGGAGAGGTGAAAACACCAGATAACGTGTTTCTCGCATGAAATAGCTCGAAATGAGCGATCTCGATGGTTCTGCATACTTCTAACAGAAGTCTCACCAAGATTATCGCAGAAAATGCATATCTCTGCTTGAAACCCCACGAAAACCAGGATATCTACTGTTCTGCATATCCAACGAACTGTGGGGTGGTGAAAAACCCAGAAAACGTGTTTCTCGCATTAAATAGCTCGAAAAGAGCGCTCTCGACGTTTCGGCATACTTCGGACAGATGTTTCACCAAGCTTATCGTAGAAAATGCATATCTCAGCTTGAAACCCCACGAAAACCAAGATGTCGCTGGTTCTGCACTTCAAACGTACCGTGGAGTGGTGAAAACACCAGATAACGTGTTTCTCGCATTAAATAGCTCGAAACGAGCGATCTCGATGATTCTGCATACTTCTAACAGAAGTCTCGCCAAGATTATCGCAGAAAATGCATATCTCTGCTTGAAACCACACGAAAACCAGGATATCTACTGTTCTGCATATCCAACGAACTGTGGAGTGGTGAAAACACCAGATAACGTGTTTCTCGCATTAAATAGCTCGAAACGATCGATCTCGATGATTCTGCATACTTCGGACAGAAATCTCACCAAAATTATCGTAAAAAATGCATATCTCAGCTTGAAACCCCACGAAAACCAAGATGTCGCTGGTTCTGCACTTCAAACGTACCGTGGAGTGGTGAAAACACCAGAAAACGTGTTTCTCGCATTAAATAGATCGAAAAGTGCGATCTCGATGATTCTGCATACTTCTAACAGAAGTCTCACTATGATTATCGCAGACAATGCATATCTCTGCTAGAAACCCCACGAAAACCAAGATATCTCCTGTTATGCATATTCAACGAACAGTGGAGTGGTGAAAACCCCAGAAAACGTGTTTCTCGCAGTAAATAGCTCGAAAAGTACGATCTCGATGATTAAGCATACTTCGGACAGAAGTCTCAACAAGATTATCGCAGAAAATGCATATCTCAGCTTGAAACCCCACGAAAACCAAGATATGTACTGTTCTGCATATCAACCGCACTGTGGAGTGGTGAAATCACCAGATAACGTGTTTCTCGCATTGAATAGCTCGAAACGAGCGATCTCGATAATTAAGCATACTTCGGACAGAAGCCTCACTAGGATTATCGCAGAAAATGCATATCTCAGCTTGAAACCCCACGAAAACCAAAATATCTGCGGTTGTGCATATCCAACGCACTGTGGAGTGGTGAAAACATCAGATAACGTGTTTCTCGCATTAAATAGCTCGAAACGAGCGATCTCGATGGTTCTGCATACTTCTAACAGAAGTCTCACCAAGATTATCGCAGAAATTGCATATCTCTGCTTGAAATCCCAAGAAAACCAGGATATCTACTGTTCTGCATACCCAACGAACTGTGGAGTGGTGAAAACCCCAGAAAACGTGTTTCTCGCATTAAATAGCTCGAAAAGAGCGCTCTCGACGTTTCTGCATACTTCGGACAGATGTTTCACCAAGCTTATCGTAGAAAATGCATATCTCAGCTTGAAACCCGACGAAAACCAAAATATCTCCGTTTCTGCATATCCAACGCACTGTGGAGTGTGGTGAAAACACCAGATAACGTGTTTCTCGCATTAAATAGCTCGAAACGAGCGATCTCGATGGTTCTGCATACTTCTAACAGAAGTCTCACCAAGATTATCGCAGAAATTGCATATCTGTGCTTGAAATCCCAAGAAAACCAGGATATCTACTGTTCTGCATACCCAACGAACTGTGGAGTGGTGAAAACCCCAGAAAACGTGTTTCTCGCATTAAATAGCTCGAAAAGAGCGATCTCGATGATTCAGCATACTTCTGACAGAAGGTTCACCAGGATTATCGTAGAAAATGCATATCTCAGCTTGAAACCCGACCGAAACCAAGATATCTCCGGTTCTGCATGTCAAACGTACTGTGGAGTGGTGAAAACACCAGAAAACGTGTTTCGTGCATTAAGTAGCTCGAAAAGAGCGCTCTCGACGATTCTGCATACTTCGGACAGATGTTTCACCAAAATTATCGTAAAAAATGCATATCTCAGCTTGAAACCCCACGAAAACCAAGATATGTACTGTTCTGCATATCAAACGCACTGTGGAGTGGTGAAAACACCAGATAACGTGTTTCTCGCACTAACTAGCTCGAAAAGAGCGATCTCGATGATTCAGCATACTTCGGACAGAAGTCTCACTAAGATTATCGCAGAAAATGCATATCTCAGCTTGAAACCCCACGAAAACCAAGATATGTACTGTTCTGCATATCAAACGCACTGTGGAGTGGTGAAAACACCAGATAACGTGTTTCTCGCACTAACTAGCTCGAAAAGAGCGATCTCGATGATTCAGCATACTTCGGACAGAAGTCTCACTAAGATTATCGCAGAAAATGCATATCTCAGCTTGAAACCCCACGAAAACCAAGATATCGCCGGTTCTGCATATCAAACGCACTGTGGAGTGGTGAAAGCAAACAGAGAGCGTGTTTCTCCCAATAAATAGCTCGAAAAGAGCGCTCTCGATGTTTCTGCATACTTCGGACAGAAGTCTCAACAAGATTATCGCAGAAAATGCATATCTCAGCTTGAAACCCGACGAAAACCAAAATATCTCCGGTTCTGCATATCCAACGCACTGTGGAGAGGTGAAAACACCAGATAACGTGTTTCTCGCATGAAATAGCTCGAAATGAGCGATCTCGATGGTTCTGCATACTTCTAACAGAAGTCTCACCAAGATTATCGCAGAAAATGCATATCTCTGCTTGAAACCCCACGAAAACCAGGATATCTACTGTTCTGCATATCCAACGAACTGTGGGGTGGTGAAAAACCCAGAAAACGTGTTTCTCGCATTAAATAGCTCGAAAAGAGCGCTCTCGACGTTTCGGCATACTTCGGACAGATGTTTCACCAAGCTTATCGTAGAAAATGCATATCTCAGCTTGAAACCCCACGAAAACCAAGATGTCGCTGGTTCTGCACTTCAAACGTACCGTGGAGTGGTGAAAACACCAGATAACGTGTTTCTCGCATTAAATAGCTCGAAACGAGCGATCTCGATGATTCTGCATACTTCTAACAGAAGTCTCGCCAAGATTATCGCAGAAAATGCATATCTCTGCTTGAAACCACACGAAAACCAGGATATCTACTGTTCTGCATATCCAACGAACTGTGGAGTGGTGAAAACACCAGATAACGTGTTTCTCGCATTAAATAGCTCGAAACGATCGATCTCGATGATTCTGCATACTTCGGACAGAAATCTCACCAAAATTATCGTAAAAAATGCATATCTCAGCTTGAAACCCCACGAAAACCAAGATATCGCTGGTTCTGCATATCAAACGCACTGTGGAGTGCTGAAAACACCAGATAACGTGTTTGTAGCAATAAGTAGCTCGAAAAGAGCGTTCTCGAAGATCCTGCATACTTCTGACAGAAGTGTCACCAAGATTATCGTAGAAAATGCATATCTCAGCTTGAAACCCGACGAATACCGAGTTATCTCCGGTTCTGCACATCAAACGTACCGTGGAGTGTTGAAAACACCAGAAAACGTGTTTCGTGCATTAAGTAGCTCGAACAGAGCGATCTAGATGATTCTGCATACTTCTGACAAAAGACCCACCAAGATTATCGCAGAAAATGCATATCTCAGCTGGAAACACCTCGAAAATCAAGATATCGCCTGTTCTGCATATCAAACGCACTGTGGACTGGTGAAAACCCCAGAAAACGTGTTTCTCGCATTAAATAGCTCGAAAAGAGCGATCTAGATGATTCTGCATACTTCTGACTGAAGTCTCACCAATATTATCGCAGAAAATGCATATCTCAGCTTGAAACCCCACGAAAACCAAGATATCGCCGGTTCTGCATATAATACGCACTGTGGAGTGGTGAAAACACCAGAAAACGTGTTTCGTGCATTAAGTAGCTCGAAAAGAGCGCTCTCGACGATTCTGCATACTTCGGACAGATGTTTCTCCAAAATTATCGTAAAAAATGCATATCTCAGCTTGAAACCCCACGAAAACCAAGATATGTACTGTTCTGCATATCAAACGCACTGTGGAGTGGTGAAAACACCAGATAACGTGGTTCTCGCACTAACTAGCTCGAAAAGAGCGATCTCGATGATTCAGCATACTTCGGACAGAAGTCCCACCAAGATTATCGCAGAAAATGCATATCTCAGCTTGAAACCCCACGAAAACCAAGATATCGCCGGTTCTGCATATCATACGCACTGTGGAGTGGTGAAAACACCAGATAACGTGTTTCTCGCATTAAATAGCTCGAAACGAGCGATCTCGACGCTTCTGCATACTTCGGACAGAAGTCTCACCAAAATTATCGTAAAAAATGCATATCTCAGCTTGAAACCCCACGAAAACCAAGATATCGCTGTGTTCAGCATATCGAACGCACTGTGGAGTGGTGAAAACCCCCTGAAAACGTGTTTCTCGCATTAGATAGCTCGAATAGAGCGATCTCGATGATTCTTCATACTTCGGACAGAAGTCTCACCAAGATTATCGTAAAAAATGCGTATCTCAGCTTGAAACCCCACGAAAGCCAAGATATCGCTGGTTCTGCATATCAAACGCACTGTGGAGTGGTGAAAACACCGGATAAGGTTTTTCTCGCATTAACTAGCTCGAAAAGAGCGATCTCGATGATTCTTCATACTTCGGACAGAAGTCTCACCAAGATTATCGTAAAAAATGCGTATCACAGCTTGAAACCCCACGAAAGCCAAGATATCGCTGGTTCTGCATATCAAACGCACTGTGGAGTGGTGAAAACACCGGATAAGGTTTTTCTCGCATTAACTAGCTCGAAAAGAGCGATCTCGATGTTTCAGCATACTTCGGACAGTAGTCTCACCAAGATTATCGCAGAAAATGCATATCTCAGCTTGAAACCCCACGAAAACCAAGATATGTACTGTTCTGCATATCAACCGCACTGTGGAGTGGTGAAATCACCAGATAACGTGTTTCCCGCACTAACTAGCTCGAAAAGAGCGATCTCGATGTTTCAGCATACTTCGGACAGAAGTCTCACCAAGATTATCGCAGGAAATGCATATCTCAGCTTGAAACCCCACGAAAACCAAGATATCGCTGTGTTCAGCATATCGAACGCACTGTGGAGTGGTGAAAACCCCCTGAAAACGTGTTTCTCGCATTAAATAGCTCGAATAGAGCGATCTCGATGATTCTTCATACTTCGGACAGAAGTCTCACCAAGATAATCGTAAAAAATGCGTATCTCAGCTTGAAACCCCACGAAAGCCAAGATATCGCTGGTTCTGCATATCAAACGCACTGTGGAGTGGTGAAAACACCGGATAAGGTTTTTCTCGCATTAACTAGCTCGAAAAGAGAGATCTCGATGTTTCAGCATACTTCGGACAGAAGTCTCACCAAGATTATCGCAGAAAATGCATATCTCAGCTTGAAACCCCACGAAAACCAAAATATCTGCGGTTCTGCATATTCAACGCACTGTGGAGTGGTGAAAACATCAGATAACGTGTTTCTCGCATTAAATAGCTCGAAACGATCGATCTCGATGGTTCTGCATACTTCTAACAGAAGTCTCACCAAGATTATCGCAGAAAATGCATATCTCTGCTTGAAACCCCAAGAAAACCAGGATATCTACTGTTCTGCATATCCAACGAACTGTGGAGTGGTGAAAACCCCAGAAAACGTGTTTCTCGCATTAAATAGCTCGAAAAGAGCGCTCTCGACGTTTCTGCATACTTCGGACAGATGTTTCACCAAGCTTATCGTAGAAAATGCATATCTCAGCTTGAAACCCGACGAAAACCAAAATATCTCCGTTTCTGCATATCCAACGCACTGTGGAGTGTGGTGAAAACACCAGATAACGTGTTTCTCGCATTAAATAGCTCGGAACGAGCGATCTCGATGATTCTGCATACTTCGGACAGAAATCTCACCAAAATTATCGTAAAAAATGCATATCTCAGCTTTAAACCCCACGAAAACCAAGATGTCGCTGGTTCTGCACTTCAAACGTACCGTGGAGTGGTGAAAACACCAGAAAACGTGTTTCGCGCATTAAGTAGCTCGAAAAGAGCGTTCTCGAAGATTCAGCATACTTCTGACAGAAGTCTCACCAGGATTATCGTAAAAAATGCGTATCTCAGCTTGAAACCCCACGAAAGCCAAGATATCGCTGGTTCTGCATATCAAACGCACTGTGGAGTGGTGAAAACACCGGATAAGGTTTTTCTCGCATTAACTAGCTCGAAAAGAGAGATCTCGATGTTTCAGCATACTTCGGACAGAAGTCTCACCAAGATTATCGCAGAAAATGCATATCTCAGCTTGAAACCCCACGAAAACCAAAATATCTGCGGTTCTGCATATTCAACGCACTGTGGAGTGGTGAAAACATCAGATAACGTGTTTCTCGCATTAAATAGCTCGAAACGATCGATCTCGATGGTTCTGCATACTTCTAACAGAAGTCTCACCAAGATTATCGCAGAAAATGCATATCTCTGCTTGAAACCCCAAGAAAACCAAAATATCTGCGGTTCTGCATATTCAACGCACTGTGGAGTGGTGAAAACATCAGATAACGTGTTTCTCGCATTAAATAGCTCGAAACGATCGATCTCGATGGTTCTGCATACTTCTAACAGAAGTCTCACCAAGATTATCGCAGAAAATGCATATCTCTGCTTGAAACCCCACGAAAACCAGGATATCTACTGTTCTGCATATCCAACGAACTGTGGAGTGGTGAAAACACCAGATAACGTGTTTCTCGCATAAATAGCTCGAAACGAGCGATCTCGATGATTCTGCATACTTCGGACAGAAATCTCACCAAAATTATCGTAAAAAATGCATATCTCAGCTTTAAACCCCACGAAAACCAAGATGTCGCTGGTTCTGCACTTCAAACGTACCGTGGAGTGGTGAAAACACCAGAAAACGTGTTTCGCGCATTAAGTAGCTCGAAAAGAGCGTTCTCGAAGATTCAGCATACTTCTGACAGAAGTCTCACCAGGATTATCGTAGAAAATGCATATCTCAGCTTGAAACCCGACCGAAACCAAGATATCTCCGGTTCTGCATGTCAAACGTACTGTGGAGTGGTGAAAACACCAGAAAACGTGTTTCGTGCATTAAGTAGCTCGAAAAGAGCGCTCTCGACGTTTCTGCATACTTCGGACAGATGTTTCACCAAAATTATCGTAAAAAATGCATATCTCAGCTTGAAACCCCACGAAAACCAAGATATCGCTGTGTTCAGCATATCGAACGCACTGTGGAGTGGTGAAAACCCCCTGAAAACGTGTTTCTCGCATTATATAGCTCGAATAGAGCGATCTCGATGATTCTTCATACTTCGGACAGAAGTCTCACCAAGATTATCGTAAAAAATGCGTATCTCAGCTTGAAACCCCACGAAAGCCAAGATATCGCTGGTTCTGCATATCAAACGCACTGTGGAGTGGTGAAAACACCGGATAAGGTTTTTCTCGCATTAACTAGCTCGAAAAGAGCGATCTCGATGTTTCAGCATACTTCGGACAGAAGTCTCACCAAGATTATCGCAGAAAATGCATATCTCAGCTTGAAACCCCACGAAAACCAAGATATCGCCGGTTCTGCATATCATACGCACTGTGGAGTGGTGAAAACATCAGATAACGTGTTTCTCGCATTAAATAGCTCGAAACGAGCGATCTCGATGGTTCTGCATACTTCTAACAGAAGTCTCACCAAGATTATCGCAGAAAATGCATATCTCTGCTTGAAACCCCAAGAAAACCAGGATATCTACTGTTCTGCATATCCAACGAACTGTGGAGTGGTGAAAACCCCAGAAAACGTGTTTCTCGCATTGAATTGCTCGAAACGTGCGATCTCGATAATTAAGCATACTTCGGACAGAAGTCTCACTAGGATTATCGCAGAAAATGCATATCTCAGCTTGAAACCCCACGAAAACCAAAATATCTGCGGTTCTGCATATCCAACGCACTGTGGAGAGGTGAAAACACCAGATAACATGTTTCGCGCATTAAATAGCTCGAAACGAGCGATCTCGATGATTCTGCATACTTCTGACAGAAGTCTCAACAAGATTATCGCAGAAAATGCATATCTCAGCTTGAAACCCCACGAAAACCAAGATATGTACTGTTCTGCATATCAACCGCACTGTGGAGTGGTGAAATCACCAGATAACGTGTTTCTCGCACTAACTAGCTCGAAAAGAGCGATCTCGATGTTTCAGCATACTTCGGACAGAAGTCTCACCAAGATTATCGCAGGAAATGCATATCTCAGCTTGAAACCCCACGAAAACCAAGATATCGCTGTGTTCAGCATATCGAACGCACTGTGGAGTGGTGAAAACCCCCTGAAAACGTGTTTCTCGCATTAAATAGCTCGAAACGAGCGATCTCGATGGTTCTGCATACTTCTAACAGAAGTCTCACCAAGATTATCGCAGAAAATGCATATCTCAGCTTGAAACCCCACGAAAACCAAGATATCGCCGGTTCTGCATATCATACGCACTGTGGAGTGGTGAAAACACCAGATAACGTGTTTCTCGCATTAAATAGCTCGAAACGAGCGATCTCGATGATTCTGCATACTTCTAACAGAAGTCTCACCAAGATTATCGCAGAAAATGCATATCTCTGCTTGAAACCCCAAGAAAACCAGGATATCTACTGTTCTGCATATCCAACGAACTGTGGAGTGGTGAAAACCCCAGAAAACGTGTTTCTCGCATTGAATTGCTCGAAACGAGCGATCTCGATAATTAAGCATACTTCGGACAGAAGTCTCACTAGGATTATCGCAGAAAATGCATATCTCAGCTTGAAACCCCACGAAAACCAAAATATCTGCGGTTCTGCATATCCAACGCACTGTGGAGTGGTGAAAACACCAGATAACATGTTTCGCGCATTAAATAGCTCGAAACGAGCGATCTCGATGATTCTGCATACTTCTGACAGAAGTCTCAACAAGATTATCGCAGAAAATGCATATCTCAGCTTGAAACCCCACGAAAACCAAGATATGTACTGTTCTGCATATCAACCGCACTGTGGACTGGTGAAATCACCAGATAACGTGTTTCTCGCATTGAATTGCTCGAAACGAGCGATCTCGATTATTAAGCATACTTCGGACAGAAGTCTCACTAGGATTATCGCAGAAAATGCATATCTCAGCTTGAAACCCCACGAAAACCAAAATATCTGCGGTTCTGCATATTCAACGCACTGTGGAGTGGTGAAAACATCAGATAACGTGTTTCTCGCATTAAATAGCTCGAAACGAGCGATCTCGATGGTTCTGCATACTTCTAACAGAAGTCTCACCAAGATTATCGCAGAAAATGCATATCTCTGCTTGAAACCCCAAGAAAACCAGGATATCTACTGTTCTGCATATCCAACGAACTGTGGAGTGGTGAAAACCCCAGAAAACGTGTTTCTCGCATTAAATAGCTCGAAAAGAGCGCTCTCGACGTTTCTGCATACTTCGGACAGATGTTTCACCAAGCTTATCGTAGAAAATGCATATCTCAGCTTGAAACCCGACGAAAACGAAAATATCTCCGTTTCTGCATATCCAACGCACTGTGGAGTGTGGTGAAAACACCAGATAACGTGTTTCTCGCATTAAATAGCTCGAAACGAGCGATCTCGATGATTCTGCATACTTCTAACAGAAGTCTCACCAAGATTATCGCAGAAAATGCATATCTCTGCTTGAAACCCCACGAAAACCAGGATATCTACTGTTCTGCATATCCAACGAACTGTGGAGTGGTGAAAACACCAGATAACGTGTTTCTCGCATAAATAGCTCGAAACGAGCGATCTCGATGATTCTGCATACTTCGGACAGAAATCTCACCAAAATTATCGTAAAAAATGCATATCTCAGCTTGAAACCCCACGAAAACCAAGATGTCGCTGGTTCTGCACTTCAAACGTACCGTGGAGTGGTGAAAACACCAGAAAACGTGTTTCGCGCATTAAGTAGCTCGAAAAGAGCGTTCTCGAAGATTCAGCATACTTCTGACAGAAGTCTCACCAGGATTATCGTAGAAAATGCATATCTCAGCTTGAAACCCGACCGAAACCAAGATATCTCCGGTTCTGCATGTCAAACGTACTGTGGAGTGGTGAAAACACCAGATAACGTGTTTCTCGCATTAAATAGCTCGAAACGAGCGATCTCGATGGTTCTGCATACTTCTAACAGAAGTCTCACCAAGATTATCGCAGAAAATGCATATCTCTGCTTGAAACCCCAAGAAAACCAGGATATCTACTGTTCTGCATATCCAACGAACTGTGGAGTGGTGAAAACCCCAGAAAACGTGTTTCTCGCATTGAATTGCTCGAAACGAGCGATCTCGATAATTAAGCATACTTCGGACAGAAGTCTCACTAGGATTATCGCAGAAAATGCATATCTCAGCTTGAAACCCCACGAAAACCAAAATATCTGCGGTTCTGCATATCCAACGCACTGTGGAGTGGTGAAAACACCAGATAACATGTTTCGCGCATTACATAGCTCGAAACGAGCGATCTCGATGATTCTGCATACTTCTGACAGAAGTCTCAACAAGATTATCGCAGAAAATGCATATCTCAGCTTGAAACCCCACGAAAACCAAGATATGTACTGTTCTGCATATCAACCGCACTGTGGAGTGGTGAAATCACCAGATAACGTGTATCTCGCACTAACTAGCTCGAAAAGAGCGATCTCGATATTTCAGCATACTTCGGACAGAAGTCTCACCAAGATTATCGCAGGAAATGCATATCTCAGCTTGAAACCCCACGAAAACCAAGATATCGCTGTGTTCAGCATATCGAACGCACTGTGGAGTGGTGAAAACCCCCTGAAAACGTGTTTCTCTCATTAAATAGCTCGAATAGAGCGATCTCGATGATTCTTCATACTTCGGACAGAAGTCTCACCAAGATTATCGTAAAAAATGCGTATCTCAGCTTGAAACCCCACGAAAGCCAAGATATCGCTGGTTCTGCATATCAAACGCACTGTGGAGTGGTGAAAACACCGGATAAGGTTTTTCTCGCATTAACTAGCTCGAAAAGAGCGATCTCGATGTTTCAGCATACTTCGGACAGAAGTCTCACCAAGATTATCGCAGAAAATGCATATCTCAGCTTGAAACCCCACGAAAACCAAGATATCGCCGGTTCTGCATATCATACGCACTGTGGAGTGGTGAAAACACCAGATAACGTGTTTCTCGCATTGAATTGCTCGAAACGAGCGATCTCGATTATTAAGCATACTTCGGACAGAAGTCTCACTAGGATTATCGCAGAAAATGCATATCTCAGCTTGAAACCCCACGAAAACCAAAATATCTGCGGTTCTGCATATTCAACGCACTGTGGAGTGGTGAAAACATCAGATAACGTGTTTCTCGCATTAAATAGCTCGAAACGAGCGATCTCGATGGTTCTGCATACTTCTAACAGAAGTCTCACCAAGATTATCGCAGAAAATGCATATCTCTGCTTGAAACCCCAAGAAAACCAGGATATCTACTGTTCTGCATATCCAACGAACTGTGGAGTGGTGAAAACCCCAGAAAACGTGTTTCTCGCATTAAATAGTTCGAAAAGAGCGCTCTCGACGTTTCTGCATACTTCGGACAGATGTTTCACCAAGCTTATCGAAGAAAATGCATATCTCAGCTTGAAACCCGACGAAAACCAAAATATCTCCGTTTCTGCATATCCAACGCACTGTGGAGTGTGGTGAAAACACCAGATAACGTGTTTCTCGCATTAAATAGCCCGAAACGAGCGATCTCGATGATTCTGCATACTTCGGACAGAAATCTCACCAAAATTATCGTAAAAAATGCATATCTCAGCTTGAAACCCCACGAAAACCAAGATGTCGCCGGTTCTGCATATCAAACGCACTGTGGAGTGGTGAAAACACCAGCTATCGTGTTTCTCGCATTAAATAGCTCGAAAAGTGCGAACTCGAAGATTCTGCATACTTCGGACAGAAGTCTCAACAAGATTATCGCAGAAAATGCATATCTCAGCTTGAAACCCCACGAAAACCAAGATATCTACTGTTCTGCATATCCAACGAACTGTGGAGTGGTGAAAACCCCAGAAAACGTGTTTCTCGCATTAAATAGATCGAAAAGAGCGCTGTCGATGTTTCTGCATACTTCGGACAGAAGTCTCACCAAAATTATCGTAAAAAATGTATATCTCAACTTGAAACCCCACGAAAACCAACATATCGCCAGTTCTGCATATCATACGCACTGTAGAGTGGTGAAAACACCAGCTATCGTGTTTCTCGCATTAAATAGCTCGAAAAGTGCGAACTCGATGTTTCTGCACACTTCGGACAGAAGTCTCACCAAAATTATCGTAAAAAATGCATATCCCAGCTTGAAACCCCACGAAAACCAAGATATCGCCGGTTCTGCATATCAAACGCACTGTGGAGTGGTGAAAACACCAGCTATCGTGTTTCTCGCATTAAATAGCTCGAAAAGTGCGAACTCGATGTTTCTGCATACTTCGGACAGATGTTTCACCAAGCTTATCGAAGAAAATGTATATCTCTGCTTGAAACCCCAAGAAAACCAGGATATCTACTGTTCTGCATATCCAACGAACTGTGGAGTGGTGAAAACCCCAGAAAACGTGTTTCTCGCATTAAATAGCTCGAAAAGAGCGCTCTCGACGTTTCTGCATACTTTGGACAGGAGACTCACCAAGATTATCGCAGAAAATGCATATCTCAGCTTGAAACCCCACGAAAACCAAGATATCGCCGGTTCTGCATATCAAACGCACTGTAGAGTGGTGAAAACACCAGCTATCGTGTTTCTCGCATTAAATAGCTCGAAAAGTGCGAACTCGATGTTTCTGCATACTTCGGACAGATGTTTCACCAAGCTTATCGAAGAAAATGTATATCTCAGCTGAATCCCGATGAAAACCAAAATATCTCCGGTTCTGCATATCCAACATACTGTGGAGTGCTGAAAACACCAGATAACGTGTTTCTCGCATTAAATATCTCGAAACGAGCTATCTCGATGATTCTGCTTACTTCTGACAGAAGTCTCAACAAGATTATCGCAGAAAATGCGTATCTCAACTTGAAACCCCACGAAAACCAAGATATCTACTGTTCTGCATATCAAACGCACTGTGGAGTGGTGAAAACACCAGATAACGTGTTTCTCGCACTAACTAGCTCGAAAAGAGCGATCTCGATGATTCAGCATACTTTGGACAGGAGACTCACCAAGATTATCGCAGAAAATGCATATCTCAGCTTGAAACCCCACGAAAACCAAGATATCGCCGGTTCTGCATATCAAACGCACTGTGGAGTGGTGAAAACACCAGATAACGTGTTTCTCGCATTAAATAGCTCGAAACGAGCGATCTCGAAGATTCTGCATACTTCCGACAGAAGTCTCAACAAGATTATCGCAGAAAATGCATATCTCAGCTTGAAACCCCACGAAAACCGAGATATCTACTCTTCTGCATATTAAACGCACTGTGGAGTGGTGAAAACACCAGATAACGTGTTTCTCGCATTGAGTAGCTCGAAACGAGCGATCTCGATGATTCTGCATACTTCGGACAGAAGTCTCATCAAGATTATCGTAAAAAAAGCATATCTCAGCTTGAAACCCCACGAAAACCAAGATATCGCCGGTTCTGCATATCAAACGCACTGTGGAGTGGTGAAAACACCAGATAACGTGTTTCTCGCACTAACTAGCTCGAAAAGAGCGATCTCGATGATTCAGCATACTTTGGGCAGGAGACTCACCAAGATTATCGCAGAAAATGCATATCTCAGCTTGAAACCCCACGAAAACCAAGATATCGCCGGTTCTGCATATCAAACGCACTGTGGAGTGGTGAAAACACCAGATAACGTGTTTCTCGCATTAAATAGCTCGAAACGAGCGATCTCGAAGATTCTGCATACTTCGGACAGAAGTCTCAACAAGATTATCGCAGAAAATGCATATCTCAGCTTGAAACCCCACGAAAACCAAGATATCTACTGTTCTGCATATCCAACGAACTGTGGAGTGGTGAAAACCCCAGAAAACGTGTTTCTCGCATTAAACAGATCGAAAAGAGCGCTGTCGATGTTTCTGCATACTTCGGACAGAAGTCTCACCAAAATTATCGTAAAAAATGAATATCTCAACTTGAAACCCCACGAAAACCAAGATATCGCCGGTTCTGCATATCATACGCACTGTGGATTGGTGAAAACACCACCTATCGTGTTTCTCGCATTAAATAGCTCGAAAAGTGCGAACTCGATGTTTCTGCATACTTCGGACAGAAGTCTCACCAAAATTATCGTAAAAAATGCATATCCCAGCTTGAAACCCCACGAAAACCAAGATATCGCCGGTTCTGCATATCAAACGCACTGTGGAGTGGTGAAAACACCAGCTATCGTGTTTCTCGCATTAAATAGCTCGAAAAGTGCGAACTCGATGTTTCTGCATACTTCGGACAGATGTTTCACCAAGCTTATCGTAGAAAATGTATATCTCAGCTGAAACCCGATGAAAACCAAAATATCTCCGGTTCTGCATATCCAACATACTGTGGAGTGGTGAAAACACCAGATAACGTGTTTCTCGCATTAAATAGCTCGAAACGAGCTATCTCGATGATTCTGCTTACTTCTGACAGAAGTCTCAACAAGATTATCGCAGAAAATGCATATCTCAACTTGAAACCCCACGAAAACCAAGATATCTACTGTTCTGCATATCAAACGCACTGTGGAGTGGTGAAAACACCAGATAACGTGTTTCTCGCACTAACTAGCTCGAAAAGAGCGATCTCGATGATTCAGCATACTTTGGACAGGAGACTCACCAAGATTATCGCAGAAAATGCATATCTCAGCTTGAAACCCCACGAAAACCAAGATATCGCCGGTTCTGCATATCAAACGCACTGTGGAGTGGTTGAAAACACCAGATAACGTGTTTCTCGCATTAAATAGCTCGAAACGAGCGATCTCGAAGATTCTGCATACTTCCGACAGAAGTCTCAACAAGATTATCGCAGAAAATGCATATCTCAGCTTGAAACCCCACGAAAACCAAGATATCTACTGTTCTGCATATCCAACGAACTGTGGAGTGGTGAAAACCCCAGAAAACGCGTTTCACGCATTAAATAGAGCGAAAAGAGCGCTGTCGATGTTTCTGCATACTTCGGACAGAAGTCTCACCAAAATTATCGTAAAAAATGAATATCTCAACTTGAAACCCCACGAAAACCAAGATATCGCCGGTTCTGCATATCATACGCACTGTGGAGTGGTGAAAACACCAGCTATCGTGTTTCTCGCATTAAATAGCTCGAAAAGTGCGAACTCGATGTTTCTGCATACTTCGGACAGAAGTCTCACCAAAATTATCGTAAAAAATGCATATCCCAGCTTGAAACCCCACGAAAACCAAGATATCGCCGGTTCTGCATATCAAACGCACGGTGGAGTGGTGAAAACACCAGATAACGTGTTTCTCGCATTAAATAGGTCGAAACGAGCGATCTCGATGACTCTGCATACTTCGGACAGAAGTCTCAACAAGATTATCGCAGAAAATGCATATCTCAGCTTGAAACCCCACGAAAACCAAGATATCGCCGGTTCTGCATATCAAACGCACTGTGGAGTGGTGAAAACACCAGAAAACGTGTTTCGCGCATTAAGTAGCTCGAAACGAGCGATCTCGATGATTCTGCATACTTCGGACAGAATTCTCAACAAGATTATCGCAGAAAATGCATATCTCAGCTTGAAACCCCACGAAAACCAAGATATCTACTGTTCTGCATATCAAACGCTCTGTGGAGTGGTGAAAACACCAGATAACGTGTTTCTCGCACTAACTAGCTCGAAAAGAGCGATCTCGATGATTCAGCATACTTCGGACAGAAGTCTCACCAAGATTATCGCAGAAAATGCATATCTCTGCTTGAAACCCCACGAAAACCAAGATATCTACTGTTCTGCATATCCAACGAACTGTGGAGTGGTGAAAACCCCAGAAAACGTGTTTCTCGCATTAAATAGCTCGAAAAGAGCGATCTCGATGATTCTGCATACTTCGGACAGAAGTCTCACCAAGATTATCGCAGAAAATGCATATCTCAGCTTGAAACACCACGAAAACCAAGATATCGCCGGTTCTGCATATCATACGCACTGTGGAGTGGTGAAAACACCAGATAACGTGTTTCTCGCATTGAATAGCTCGAAACGAGCGATCTCGATAATTAAGCATTCTTCGGACAGAAGTCTCACCAAAATTACCGTAAAAAATGCATATCTCAGCTTGAAACCCCACGAAAACCAAGATATCGCTGTGTTCTGCATATCAAACGCACTGTGGAGTGGTGAAAACCCCAGAAAACGTGTTTCTCGCATTAAATAGCTCGAATAGAGCGATCTCGATGATTCTGCATACTTCGGACAGAAGTCTCACCAAGATTATCGCAGAAAATGCATATCTCAGCTTGAAACACCACGAAAACCAAGATATCGCCGGTTCTGCATATCATACGCACTGTGGAGTGGTGAAAACACCAGATAACGTGTTTCTCGCATTAAATAGCTCGAAAAGAGCGATCTCGATGATTCTGCATACTTCGGACAGAAGTCTCACCAAGATTATCGCAGAAAATGCATATCTCAGCTTGAAACACCACGAAAACCAAGATATCGCCGGTTCTGCATATCATACGCACTGTGGAGTGGTGAAAACACCAGATAACGTGTTTCTCGCATTGAATAGCTCGAAACGAGCGATCTCGATAATTAAGCATTCTTCGGACAGAAGTCTCACCAAAATTACCGTAAAAAATGCATATCTCAGCTTGAAACCCCACGAAAACCAAGATATCGCTGTGTTCTGCATATCAAACGCACTGTGGAGTGGTGAAAACCCCAGAAAACGTGTTTCTCGCATTAAATAGCTCGAATAGAGCGATCTCGATGATTCTTCATACTTCGGACAGAAGTCTCACCAAGATTATCGTAAAAAATGCATATCTCAGCTTGAAACCCCACGAAAGCCAAGATATCGCTGGTTCTGCATATCAAACGCACTGTGGAGTGGTGAAAACAGCGGATAAGTTTTTTCTCGCATTAACTAGCTAGAAAAGAGCGATCTCGATGTTTCAGCATACTTCGGACAGAAGTCTCACCAAGATTATCGCAGAAAATGCATATCTCAGCTTGAAACCCCACGAAAACCAAGATATCACCGGGTCTGCATTACAAACGCACTGTGGAGTGGTGAAAACACCAGATAACGTGTTTCTCGCATTAAATAGCTCGAAACGAGCGATCTCGATGATTCAGCATACTTCTGACAGAAGTCTCACCAAGATTATCGTAGAAAATGCATATCTCAGCTTGAAACCCGACGAAAACCGATATATCTCCGGTTCTGCACATCAAACGTACCGTGGAGTGGTGAAAACACCAGATAACGTGTTTCTCGCATTAAATAGCTCGAAACGTGCGATCTCGATGATTCTGCATACTTCGGACAGAAGTCTCAACAAGATTATCGCAGAAAATGCATATCTCAGCTTGAAACCCCACGAAAACCAAGATATCGCGGGTTCTGCATATGAAACGCACTGTGGAGTGGTGAAAACACCAGATAACGTGTTTCTCGCATTAAATCTCTCGAGACGAGCGATCTCGATGATTCTGCATACTTCGGACAGAAGTTTCACCAAAATTATCGTAAAAAATGCATATCTCAGCTTGAAACCCCATGAAAGCCAAGATATCGCTGGTTCTGCATATCAAACGCACTGTGGAGTGGTGAAAACACCGGATAAGGTTTTTCTCGCATTAACTAGCTCG
Organism: Anthophora plumipes; assembly: GCA_951804975.1. Classification (NCBI taxonomy): domain Eukaryota; kingdom Metazoa; phylum Arthropoda; class Insecta; order Hymenoptera; family Apidae; genus Anthophora; species Anthophora plumipes. The sequence continues at coordinate 359,079 of CATORF010000380.1, forward strand.
AAAAGAGCGATCTCGATGTTTCAGCATACTTCGGACAGAAGTCTCACCAAGATTATCGCAGAAAATGCATATCTCATCTTGAAACCCCACGAAAACCAAGATATCGCCGGTTCTGCATATCAAACGCACTGTGGAGTGGTGAAAACACCAGATAACGTGTTTCTCGCATTAAATAGCTCGAAAAGAGCGAACTCGATGTTTCTGCATACTTCGGACAGAAGTCTCACCAAGATTATCGCAGAAAATGCATATCTCTGCTTGAAACCCCACGAAAACCAAGATATCTACAGTTCTGCATATCCAACGAACTGTGAAGTGGTGAAAACCCCAGAAAACGTGTTTCTCGCATTAAATAGCTCGAAAAGAGCGCTCTCGATGTTTCTGCATACTTCGGACAGATGTTTCACCAAGCTTATCGTAGAAAATGCATATCTCAGCTTGAAACCCGACGAAAACCAAAATATCTCCGTATCTGCATATCCAACATACTGTGGAGTGGTGAAAACATCAGATAACGTGTTTCTCGCATTAACTAGCTCGAAAAGAGCGATCTCGATGATTCTGCATACTTCGGACAGAAGTCTCACCAAGATTATCGCAGAAAATGCACATCTCAGCTTGAAACCCCACGAAAGCCAAGATATCGCTGGTTCTGCATATCAAACGCACTGTGGAGTGGTGAAAACAGCGGATAAGTTTTTTCTCGCATTAACTAGCTCGAAAAGAGCGATCTCGATGTTTCAGCATACTTCGGACAGAAGTCTCACCAAGATTATCGCAGAAAATGCATATCTCAGCTTGAAACCCCACGAAAACCAAGATATCGCCGGTTCTGCATATCAAACGCACTGTGGAGTGGTGAGAACACCAGATAACGTGTTTCTCGCATTAAATAGCTCGAATAGAGCGATCTCGATGATTCTTCATACTTCGGACAGAAGTCTCACCAAGATTATCGTAAAAAATGCATATCTCAGCTTGAAACCCCACGAAAACCAAGATATCGCCGGTTCTGCATATCAAACGCACTGTGGAGTGGTGAAAACACCAGATATCGTGTTTCTCGCACTAACTAGCTCGAAAAGAGCGATCTCGATGATTCAGCATACTTCGGACAGAAGTCTCACTAAGATTATCGCAGAAAATGCATATCTCAGCTTGAAACCCCACGAAAACCAAGATATGTACTGTTCTGCATATCAAACGCACTGTGGAGTGGTGAAAACACCAGATAACGTGTTTCTCGCACTAACTAACTCGAAAAGAGCGATCTCGATGATTCAGCATACTTCGGACAGAAGTCTCACTAAGATTATCGCAGAAAATGCATATCTCAGCTTGAAACCCGACGAAAACCAAAATATCTCCGGTTCTGCATATCAAACGCACTGTGGAGTGGTGAAAACACCAGATAACGTGTTTCTCGCACTAACTAGCTCGAAAAGAGCGATCTCGATGATTCAGCATACTTCGGACAGAAGACTCACCAAGATTATCGCAGAAAATGCATATGTCAGCTTGAAACCCCACGAAAACCAAGATATCGCCGGTTCTGCATATCAAACGCACTGTGGAGTGGTGAAAACACCAGATAACGTGTTTCTCGCATTAAATAGCTCGAAACGAGCGATGTCGATGAATCTGCATACTTCGGACAGAAGTCGCACCAAAATTATCGTAAAAAATGCATATCTCAGCTTGAAACCCAATGAAAACCAAGATATCGCCGGTTCTGCATATCATACGCACTGTGGAGTGGTGAAAACAGCAGCTATCGTGTTTCTCGCATTAAATAGCTGGAAAAGTGCGAACTCGATGTTTCTGCATACTTCGGACAGACGTCTCACCAAAATTATCGTAAAAAATGCATATCCCAGCTTGAAACCCCACGAAAACCAAGATATCGCCGGTTCTGCATATCAAACGCACTGTGGAGTGGTGAAAACACCAGATAACGTGTTTCTCACATTAAATAGCTCGAAACGAGCGATCTCGATGATTCTGCATACTTCGGACAGAAGTCTGAACAAGATTATCGCAGAAAACGCATATCTCAGCTTGAAACCCCACGAAAACCGAGATATCTACTGTTCTGCATATCAAACGCACTGTGGAGTGGTGAAAACACCAGATAACGTGTTTCTCGCACTAACTAGCTCGAAAAGAGCGATCTCGAAGATTCTGCATACTTCCGACAGAAGTCTCAACAAGATTATCGCAGAAAATGCATATCTCAGCTTGAAACCCCACGAAAACCGAGATATCTACTCTTCTGCATATTAAACGCACTGCGGAGTGGTGAAAACACCAGATAACGTGTTTGTCGCACTAACTAGCTCGAAAAGAGCGATCTCGATGATTCAGCATACTTCGGACAGATGTTTCACCAAGCTTATCGCAGAAAATGCATATCTCATCTTGAAACCCCACGAAAACCAAGATATCGCCGGTTCTGCATATCAAACGCACTGTGGAGTGGTGAAAACACCAGATAACGTGTTTCGCGCACTAACTAGCTCGAAAAGAGCGATCTCGATGATTCAGCATACTTCGGACAGAAGTCTCACCAAGATTATCGCAGAAAATGCATATCTCTGCTTGAAACCCCACGAAAACCAAGATATCTACTGTTCTGCATATCCAACGAACTGTGGAGTGGTGAAAACCCCAGAAAACGTGTTTGTCGCATTAAATAGCTCGAAAAGAGCGCTCTCGATGTTTCTGCATACTTCGGACAGATGTTTCACCAAGCTTATCGTAGAAAATGCATATCTCAGCTTGAAACCCCACGAAAACCAAGATATGTACTGTTCTGCATATCAAACGCACTGTGGAGTGGTGAAAACACCAGATAACGTGTTTCTCGCACTAACTAGCTCGAAAAGAGCGATCTCGATGTTTCAGCATACTTCGGACAGAAGTCTCACCAAGATTATCGCAGAAAATGCATATCTCAGCTTGAAACCCCACGAAAACCAAGATATCGCCGGTTCTGCATATTATACGCACTGTGGAGTGGTGAAAACACCAGATAACGTGTTTCTCGCATTGAATTGCTCGAAACGAGCGATCTCGATAATTAAGCATACTTCGGACAGAAGTCTCACTAGGATTATCGCAGAAAATGCATATCTCAGCTTGAAACCCCACGAAAACCAAAATATCTGCGGTTCTGCATATCCAACGCACTGTGGACTGGTGAAAACACCAGATAACATGTTTCGCGCATTAAATAGCTCGAAACGAGCGATCTCGATGATTCTGCATACTTCTGACAGAAGTCTCAACAAGATTATCGCAGAAAATGCATATCTCAGCTTGAAACCCCACGAAAACCAAGATATGTACTGTTCTGCATATCAACCGCACTGTGGAGTGGTGAAATCACCAGATAACGTGTTTCTCGCACTAACTAGCTCGAAAAGAGCGATCTCGATGATTCAGCATACTTCGGACAGAAGTCTCACCAAGATTATCGCAGAAAATGCATATCTCTGCTTGAAACCCCACGAAAACCAAGATATCTACTGTTCTGCATATCCAACGAACTGTGGAGTGGTGAAAACCCCAGAAAACGTGTTTGTCGCATTAAATAGCTCGAAAAGAGCGCTCTCGATGTTTCTGCATACTTCGGACAGATGTTTCACCAAGCTTATCGTAGAAAATGCATATCTCAGCTTGAAACCCCACGAAAACCAAGATATGTACTGTTCTGCATATCAAACGCACTGTGGAGTGGTGAAAACACCAGATAACGTGTTTCTCGCACTAACTAGCTCGAAAAGAGCGATCTCGATGTTTCAGCATACTTCGGACAGAAGTCTCACCAAGATTATCGCAGAAAATGCATATCTCAGCTTGAAACCCCACGAAAACCAAGATATCGCCGGTTCTGCATATTATACGCACTGTGGAGTGGTGAAAACACCAGATAACGTGTTTCTCGCATTGAATTGCTCGAAACGAGCGATCTCGATAATTAAGCATACTTCGGACAGAAGTCTCACTAGGATTATCGCAGAAAATGCATATCTCAGCTTGAAACCCCACGAAAACCAAAATATCTGCGGTTCTGCATATCCAACGCACTGTGGACTGGTGAAAACACCAGATAACATGTTTCGCGCATTAAATAGCTCGAAACGAGCGATCTCGATGATTCTGCATACTTCTGACAGAAGTCTCAACAAGATTATCGCAGAAAATGCATATCTCAGCTTGAAACCCCACGAAAACCAAGATATATACTGTTCTGCATATCAACCGCACTGTGGAGTGGTGAAATCACCAGATAACGTGTTTCTCGCACTAACTAGCTCGAAAAGAGCGATCTCGATGATTCAGCATACTTCGGACAGAAGTCTCACTAAGATTATTGCTGAAAATGCATATCTCAGCTTGAAACCCCACGAAAACCAAGATATCGCCGGTTCTGCATATCAAACGCACTGTGGAGTGGTGAAAACACCAGATAACGTGTTTCTCGCATTAAATAGCTCGAAACGAGCGATCTCGATGCTTCTGCATACTTCGGACAGAAGTCTCACTTAAATTATCGTAAAAAATGCATATCTCAGCTTGAAACCCCACGAAAACCAAGATATCGCTGTGTTCAGCATATCGAACGCACTGTGGAGTGGTGAAAACCCCCTGAAAACGTGTTTCTCGCATTAAATAGCTCGAATAGAGCGATCTCGATGTTTCAGCATACTTCGGACAGAAGTCTCACCAAGATTATCGCAGGAAATGCATATCTCAGCTTGAAACCCCACGAAAACCAAGATATCTCCGGTTCTGCATATCCAACGAACTGTGGAGTGGTGAAAACCCCAGAAAACGTGTTTCTCACATTAAATAGCTCGAAAAGAGCGCTCTCGACGTTTCTGCATACTTCGGACAGAAGTCTCACTAAGATTATCGCAGAAAATGCATGTCTCAGCTTGAAACCCCACGAAAACTAAGATATCGCCGGTTCTGCATATCAAACGCACTGTGGAGTGGTGAAAACCCCAGAAAACGTGTTTCTCGCATTAAATAGCTCGAAAAGAGCGATCTAGATGATTCTGCATACTTCTGACTGAAGTCTCACCAATATTATCGCAGAAAATGCATATCACCGCTCGAAACCTCACGAAAATCAAGATGTTCCCGGTTCTGCATATCAAACGCACTGTGGAGTGGTGAAAACAACCAGAGAACGTGTTTCTCGCATTAAATAGCTCGAATAGAGCGATCTCGATGATTCTTCATACTTCGGACAGAAGTCTCACCAAGATTATCGTAAAAAATGCATATCTCAGCTTGAAACCCCACGAAAACCAAGATATCGCCGGTTCTGCATATCAAACCTACTGTGGAGTGGTGAAAGCACCAGATAACGTGTTTCTCGCACTAACTAGCTCGAAAAGAGCGATCTCGATGATTCAGCATACTTCGGACAGAAGTCTCACTAAGATTATCGCAGAAAATGCATATCTCAGCTTGAAACCCCACGAACTCAAGATATCGCTGGTTCTGCATATCAAACGCACTGTGGAGTGGTGAAAACACCGGATAACGTGTTTCTCGCACTAACTAGCTCGAAAAGAGCGATCTCGATGATTCAGCATACTTCGGACAGAAGTCTCACTAAGATTATCGCAGAAAATGCATATCTCAGCTTGAAACCCCACGAAAACCAAGATATCGCTGTGTTCTGCATATCAAACGCACTGTGGAGTGGTGAAAACCCCAGAAAACGTGTTTCTCGCATTAAATAGCTCGAATAGAGCGATCTCGATGATTCTTCATACTTCGGACAGAAGTCTCACCAAGATTATCGTAAAAAATGCATATCTCAGCTTGAAACCCCACGAAAGCCAAGATATCGCTGGTTCTGCATATCAAACGCACTGTGGAGTGGTGAAAACAGCGGATAAGTTTTTTCTCGCATTAACTAGCTCGAAAAGAGCGATCTCGATGTTTCAGCATACTTCGGACAGAAGTCTCACCAAGATTATCGCAGAAAATGCATAACTCAGCTTGAAACACCACGAAAACCAAGATATCTACTGTTCTGCATATCCAACGAACTGTGGAGTGGTGAAAACCCCAGAAAACGTGTTTGTCGCATTAAATAGCTCGAAAAGAGCGCTCTCGATGTTTCTGCATACTTCGGACAGATGTTTCACCAAGCTTATCGTAGAAAATGCATATCTCAGCTTGAAACCCCACGAAAACCAAGATATGTACTGTTCTGCATATCAAACGCACTGTGGAGTGGTGAAAACACCAGATAACGTGTTTCTCGCACTAACTAGCTCGAAAAGAGCGATCTCGATGTTTCAGCATACTTCGGACAGAAGTCTCACCAAGATTATCGCAGAAAATGCATATCTCAGCTTGAAACCCCACGAAAACCAAGATATCGCCGGTTCTGCATATTATACGCACTGTGGAGTGGTGAAAACACCAGATAACGTGTTTCTCGCATTGAATTGCTCGAAACGAGCGATCTCGATAATTAAGCATACTTCGGACAGAAGTCTCACTAGGATTATCGCAGAAAATGCATATCTCAGCTTGAAACCCCACGAAAACCAAAATATCTGCGGTTCTGCATATCCAACGCACTGTGGACTGGTGAAAACACCAGATAACATGTTTCGCGCATTAAATAGCTCGAAACGAGCGATCTCGATGATTCTGCATACTTCTGACAGAAGTCTCAACAAGATTATCGCAGAAAATGCATATCTCAGCTTGAAACCCCACGAAAACCAAGATATGTACTGTTCTGCATATCAACCGCACTGTGGAGTGGTGAAATCACCAGATAACGTGTTTCTCGCACTAACTAGCTCGAAAAGAGCGATCTCGATGATTCAGCATACTTCGGACAGAAGTCTCACTAAGATTATTGCTGAAAATGCATATCTCAGCTTGAAACCCCACGAAAACCAAGATATCGCCGGTTCTGCATATCAAACGCACTGTGGAGTGGTGAAAACACCAGATAACGTGTTTCTCGCATTAAATAGCTCGAAACGAGCGATCTCGATGCTTCTGCATACTTCGGACAGAAGTCTCACATAAATTATCGTAAAAAATGCATATCTCAGCTTGAAACCCAACGAAAACCAAGATATCGCTGTGTTCAGCATATCGAACGCACTGTGGAGTGGTGAAAACCCCCTGAAAACGTGTTTCTCGCATTAAATAGCTCGAATAGAGCGATCTCGATGTTTCAGCATACTTCGGACAGAAGTCTCACCAAGATTATCGCAGGAAATGCATATCTCAGCTTGAAACCCCACGAAAACCAAGATATCTCCGGTTCTGCATATCCAACGAACTGTGGAGTGGTGAAAACCCCAGAAAACGTGTTTCTCACATTAAATAGCTCGAAAAGAGCGCTCTCGACGTTTCTGCATACTTCGGACAGAAGTCTCACTAAGATTATCGCAGAAAATGCATGTCTCAGCTTGAAACCCCACGAAAACTAAGATATCGCCGGTTCTGCATATCAAACGCACTGTGGAGTGGTGAAAACCCCAGAAAACGTGTTTCTCGCATTAAATAGCTCGAAAAGAGCGATCTAGATGATTCTGCATACTTCTGACTGAAGTCTCACCAATATTATCGCAGAAAATGCATATCACCGCTCGAAACCTCACGAAAATCAAGATGTTCCCGGTTCTGCATATCAAACGCACTGTGGAGTGGTGAAAACAACCAGAGAACGTGTTTCTCGCATTAAATAGCTCGAATAGAGCGATCTCGATGATTCTTCATACTTCGGACAGAAGTCTCACCAAGATTATCGTAAAAAATGCATATCTCAGCTTGAAACCCCACGAAAACCAAGATATCGCCGGTTCTGCATATCAAACCTACTGTGGAGTGGTGAAAGCACCAGATAACGTGTTTCTCGCACTAACTAGCTCGAAAAGAGCGATCTCGATGATTCAGCATACTTCGGACAGAAGTCTCACTAAGATTATCGCAGAAAATGCATATCTCAGCTTGAAACCCCACGAACTCAAGATATCGCTGGTTCTGCATATCAAACGCACTGTGGAGTGGTGAAAACACCGGATAACGTGTTTCTCGCACTAACTAGCTCGAAAAGAGCGATCTCGATGATTCAGCATACTTCGGACAGAAGTCTCACTAAGATTATCGCAGAAAATGCATATCTCAGCTTGAAACCCCACGAAAACCAAGATATCGCTGTGTTCTGCATATCAAACGCACTGTGGAGTGGTGAAAACCCCAGAAAACGTGTTTCTCGCATTAAATAGCTCGAATAGAGCGATCTCGATGATTCTTCATACTTCGGACAGAAGTCTCACCAAGATTATCGTAAAAAATGCATATCTCAGCTTGAAACCCCACGAAAGCCAAGATATCGCTGGTTCTGCATATCAAACGCACTGTGGAGTGGTGAAAACAGCGGATAAGTTTTTTCTCGCATTAACTAGCTCGAAAAGAGCGATCTCGATGTTTCAGCATACTTCGGACAGAAGTCTCACCAAGATTATCGCAGAAAATGCATAACTCAGCTTGAAACACCACGAAAACCAAGATATCGCCGGTTCTGCATATCAAACGCACTGTGGAGTGGTGAAAACACCAGATAACGTGTTTCTCGCATTAAATAGCTCGAATAGAGCGATCTCGATGATTCTTCATACTTCGGACAGAAGTCTCACCAAGATTATCGTAAAAAATGCATATCTCAGCTTGAAACCCCACGAAAACCAAGATATCGCCGGTTCTGCATATCAAACGCACTGTGGAGTGGTGAAAACACCAGATAACGTGTTTCTCGCACTAACTAGCTCGAAAAGAGCGATCTCGATGATTCAGCATACTTCGGACAGAAGTCTCACTAAGATTATCGCAGAAAATGCATATCTCTGCTTGAAACCCCACGAAAACCAAGATATGTACTGTTCTGCATATCAAACGCACTGTGGAGTGGTGAAAACACCAGATAACGTGTTTCTCGCACTAATTAGCTCGAAAAGAGCGATCTCGATGATTCAGCATACTTCGGACAGAAGTCTCACTAAGATTATCGCAGAAAATGCATATCTCAGCTTGAAACCCCACGAAAACCAAGATATCGCCGGTTCTGCATATCAAACGCACTGTGGAGTGGTGAAAACACCAGATAACGTGTTTCTCGCATAAAATAGCTCGAAACGTGCGATCTCGACGCTTCTGCATACTTCGGACAGAAGTCTCACCAAAATTATCGTAAAAAATGCATATCTCAGCTTGAAACCCCACGAAAACCAAGATATCGCTGTGTTCAGCTTATCGAACGCACTGTGGAGTGGTGAAAACACCGGGTAAGGTTTTTCTCGCATTAACTAGCTCGAAAAGAGCGATCTCGATGTTTCAGCATACTTCGGACAGAAGTCTCACCAAGATTATCGCAGAAAATGCATATCTCAGCTTGAAACCCCACGAAAACCAAGATATCGCCGGTTCTGCATATCAAACGCACTGTGGAGTGGTGAAAACACCAGATAACGTGTTTCTCGCATTAAATAGCTCGAAACGAGCGATATCGATGATTCTGCATACTTCTGACAGAAGTCTCACCAAGATTATCGTAGAAAAAACATATCTCAGCTTGAAACCCGACGAAAACCGATATATCTCCGGTTCTGCACATCAAACGTACCGTGGAGTGGTGAAAACACCAGATAACGTGTTTCTCGCATTAAATAGCTCGAAACGGGCGATCTCGATGATTCTGCATACTTCGGACAGAAGTCTCAACAAGATTATCGCAGAAAATGCATATCTCAGCTTGAAACCCCACGAAAACCAAGATGTGGTCGGTTCTGCATATGAAACGCTCTCTGGAGTGGTGAAAACACCAGAAAACGTGTTTCGCGCATTAAGTAGCTCGAAACGAGCGATCACGATGATTCTGCATACTTCGGACAGAAGTCTCACCAAGATTATCGCAGAAAATGCATATCTCAGCTTGAAACCCCACGAAAACCAAGATGTCGCCGGTTCTGCATATCAAACGCACTGTGGAGTGGTGAAAACACCAGAAAACGTGTTTCGCGCATTAAGTAGCTCGAAACGAGCGATCTCGATGATTCTGCATACTTCGGACAGAAGTCTCAACAAGATTATCGCAGAAAATGCATATCTCAGCTTGAAACGCCACGAAAACCAAGATATCTACTGTTCTGCATATCAAACGCACTGTGGAGTGGTGAAAACACCAGATAACGTGTTTCTCGCACTAACTAGCTCGAAAAGAGCGATCTCGATGATTCAGCATACTTCGGACAGAAGTCTCACCAAGATTATCGCAGAAAATGCATATCTCTGCTTGAAACCCCACGAAAACCAAGATATCTACTGTTCTGCATATCCAACGAACTGTGGAGTGGTGAAAACCCCAGAAAACGTGTTTCTCGCATTAAATAGCTCGAAAAGAGCGCTCTCGATGTTTCTGCATACTTCGGACAGATGTATCACCAAGCTTATCGTAGTAAATGCATATCTCAGCTTGAAACCCGACGAAAACCAAAATATCTCCGGTTCTGCATATCCAACATACTGTGGAGTGGTGAAAACACCAGATAACGTGTTTCTCGCATTAACTAGCTCGAAAAGAGCGATCTCGTTGATTCTGCATACTTCGGACAGAAGTCTCACCAAGATTATCGCAGAAAATGCATATCTCAGCTTGAAACACCACGAAAACCAAGATATCGCCGGTTCTGCACATCATACGCACTGTGGAGTGGTGAAAACACCAGATAACGTGTTTCTCGCATTGAATAGCTCCAAACGAGCGGTCTCGATAATTAAGCATACTTCGGACAGAAGTCTCACCAAAATTACCGTAAAAAATGCATATCTCAGCTTGAAACCCCACGAAAACCAAGATATCGCCGGTTCTGCACATCATACGCACTGTGGAGTGGTGAAAACACCAGATAACGTGTTTCTCGCATTAAATAGCTCGAATAGAGCGATCTCGATGATTCTTCATACTTCGGACAGAAGTCTCACCAAGATTATCGTAAAAAATGCATATCTCAGCTTGAAACCCCACGAAAACCAAGATATCGCCGGTTCTGCATATCAAACGCACTGTGGAGTGGTGAAAACACCAGATAACGTGTTTCTCGCACTAACTAGCTCGAAATGAGCGATCTCGATGATTCAGCATACTTCGGACAGAAGTCTCACTAAGATTATCGCAGAAAATGCATATCTCAGCTTGAAACCCCACGAAAACCAAGATATGTACTGTTCTGCATATCAAACGCACTGTGGAGTGGTGAAAACACCAGATAACGTGTTTCTCGCACTAACTAGCTCGAAAAGAGCGATCTAGATGATTCAGCATACTTCGGACAGAAGTCTCACTAAGATTATCGCAGAAAATGCATATCTCAGCTTGAAACCCCACGAAAACCAAGATATCGCCGGTTCTGCATATCAAACGCACTGTGGAGTGGTGAAAACACCAGATAACGTGTTTCTCGCATTAAATAGCTCGAAACGAGCGATCTCGACGCTTCTGCATACTTCGGACAGAAGTCTCACCAAAATTATCGTAAAAAATGCATATCTCAGCTTGAAACCCCACGAAAACCAAGATATCGCTGTGTTCAGCTTATCGAACGCACTGTGGAGTGGTGAAAACACCGGGTAAGGTTTTTCTCGCATTAACTAGCTCGAAAAGAGCGATCTCGATGTTTCAGCATACTTCGGACAGAAGTCTCACCAAGATTATCGCAGAAAATGCATATCTCAGCTTGAAACCCCACGAAAACCAAGATATCGCCGGTTCTGCATATCATACGCACTGTGGAGTGGTGAAAACAGCAGATAACGTGTTTCTCGCGTTGAATTGCTCGAAACGAGCGATCTCGATAATTAAGCATACTTCGGACAGAAGTCTCACTAAGATTATCGCAGAAAATGCATATCTCAGCTTGAAACCCGACGAAAACCAATATATCTCCGGTTCTGCACATCAAACGTACCGTGGAGTGGTGAAAACACCAGATAACGTGTTTCTCGCATTAAATAGCTCGAAACGGGCGATCTCGATGATTCTGCATACTTCGGACAGAAGTCTCAACAAGATTATCGCAGAAAATGCATATCTCAGCTTGAAACCCCACGAAAACCAAGATGTCGTCGGTTCTGCATATGAAACGCTCTCTGGAGTGGTGAAAACACCAGAAAACGTGTTTCGCGCATTAAGTAGCTCGAAACGAGCGATCACAATGATTCTGCATACTTCGGACAGAAGTCTCACCAAGATTATCGCAGAAAATGCATATCTCAGCTTAAAACCCCACGAAAACCAAGATGTCGCCGGTTCTGCATATCAAACGCACTGTGGAGTGGTGAAAACACCAGAAATCGTGTTTCGCGCATTAAGTAGCTCGAAACGAGCGATCTCGATGTTTCTGCATACTTCGGACAGAAGTCTCAACAAGATTATCGCAGAAAATGCATATCTCAGCTTGAAACGCCACGAAAACCAAGATATCTACTGTTCTGCATATCAAACGCACTGTGGAGTGGTGAAAACACCAGATAACATGTTTCTCGCACTAACTAGCTCGAAAAGAGCGATCTCGATGATTCAGCATACTTCGGACAGAAGTCTCACCAAGATTATCGCAGAAAATGCATATCTCTGCTTGAAACCCCACGAAAACCAAGATATCTACTGTTCTGCATATCCAACGAACTGTGGAGTGGTGAAAACCCCAGAAAACGTGTTTCTCGCATTAAATAGCTCGAAAAGAGACCTCTCGATGTTTCTGCATACTTCGGACAGATGTTTCACCAAGCTTATCGTAGTAAATACATATCTCAGCTTGAAACCCGACGAAAACCAAAATATCTCCGGTTCTGCATATTCAACATACTGTGGAGTGGTGAAAACACCAGATAACGTGTTTCTCGCATTAACTAGCTCGAAAAGAGCGATCTCGTTGATTCTGCATACTTCGGACAGAAGTCTCACCAAGATTATCGCAGAAAATGCATATCTCAGCTTGAAACACCACGAAAACCAAGATATCGCCGGCTCTGCACATCATACGCACTGTGGAGTGGTGAAAACACCAGATAACGTGTTTCTCGCATTGAATAGCTCCAAACGAGCGGTCTCGATAATTAAGCATACTTCGGACAGAAGTCTCACCAAAATTACCGTAAAAAATGCATATCTCAGCTTGAAACCCCACGAAAACCAAGATATCGCTGTGTTCTGCATATCAAACGCACTGTGGAGTGGTGAAAACCCCAGAAAACGTATTTCTCGCATTAAATAGCTCGAATTGAGCGATCTCGATGATTCTTCATACTTCGGACAGAAGTCTCACCAAGATTATCGTAAAAAATGCATATCTCAGCTTGAAACCCCACGAAAACCAAGATATCGCCGGTTCTGCATATTATACGCACTGTGGAGTGGTGAAAACACCAGATAACGTGTTTCTCGCATTGAATTGCTCGAAACGAGCGATCTCGATAATTAAGCATACTTCGGACAGAAATCTCACTAGGATTATCGCAGAAAATGCATATCTCAGCTTGAAACCCCACGAAAACCAAAATATCTGCGGTTCTGCATATCCAACGCACTGTGGAGTGGTGAAAACACCAGATAACATGTTTCGCGCATTAAATAGCTCGAAACGAGCGATCTCGACGATTCTGCATACTTCTGACAGAAGTCTCAACAATATTATCGCAGAAAATGCATATCTCAGCTTGAAACCCCACGAAAACCAAGATATGTACTGTTCTGCATATCAACCGCACTGCGGAGTGGTGAAATCACCAGATAACGTGTTTCTCGCACTAACTAGCTCGAAAAGAGGGATCTCGATGATTCAGCATACTTCGGACAGAAGTCTCACTAAGATTATTGCTGAATATGCATATCTCAGCTTGAAACCCCACGAAAACCAAGATATCGCCGGTTCTGCATATCAAACGCACTGTGGAGTGGTGAAAACACCAGATAACGTGTTTCTCGCATTAAATAGCTCGAAACGAGCGATCTCGATGCTTCTGCATACTTCGGACAGAAGTCTCACATGAATTATCGTAAAAAATGCATATCTCAGCTTGAAACCCCACGAAAACCAAGATATCGCTGTGTTCAGCATATCGAACGCACTGTGGAGTGGTGAAAACCCCCTGAAAACGTGTTTCTCGCATTAAATAGTTCGAATAGAGCGATCTCGATGATTCTTCATACTTCGGACAGAAGTCTCACCAAGATTATCGTAAAAAATGCATATCTCAGCTTGAAACCCCACGAACTCAAGATATCGCTGGTTCTGCATATCAAACGCACTGTGGAGTGGTGAAAACACCGGATAAGGTTTTTCTCGCATTAACTAGCTCGAAAAGAGCGATCTCGATGTTTCAGCATACTTCGGACAGAAGTCTCACGAAGATTATCGCAGGAAATGCATATCTCAGCTTGAAACCCCACGAAAACCAAGATATCGCCGGTTCTGCATATCAAACGCACTGTGGAGTGGTGAAAACCCCAGAAAACGTGTTTCTCGCATTAAATAGCTCGAAAAGAGCGATCTAGATGATTCTGCATACTTCTGACTGAAGTCTCACCAATATTATCGCAGAAAATGCATATCACCGCTCGAAACCTCACGAAAATCAAGATGTTCCCGGTTCTGCATATCAAACGCACTGTGGAGTGGTGAAAACCCCAGAAAACGTGTTTCTCGCATTAAATAGCTCGAAAAGAGCGCTCTCGACGTTTCGGCATACTTCGGACAGATGTCTCACCAAGATTATCGCAGAAAATGCATATCTCAGCTTGAAACCCGACGAAAACCAAAATATCTCCGGTTCTGCATATCCAACGAACTGTGCGGTGGTGAAAACCCCAGAAAACGTGTTTCTCGCATTAAATAGCTCGAAAAGAGCGCTCTCGACGTTTCGGCATACTTCGGACAGATGTTTCACCAAGCTTATCGCAGGAAATGCATATCTCAGCTTGAACCCCGACGAAATCAAAGATGTCGCCGGTTCTGCATTATCAAACGCACTGTGGAGTGGTGAAAACATCAGATAACGTGTTTCTCGCATTAAACAGCTCGAAAAGAGAGATCTAGATGATTCTGCATACTTATGACAAAAGACCCACCAAGATTATCGCAGAAAATGCATATCTCAGCTGGAAAAACCACGAAAATCAAGATATCGCCGGTTCTGCATATCAAACGCACTGTGGAGTGGTGAAAACAACCAGAGAACTTGTTTCTCGCAATAAATAGCTCGAAAAGAGCGCTCTCGATGTTTCTGCATACTTCGGACAGAAGTCTCAACAAGATTATCGCAGAAAATGCATATCTCAGCTTGAAACCCGACGAAAACCAAAATATCTCCGGTTCTGCATATCCAACGAACTGTGGGGTGGTGAAAACACCAGAAAACGTGTTTCTCGCATTAAATAGCTCGAAAAGAGCGCTCTCGACGTTTCGGCATACTTCGGACAGATGTTTCACCAAGCTTATCGTAGAAAATGCATATCTCAGCTTGAAACCCCACGAAAACCAAGATGTCGCTGGTTCTGCACTTCAAACGTACCGTGGAGTGGTGAAAACACCAGATAACGTGTTTCTTGCATTAAATAGCTCGAATCGAGCGATCTCGATGATTCTGCATACTTCTAACAGAAGTCTCACCAAGATTATCGCAGAAAATGCATATCTCTGCTTGAAACCCCACGAAAACCAGGATATCTACTGTTCTGCATATCCAACGAACTGTGGAGTGGTGAAAACACCAGATAACGTGTTTCTCGCATCAAATAGCCCGAAACGAGCGATCTCGATGATTCTGCATACTTCGGACAGAAATCTCACCAAAATTATCGTAAAAAATGCATATCTCAGCTTGATACCCCACGAAAACCAAGATGTCGCTGGTTCTGCACTTCAAACGTACCGTGGAGTGGTGAAAACACCAGAAAAACGTGTTTCGCGCATTAAGTAGCTCGAAAAGAGCGTTCTCGAAGATTCTGCATACTTCTGACAGAAGTCTCACCAGGATTATCGTAGAAAATGCATATCTCAGCTTGAAACCCGACCGAAACCAAGATATCTCCGGTTCTGCATGTCAAACGTACTGTGGAGTGGTGAAAACACCAGAAAGCGTGTTTCGTGCATTAAGTAGCTCGAAAAGAGCGATCTAGATGATTCTGCATACTTCTGACTGAAGTCTCACCAATATTATCGCAGAAAATGCATATCTCAGCTCGAAACCTCACGAAAATCAAGATGTTGCCGGTTCTGCATATCAAACGCACTGTGGAGTGGTGAAAACAACCAGAGAACGTGCTTCTCGCATTAAATTGCTCGAAAAGCCCGATCTCGATGATTCTGCATACTTCGGACAGAAATCTCACCAAAATTATCGTAAAAAATGCATATCTCAGCTTGAAAACCCACGAAAACCAAGATATCGCTGGTTCTGCATATCAAACGCACTGTGGAGTGCTGAAAACACCAGATAACGTGTTTGTAGCAATAAGTAACTCGAAAAGAGCGTCCTCGAAAATCCTGCATACTTCTGACAGAAGTGTCACCAAGATTATCGTAGAAAATGCATATCTCAGCTTGAAACCCGACGAAAACCAAGATATCGCTGTGTTCAGCATATCGAACGCACTGTGGAGTGGTGAAAACCCCCTGGAAACGTGTTTCTCGCATTAAATATCTCGAATAGAGCGATCTCGATGATTCTTCATACTTCGGACAGAAGTCTCACCAAGATTATCGCAGGAAATGCATATCCCAGCTTGAAACCCCACGAAAACCAAGATATCTCCGGTTCTGCATATCCAACGAACTGTGGAGTGGTGAAAACCCCAGAAAACGTGTTTCTCACATTAAATAGCTCGAAAAGAGCGCTCTCGACGTTTCTGCATACTTCGGACAGAAGTCTCACTAAGATTATCGCAGAAAATGCATGTCTCAGCTTGAAACCCCACGAAAACCAAGATATCGCCGGTTCTGCATCTCAAACGCACTGTGGAGTGGTGAAAACCCCAGAAAACGTGTTTCTCGCATTAAATAGCTCGAAAAGAGCGATCTAGATGATTCTGCATACTTCTGACTGAAGTCTCACCAACATTATCGCAGAAAATGCATATCTCAGCTTGAACCCCGACGAAATCAAAGATGTCGCCGGTTCTGCATTATAAAACGCACTGTGGAGTGGTGAAAACACCAGATAACGTGTTTCTCGCATTAAATAGCTCGGAAAGAGCGCTCTCGATGTTTCTGCATACTTCGGACAGAAGTCTTAACAAGATTATCGCAGAAAATGCATATCTCAGCTTGAAACCCGACGAAAACCAAAATATCTCCGGTTCTGCATATCCAACGCACTGTGGAGTGGTGAAAACACCAGAAAACGTGTTTCTCGCATTGAATAGCTCGAAACGAGCGATCTCGATGATTCTGCATACTTCTAACAGAAGTCTCACCAAGATTATCGCAGAAAATGCATATCTCTGCTTGAAACCCCACGAAAACCAGGATATCTACTGTTCTGCATATCCAACGAACTGTGGAGTGGTGAAAACCCCAGAAAACGTGTTTCTCGCATTAAATAGCACGAAAAGAGCGCTCTCGTCGTTTCTGCATACTTCGGACAGATGTATCACCAAGCTTATCGTAGAAAATGCATTTCTCAGCTTGAAACCCGACGAAAACCAAAATATCACCGGTTCTGCATATCCAACATACTGTGGAGTGGTGAAAACACCAGATAACGTGTTTCTCGCATTAAATAGCTCGAAACGAGCGATATCGATGATTCTGCATACTTCTGACAGAAGTCTCACCAAGATTATCGTAGTAAATGCATATCTCAGCTTGAAACCCGACGAAAACCAAAATATCTCCGGTTCTGCATATCCAACATACTGTGGAGTGGTGAAAACACCAGATAACGTGTTTCTCGCATTAACTAGCTCGAAAAGAGCGATCTCGTTGATTCTGCATACTTCGGACAGAAGTCTCACCAAGATTATCGCAGAAAATGCATATCTCAGCTTGAAACACCACGAAAACCAAGATATCGCCGGTTCTGCACATCATACGCACTGTGGAGTGGTGAAAACACCAGATAACGTGTTTCTCGCATTGAATAGCTCCAAACGAGCGGTCTCGATAATTAAGCATACTTCGGACAGAAGTCTCACCAAAATTACCGTAAAAAATGCATATCTCAGCTTGAAACCCCACGAAAACCAAGATATCGCCGGTTCTGCACATCATACGCACTGTGGAGTGGTGAAAACACCAGATAACGTGTTTCTCGCATTAAATAGCTCGAATAGAGCGATCTCGATGATTCTTCATACTTCGGACAGAAGTCTCACCAAGATTATCGTAAAAAATGCATATCTCAGCTTGAAACCCCACGAAAACCAAGATATCGCCGGTTCTGCATATCAAACGCACTGTGGAGTGGTGAAAACACCAGATAACGTGTTTCTCGCACTAACTAGCTCGAAATGAGCGATCTCGATGATTCAGCATACTTCGGACAGAAGTCTCACTAAGATTATCGCAGAAAATGCATATCTCAGCTTGAAACCCCACGAAAACCAAGATATGTACTGTTCTGCGTATCAAACGCACTGTGGAGTGGTGAAAACACCAGATAACGTGTTTCTCGCACTAACTAGCTCGAAAAGAGCGATCTAGATGATTCAGCATACTTCGGACAGAAGTCTCACTAAGATTATCGCAGAAAATGCATATCTCAGCTTGAAACCCCACGAAAACCAAGATATCGCCGGTTCTGCATATCAAACGCACTGTGGAGTGGTGAAAACACCAGATAACGTGTTTCTCGCATTAAATAGCTCGAAACGAGCGATCTCGACGCTTCTGCATACTTCGGACAGAAGTCTCACCAAAATTATCGTAAAAAATGCATATCTCAGCTTGAAACCCCACGAAAACCAAGATATCGCTGTGTTCAGCTTATCGAACGCACTGTGGAGTGGTGAAAACACCGGGTAAGGTTTTTCTCGCATTAACTAGCTCGAAAAGAGCGATCTCGATGTTTCAGCATACTTCGGACAGAAGTCTCACCAAGATTATCGCAGAAAATGCATATCTCAGCTTGAAACCCCACGAAAACCAAGATATCGCCGGTTCTGCATATCATACGCACTGTGGAGTGGTGAAAACAGCAGATAACGTGTTTCTCGCGTTGAATTGCTCGAAACGAGCGATCTCGATAATTAAGCATACTTCGGACAGAAGTCTCACTAAGATTATCGCAGAAAATGCATATCTCAGCTTGAAACCCGACGAAAACCAATATATCTCCGGTTCTGCACATCAAACGTACCGTGGAGTGGTGAAAACACCAGATAACGTGTTTCTCGCATTAAATAGCTCGAAACGGGCGATCTCGATGATTCTGCATACTTCGGACAGAAGTCTCAACAAGATTATCGCAGAAAATGCATATCTCAGCTTGAAACCCCACGAAAACCAAGATGTCGTCGGTTCTGCATATGAAACGCTCTCTGGAGTGGTGAAAACACCAGAAAACGTGTTTCGCGCATTAAGTAGCTCGAAACGAGCGATCACGATGATTCTGCATACTTCGGACAGAAGTCTCACCAAGATTATCGCAGAAAATGCATATCTCAGCTTAAAACCCCACGAAAACCAAGATGTCGCCGGTTCTGCATATCAAACGCACTGTGGAGTGGTGAAAACACCAGAAATCGTGTTTCGCGCATTAAGAAGCTCGAAACGAGCGATCTCGATGTTTCTGCATACTTCGGACAGAAGTCTCAACAAGATTATCGCAGAAAATGCATATCTCAGCTTGAAACGCCACGAAAACCAAGATATCTACTGTTCTGCATATCAAACGCACTGTGGAGTGGTGAAAACACCAGATAACGTGTTTCTCGCACTAACTATCTCGAAAAGAGCGATCTCGATGATTCAGCATACTTCGGACAGAAGTCTCACCAAGATTATCGCAGAAAATGCATATCTCTGCTTGAAACCCCACGAAAACCAAGATATCTACTGTTCTGCATATCCAACGAACTGTGGAGTGGTGAAAACCCCAGAAAACGTGTTTCTCGCATTAAATAGCTCGAAAAGAGACCTCTCGATGTTTCTGCATACTTCGGACAGATGTTTCACCAAGCTTATCGTAGTAAATGCATATCTCAGCTTGAAACCCGACGAAAACCAAAATATCTCCGGTTCTGCATATTCAACATACTGTGGAGTGGTGAAAACACCAGATAACGTGTTTCTCGCATTAACTAGCTCGAAAAGAGCGATCTCGTTGATTCTGCATACTTCGGACAGAAGTCTCACCAAGATTATCGCAGAAAATGCATATCTCAGCTTGAAACACCACGAAAACCAAGATATCGCCGGCTCTGCACATCATACGCACTGTGGAGTGGTGAAAACACCAGATAACGTGTTTCTCGCATTGAATAGCTCCAAACGAGCGGTCTCGATAATTAAGCATACTTCGGACAGAAGTCTCACCAAAATTACCGTAAAAAATGCATATCTCAGCTTGAAACCCCACGAAAACCAAGATATCGCTGTGTTCTGCATATCAAACGCACTGTGGAGTGGTGAAAACCCCAGAAATCGTATTTCTCGCATTAAATAGCTCGAATTGAGCGATCTCGATGATTGTTCATACTTCGGACAGAAGTCTCACCAAGATTATCGTAAAAAATGCATATCTCAGCTTGAAACCCCACGAAAACCAAGATATCGCCGGTTCTGCATATTATACGCACTGTGGAGTGGTGAAAACACCAGATAACGTGTTTCTCGCATTGAATTGCTCGAAACGAGCGATCTCGATAATTAAGCATACTTCGGACAGAAATCTCACTAGGATTATCGCAGAAAATGCATATCTCAGCTTGAAACCCCACGAAAACCAAAATATCTGCGGTTCTGCATATCCAACGCACTGTGGAGTGGTGAAAACACCAGATAACATGTTTCGCGCATTAAATAGCTCGAAACGAGCGATCTCGACGATTCTGCATACTTCTGACAGAAGTCTCAACAATATTATCGCAGAAAATGCATATCTCAGCTTGAAACCCCACGAAAACCAAGATATGTACTGTTCTGCATATCAACCGCACTGCGGAGTGGTGAAATCACCAGATAACGTGTTTCTCGCACTAACTAGCTCGAAAAGAGCGATCTCGATGATTCAGCATACTTCGGACAGAAGTCTCACCAAGATTATCGCAGGAAATGCATATCTCAGCTTGAAACCCCACGAAAACCAAGATATCTCCGGTTCTGCATATCCAACGAACTGTGGAGTGGTGAAAACCCCAGAAAACGTGTTTCTCACATTAAATAGCTCGAAAAGAGCGCTCTCGACGTTTCTGCATACTTCGGACAGAAGTCTCACTAAGATTATCGCAGAAAATGCATGTCTCAGCTTGAAACCCCACGAAAACCAAGATATCGCCGGTTCTGCATATCAAACGCACTGTGGAGTGGTGAAAACCCCAGAAAACGTGTTTCTCGCATTAAATAGCTCGAAAAGAGCGATCTAGATGATTCTGTATACTTCTGACTGAAGTCTCACCAACATTATCGCAGAAAATGCATACCACCGCTCGAAACCTCACGAAAATCATGATGTTCCCGGTTCTGCATATCAAACGCACTGTGAAGTGGTGAAAACAACCAGAGAACGTGTTTCTCGCATTAAATAGCTCGAAAAGGCCGATCCCGATGATTCTGCATACTTCTGACAGAAGTCTCACCAAGATTATCGTAGAAAATGCATATCTCAGCTTGAACCCCGACGAAATCAAAGATGTCGCCGGTTCTGCATTATAAAACGCACTGTGGAGTGGTGAAAACACCAGATAACGTGTTTCTCGCATTAAATAGCTCGGAAAGAGCGCTCTCGATGTTTCTGCATACTTCGGACAGAAGTCTTAACAAGATTATCGCAGAAAATGCATATCTCAGCTTGAAACCCGACGAAAACCAAAATATCTCCGGTTCTGCATATCCAACGCACTGTGGAGTGGTGAAAACACCAGAAAACGTGTTTCTCGCATTAAATAGCTCGAAACGAGCGATCTCGATGATTCTGCATACTTCTAACAGAAGTCTCACCAAGATTATCGCAGAAAATGCATATCTCTGCTTGAAACCCCACGAAAACCAGGATATCTACTGTTCTGCATATCCAACGAACTGTGGAGTGGTGAAAACCCCAGAAAACGTGTTTCTCGCATTAAATAGCACGAAAAGAGCGCTCTCGACGTTTCTCCATACTTCGGACAGATGTATCACCAAGCTTATCGTAGAAAATGCATTTCTCAGCTTGAAACCCGACGAAAACCAAAATATCACCGGTTCTGCATATCCAACGCACTGTGGAGTGGTGAAAACACCAGATAACGTGTTTCTCGCATTAAATAGCTCGAAACGTGCGATCTCGATGATTCTGCATACTTCTAACAGAAGTCTCACCAAGCTTATCGCAGAAAATGCATATCTATGCTTGAAACCCCACGAAAACCAGGATATCTACTGTTCTGCATATCCATCGAACTGTGGAGTTGTGAAAACACCAGATAACGTGTTTCTCGCATTAAATAGCTCGAAACGAGCGATCTCGATGATTCTGCATACTTCGGACAGAAATCTCACCAAAATTATCGTAAAAAATGCATATCTCAGCTTGAAACCCCACGAAAACCAAGATATCGCTGGTTCTGCATATCAATCGCACTGTGGAGTGCTGAAAACACCAGATAACGTGTTTGTCGCAATAAGTAGCTCGAAAAGAGCGTTCTCGAAGATCCTGCATACTTCTGACAGAAGTGTCACCAAGATTATCGTAGAAAATGCATATCTCAGCTTGATACCCGACGAAAACCGAGTTATCTCCGGTTCTGCATATCAAACGTACCGTGGAGTGGTGAAAACACCAGAAAACGTGTTTCGTGCATTAAGTAGCTCGAAAAGAGCGATCTAGATGATTCTGCATACTTCTGACAAAAGACCCACCAAGATTATCGCAGAAAATGCATATCTCTGCTTGAAACCCCACGAAAACCAGGATATCTACTGTTCTGCATATCCAACGAACTGTGGAGTGGTGAAAACCCCAGAAAACGTGTTTCTCGCATTAAATAGCACGAAAAGAGCGCTCTCGACGTTTCTGCATACTTCGGACAGATGTATCACCAAGCTTATCGTAGAAAATGCATTTCTCAGCTTGAAACCCGACGAAAACCAAAATATCACCGGTTCTGCATATCCAACGCACTGTGGAGTGGTGAAAACACCAGATAACGTGTTTCTCGCATTAAATAGCTCGAAACGTGCGATCTCGATGATTCTGCATACTTCTAACAGAAGTCTCACCAAGCTTATCGCAGAAAATGCATATCTATGCTTGAAACCCCACGAAAACCAGGATATCTACTGTTCTGCATATCCATCGAACTGTGGAGTTGTGAAAACACCAGATAACGTGTTTCTCGCATTAAATAGCTCGAAACGAGCGATCTCGATGATTCTGCATACTTCGGACAGAAATCTCACCAAAATTATCGTAAAAAATGCATATCTCAGCTTGAAACCCCACGAAAACCAAGATATCGCTGGTTCTGCATATCAATCGCACTGTGGAGTGCTGAAAACACCAGATAACGTGTTTGTCGCAATAAGTAGCTCGAAAAGAGCGTTCTCGAAGATCCTGCATACTTCTGACAGAAGTGTCACCAAGATTATCGTAGAAAATGCATATCTCAGCTTGATACCCGACGAAAACCGAGTTATCTCCGGTTCTGCATATCAAACGTACCGTGGAGTGGTGAAAACACCAGAAAACGTGTTTCTTGCATTAAGTAGCTCGAAAAGAGCGATCTAGATGATTCTGCATACTTCTGACAAAAGACCCACCAAGATTATCGCAGAAAATGCATATCTCAGCTGGAAACACCTCGAAAATCAAGATATCGCCTGTTCTGCATATCAAACGCACTGTGGAGTGGTGAAAACAACCAGAGAACGTGTTTCGCGCATTAAGTAGCTCGAAAAGAGCGATCTAGATGATTCTGCATAATTCTGACTGAAATCTCACCAATATTATCGAAGAAAATGCATATCTCAGCTCGAAACCTCACGAAAATCAAGATGTTGCCGGTTCTGCATATCAAACGCACTGTGGAGTGGGGAAAACACCAGAAAACGTGTTTCGTGCATTAAGTAGCTCGAGAAGAGCGATCTAGATGATTCTGCATACTTCTGACTGAAGTCTCACCAATATTATCGCAGAAAATGCATATCTCAGCTCGAAACCTCACGAAAATCAAGATGTTGCCGGTTATGCATATCAAACGCACTGTGGAGTGGTGAAAACAACCAGAGAACGTGTTTCTCGCATTAAATAGCTCGAAAAGGCCGATCTCGATGATTCTGCATACTTGGGACAGAAATCTCACCAAAATTATCGTAAAAAATGCATATCTCAGCTTGAAACCCCACGAAAACCAAGATATCGCTGGTTCTGCATATCAAACGCACTGTGGAGTGCTGAAAACACCAGATAACGTGTTTGTAGCAATAAGTAGCTCGAAAAGAGCGTTCTCGAAGATCCTGCATACTTCTGACAGAAGTGTCACCAAGATTATCGTAGAAAATGCATATCTCAGCTTGAAACCCGACGAAAACCGAGTTATCTCCGGTTCTGCATATCAAACGCACTGTGGAGTGGTGAAAACAACCAGAGAACGTGTTTCTCGCATTAAATTGCTCGAAAAGGCCGATCCCGATGGTTCTGCATACTTCTGACAGATGTCTCACCAAGATTATCGTAGAAAATGCATATCTCAGCTTGAACCCCGACGAAATCAAAGATGTCGCCGGTTCTGCATTATCAAACGCACTGTGGAGTGGTGAAAACATCAGATAACGTGTTTCTCGCATTAAACAGCTCGAAAAGAGCGATCTAGATGATTCTGCATACTTATGACAAAAGACCCACCAAGATTATCGCAGAAAATGCATATCTCAGCTTGAAACCCCACGAAAACCAAGATATCGCTGTGTTCAGCATATCGAACGCACTGTGGAGTGGTGAAAACCCCCTGAAAACGTGTTTCTCGCATCAGATAGCTCGAATAGAGCGATCTCGATGATTCTTCATACTTCGGACAGAAGTCTCACCAAGATTATCGTAAAAAATGCGTATCTCAGCTTGAAACCCCACGAAAGCCAAGATATCGCTGGTTCTGCATATCAAACGCACTGTGGAGTGGTGAAAACACCGGATAAGGTTTTTCTCGCATTAACTAGATCGAAAAGAGCGATCTCGATGTTTCAGCATACTTCGGACAGAAGTCTCACCAAGATTATCGCAGAAAATGCATATCTCAGCTTGAAACCCCACGAACTCAAGATATCGCTGGTTCTGCATATCAAACGCACTGTGGAGTGGTGAAAACACCGGATAAGGTTTTTCTCGCATTAACTAGCTCGAAAAGAGCGATCTCGATGTTTCAGCATACTTCGGACAGAAGTCTCACAAAGATTATCGCAGAAAATGCATATCTCAGCTTGAAACCCGACGAAAACCAAGATATCGCCGGTTCTGCATATCATACGCACTGTGGAGTGGTGAAAACACCAGATAACGTGTTTCTCGCATTGAATTGCTCGAAACGAGCGATGTCGATAATTAAGCATACTTCGGACAGAAGTCTCACTAGGATTATCGTAAAAAATGCGTATCTCAGCTTGAAACCCCACGAAAGCCAAGATATCGCTGGTTCTGCATATCAAACGCACTGTGGAGTGGTGAAAACACCGGATAAGGTTTTTCTCGCATTAACTAGCTCGAAAAGAGCGATCTCGATGTTTCAGCATACTTCGGACAGAAGTCTCACAAAGATTATCGCAGAAAATGCATATCTCAGCTTGAAACACCACGAAAACCAAGATATCGCTGTGTTCAGCATATCGAACGCACTGTGGAGTGGTGAAAACCCCCTGAAAACGTGTTTCTCGCATTAAATAGCTCGAATAGAGCGATCTCGATGATTCTTCATACTTCGGACAGAAGTCTCACCAAGATTATCGTAAATAATGCATATCTCAGCTTGAAACCCCACGAACTCAAGATATCGCTGGTTCTGCATATCAAACGCACTGTGGAGTGGTGAAAACACCGGATAAGGTTTTTCTCGCATTAACTAGCTCGAAAAGAGCGATCTCGATGTTTCAGCGTACTTCGGACAGAAGTCTCACCACGATTATCGCAGGAAATGCATATCTCAGCTTGAAACCCCACGAAAACCAAGATATCTCCGGTTCTGCGTATCCAACGAACTGTGGAGTGGTGAAAACCCCAGAAAACGTGTTTCTCGCATTAAATAGCTCGAAAAGAGCGCTCTCGACGTTTCTGCATACTTCGGACAGAAGTCTCACCAATATTATCGCAGAAAATGCATATCTCAGCTCGAAACCTCACGAAAATCAAGATGTTGCCGGTTATGCATATCAAACGCACTGTGGAGTGGTGAAAACAACCACAGAACGTGTTTCTCGCATTAAATAGCTCGAAAAGGCCGATCTCGATGATTCTGCATACTTCGGACAGAAATCTCACCAAAATTATCGTAAAAAATGCATATCTCAGCTTGAAACCCCACGAAAACCAAGATATCGCTGGTTCTGCATATCAAACGCACTGTGGAGTGCTGAAAACACCAGATAACGTGTTTGTAGCAATAAGTAGCTCGAAAAGAGCGTTCTCGAAGATCCTGCATACTTCTGACAGAAGTGTCACCAAGATTATCGTAGAAAATGCATATCTCAGCTTGAAACCCGACGAAAACCGAGTTATCTCCGGTTCTGCACAACAAACGTACCGTGGAGTGGTGAAAACACAAGAAAACGTGTTTCGTGCATTAAGTATCTCGAAAAGAGCGATCTAGATGATTCTGCATACTTCTGACAAAAGACCCACCAAGATTATCGCAGAAAATGCATATCTCAGCTGGAAACACCTCGAAAATCAAGATATCGCTGTGTTCTGCATATTAAACGCACTGTGGAGTGGTGAAAACAACCAGAGAACGTGTTTCGCGCATTAAGTAGCTCGAAAAGAGCGATCTAGATGATTCTGCATACTTCTGACTGAAGTCTCACCAATATGATCGCAGAAAATGCATATCTCAGCTCGAAACCTCACGAAAATCAAGATGTTGCCGGTTCTGCATATCAAACGCACTGTGGAGTGGTGAAAACAACCAGAGAACGTGTTTCTCGCATTAAATAGCTCGAAAAGGCCGATCCCGATGATTCTGCATACTTCTGACAGATGTCTCACCAAGATTATCGTAGAAAATGCATATCTCAGCTTGAACCCCGACGTAATCAAAGATGTCGCCGGTTCTGCATTATCAAACGCACTGTGGAGTGGTGAAAACATCAGATAACGTGTTTCTCACATTAAACAGCTCGAAAAGTGCGATCTAGATGATTCTGCATACTTATTACAAAAGACCCACCAAGATTATCGCAGAAAATGCATATCTCAGATGGAAACACCACGAAAATCACGATATCGCCGGTTCTGCATATCAAACGCACTGTGGAGTGGTGAAAACAACCAGAGAACGTGTTTCTCGCAATAAATAGCTCGAAAAGAGCGGTCTCGACGTTTCGGCATACTTCGGACAGATGTTTCACCAAGCTTATCGTAGAAAATGAATATCTCAGCTTGAAACCCCACGAAAACCAAGATGTCGCTGGTTCTGCACTTCAAACGTACCGTGGAGTGGTGAAAACACCAGATAACGTGTTTCTCGCATTATATAGCTCGAAACGAGCGATCTCGATGATTCTGCATACTTCTAACAGAAGTCTCACCAAGATTATCGCAGAAAATGCATATCTCTGCTTGAAACCCCACGAAAACCAGGATATCTACTGTTCTGCATATCAACCGCACTGTGGAGTGGTGAAATCTCCAGATAACGTGTTTCTCGCACTAACTAGCTCGAAAAGAGCGATCTCGATGATTCAGCATACTTCGGACAGAAGTCTCACTAAGATTATTGCAGAAAATGCATATCTCAGCTTGAAACCCCACGAAAACCAAGATATCGCCGGTTCTGCATACAAACGCACTGTGGAGTGGTGAAAACACCAGATAACGTGTTTCTCGCATTAAATAGCTCGAAACGAGCGATCTCGATGCTTCTGCATACTTCGGACAGAAGTCTCACATAAATTATCGTAAAAAATGCATATCTCAGCTTGAAACACCACGAAAACCAAGATATCGCTGTGTTCAGCATATCGAACGCACTGTGGAGTGGTGAAAACCCCCTGAAAACGTGTTTCTCGCATTAAATAGCTCGAATAGAGCGATCTCGATGATTCTTCATACTTCGGACAGAAGTCTCACCAAGATTATCGTAAATAATGCATATCTCAGCTTGAAACCCCACGAACTCAAGATATTGCTGGTTCTGCATATCAAACGCACTGTGGAGTGGTGAAAACACCGGATAAGGTTTTTCTCGCATTAACTAGCTCGAAAAGAGCGATCTCGATGTTTCAGCGTACTTCGGACAGAAGTCTCACCACGATTATCGCAGGAAATGCATATCTCAGCTTGAAACCCCACGAAAACCAAGATATCTCCGGTTCTGCGTATCCAACGAACTGTGGAGTGGTGAAAACCCCAGAAAACGTGTTTCTCGCATTAAATAGCTCGAAAAGAGCGCTCTCGACGTTTCTGCATACTTCGGACAGAAGTCTCACTAAGATTATCGCAGAAAATGCATGTCTCAGCTTGAAACCCCACGAAAACCAAGATATCGCCGGTTCTGCATATCAAACGCACTGTAGAGTGGTGAAAACACCAGAAAACGTGTTTCGTGCATTAAGTAGTTCGAGAAGAGCGATCTAGATGATTCTGCATACCTCTGACTGAAGTCTCACCAATATTATCGCAGAAAATGCATATCTCAGCTCGAAACCTCACGAAAATCAAGATGTTGCCGGTTATGCATATCAAACGCACTGTGGAGTGGTGAAAACAACCACAGAACGTGTTTCTCGCATTAAATAGCTCAAAAAGGACGATCTCGATGATTCTGCATACTTCGGACAGAAATCTCACCAAAATTATCGTAAAAAATGCATATCTCAGCTTGAAACCCCACGAAAACCAAGATATCTCTGGTTCTGCATATCAAACGCACTGTGGAGTGCTGAAAACACCAGATAACGTGTTTGTAGCAATAAGTAGCTCGAAAAGAGCGTTCTCGAAGATCCTGCATACTTCTGACAGAAGTGTCACCAAGATTATCGTAGAAAATGCATATCTCAGCTTGAAACCCGACGAAAACCGAGTTATCTCCGGTTCTGCACATCAAACGTACCGTGGAATGGTGAAAACACCAGAAAACGTGTTTCGTGCATTAAGTATCTCGAAAAGAGCGATCTAGATGATTCTGCATACTTCTGACAAAAGACCCACCAAGATTATCGCAGAAAATGCATATCTCAGCTGGAAACACCTCGAAAATCAAGATATCGCCTGTTCTGCATATCAAACGCACTGTGGAGTGGTGAAAACAACCAGAGAACGTGTTTCGCGCATTAAGTAGCTCGAAAAGAGCGATCTAGATGATTCTGCATACTTCTGACTGAAGTCTCACCAATATGATCGCAGAAAATGCATATCTCAGCTCGAAACCTCACGAAAATCAAGATGTTGCCGGTTCTGCATATCAAACGCACTGTGGAGTGGTGAAAACAACCAGAGAACGTGTTTCTCGCATTAAATAGCTCGAAAAGGCCGATCCCGATGATTCTGCATACTTCTGACAGATGTCTCACCAAGATTATCGTAGAAAATGCATATCTCAGCTTGAACCCCGACGAAATCAAAGATGTCGCCGGTTCTGCATTATCAAACGCACTGTGGAGTGGTGAAAACATCAGATAACGTGTTTCTCGCATTAAACAGCTCGAAAAGAGCGATCTAGATGATTCTGCATACTTATGACAAAAGACCCACCAAGATTATCGCAGAAAATGCATATCTCAGATGGAAACACCACGAAAATCACGATATCGCCGGTTCTGCATATCAAACGCACTGTGGAGTGGTGAAAACAACCAGAGAACGTGTTTCTCGCAATAAATAGCTCGAAAAGAGCGGTCTCGACGTTTCGGCATACTTCGGACAGATGTTTCACCAAGCTTATCGTAGAAAATGAATATCTCAGCTTGAAACCCCACGAAAACCAGGATATATACTGTTCTGCATATCCAACGAACTGTGGAGTGGTGAAAACACCAGATAACGTGTTTCTCGCATTAAATAGCTCGAAAAGAGCGCTCTCGACGTTTCTGCATACTTCGGACAGAAGTCTCACTAAGATTATCGCAGAAAATGCATGTCTCAGCTTGAAACCCCACGAAAACCAAGATATCGCCGGTTCTGCATATCAAACGCACTGTGCAGTGGTGAAAACCCCAGAAAACGTGTTTCTCGCATTAAATAGCTCGAAAAGAGCGATCTAGATGATTCTGCATACTTCTGACAGAAGTCTCACCAATATTATCGCAGAAAATGCATATCACCGCTCGAAACCTCACGAAAATCAAGATGTTCCCGGTTCTGCATATCAAACGCACTGTGGAGTGGTGAAAACAAACGGAGAACGTGTTTCTCGCATTAAATAGCTCGAAAAGGCCGATCCCGATGATTCTGCATACTTCTGACAGAAGTCTCACCAAGATTATCGTAGAAAATGCAGATCTCAGCTTGAACCCCGACGAAATCAAAGATGTCGCCGGTTCTGCATTATCAAACACACTGTGGAGTGGTGAAAACACCAGATAACGTGTTTCTCGCATCAAATAGCTCGAAAAGAGCGCTCTCGATGTTTCTGCATACTTCGGACAGAAGTCTTAACAAGATTATCGCAGAAAATGCATATCTCAGCTTGAAACCCGACGAAAACCAAAATATCTCCGGTTCTGCATATCCAACGCACTGTGGAGTGGTGAAAACACCAGATAACGTGTTTCTCGCATTAAATAGCTCGAAACGAGCGATCTCGATGATTCTGCATACTTCTAACAGAAGTCTCACCAAGATTATCGCAGAAAATGCATATCTCTGCTTGAAACCCCACGAAAACCAGGATATCTACTGTTCTGCATATCAAACGCACTGTGGAGTGCTGAAAACACCAGATAACGTGTTTGTAGCAATAAGTAGCTCGAAAAGAGCGTTCTCGAAGATCCTGCATACTTCTGACAGAAGTGTCACCAAGATTATCGTAGAAAATGCATATCTCAGCTTGAAACCCGACGAAAACCGAGTTATCTCCGGTTCTGCACATCAAACGTACCGTGGAGTGGTGAAAACACCAGAAAACGTGTTTCGTGCATTAAGTAGCTCGAAAAGAGCGATCTAGATGATTCTGCATAATTCTGACTGAAGTCTCACCAATATTATCGCAGAAAATGCATATCTCAGCTGGAAACACCTCGAAAATCAAGATGTTGCCGGTTCTGCATATCAAACGCACTGTGGAGTGGTGAAAACACCAGAAAACGTGTTTCGTGCATTAAGTAGCTCGAAAAGAGCGATCTAGATGATTCTGCATACTTCTGACTGAAGTCTCACCAATATTATCGCAGAAAATGCATATCTCAGCTCGAAACCTCACGAAAATCAAGATGTTGCCGGTTCTGCATATCAAACGCACTGTGGAGTGGTGAAAACAACCAGAGAACGTGTTTCTCGCATTAAATAGCTCGAAAAGGCCGATCCCGATGATTCAGCATACTTCGGACAGAAGTCTCACTAAGATTATCGCAGAAAATGCATATCTCAGCTTGAAACCCCACGAAAACCAAGATATCGCCGGTTCTGCATATCAAACGCACTGTGGAGTGGTGAAAACACCAGATAACGTGTTTCTCGCATTAAATAGCTCGAAACGAGCGATCTCGATGCTTCTGCATACTTCGGACAGAAGTCTCACCTAAATTATCGTAAAAAATGCCTATCTCAGCTTGAAACCCGACGAAAACCAAAATATCTCCGGTTCTGCATGCCAAACGTACTGTGGAGTGGTGAAAACACCAGAAAACGTGCTTCGTGCATTAAGTAGCTCGAAAAGAGCGAT
This sequence comes from Anthophora plumipes, assembly GCA_951804975.1. NCBI lineage: Eukaryota > Metazoa > Arthropoda > Insecta > Hymenoptera > Apidae > Anthophora > Anthophora plumipes. Next base: position 391,351 of record CATORF010000380.1, read on the forward strand.
CTAGATGATTCTGCATACTTCTGACAAAAGACCCACCAATATTATGTCAGAAAATGCATATCTCAGCTGGAAACACCTCGAAAATCAAGATATCGCCTGTTCTGCATATCAAACGCACTGTGGAGTGGTGAAAACACCAGATAACGTGTTTCTCGCATTAAATAGCTCGAAACGAGGGATCTCGATGCTTCTGCATACTTCGGACAGAAGTCTCACCTAAATTATCGTAAAAAATGCCTATCTCAGCTTGAAACCCGACCGAAACCAAGATATCTCCGGTTCTGCATGTCAAACGTACTGTGGAGTGGTGAAAACACCAGAAAACGTGTTTCGTGCATTAAATAGCTCGAAAAGAGCGCTCTCGATGTTTCTGCATACTTCGGACAGAAGTCTCAACAAGATTATCGCAGAAAATGCATATCTCAGCTTGAAACCTGACGAAAACCAAAGTATCTCCGGTTCTGCATATCCAACGCACTGTGGAGTGGTGAAAACACCAGAAAACGTGTTTCGTGCATTAAGTAGCTCGAAAAGAGCGATCTAGATGATTCTGCATACTTCTGACAAAAGACCCACCAAGATTATCGCAGAAAATGCATATCTCAGCTGGAAACACCTCGAAAATCAAGATATCGCTGGTTCTGCATATCAAACGCACTGTGGAGTGTTGAAAACATCAGATAACGTGTTTCTCGTATTAAATAGCTCGAAAAGAGCGATCTAGATGATTCTGCATACTTCTGACAAAAGACCCACCAAGATTATCGCAGAAAATGCATATCTCAGCTGGAAACACCACGAAAATCAAGATATCGCCGGTTCTGCATATCAAACGCACTGTGGAGTGGTGAAAACAACCAGAGAACGTGTTTCTCGCAATAAATAGCTCGAAAAGTGCGCTCTCGATGTTTCTGTATACTTCGGACAGAAGTCTCAACAAGATTATCGCAGAAAATGCATATCTCAGCTTGAAACCCGACGAAAACCAAAATATCTCCGGTTCTGCATATCCAACGCACTGTGGAGTGGTGAAAACACCAGATAACGTGTTTCTCGCATTAAATAGCTCGAAACGAGCGATCTCAATGGTTCTGCATACTTCGGACAGAAGTCTCACCAAGATTATCGCAGAAAATGCATATCTCTGCTTGAAACCCCTCGAAAACCAGGATATCTACTGTTCTGCATATCCAACGAACTGTGGAGTGGTGAAAACCGCAGCAAACGTGTTTCTCGCACTAAATAGCTCGAATAGAGCGCTCTCGACGTTTCTGCATACTTCGGACAGATGTTTCACCAAGCTTATCGTAGAAAATGCATATCTCAGCTTGAAACCCGACGAAAACCGAGTTATCTCCGGTTCTGCACATCAAACGTACCGTGGAATGGTGAAAACACCAGAAAACGTGTTTCGTGCATTAAGTATCTCGAAAAGAGCGATCTAGATGATTCTGCATACTTCTGACAAAAGACCCACCAAGATTATCGCAGAAAATGCATATCTCAGCTGGAAACACCTCGAAAATCAAGATATCGCCTGTTCTGCATATCAAACGCACTGTGGAGTGGTGAAAACAACCAGAGAACGTGTTTCGCGCATTAAGTAGCTCGAAAAGAGCGATCTAGATGATTCTGCATACTTCTGACTGAAGTCTCACCAATATGATCGCAGAAAATGCATATCTCAGCTCGAAACCTCACGAAAATCAAGATATCTCCGGTTCTGCACATCCAACGAACTGTGGTGTGGTGAAAACTCCAGAAAACGTGTTTCTCGCATTATATAGGTCGAAAAGAGCGATCTCGATGTTTCTGCATACTTCGGACAGAGGTCTCACCAAGATTATTGCAGAAAATGCATATCTCAGCTTGAAACCCCACGAAAACCAAGATATCTCCGGTTCTGCACATCCAACGAACTGTGGTGTGGTGAAAACCCCAGAAAACGTGTTTCTCGCATTAAATAGCTCGAAAAGAGCGCTCTTGATGTTTCTGCATACTTCGGACAGATGTTTCACCAAGATTATCGTAGAAAATGCATATCTCAACTTGAAACCCGACGAAAAGCAAACATCGCCGGTTCTGCATATCAAACGCACTGTGGAGTGGTGAAAACAACCAGAGAACGTGTTTCTCGCAATAAATAGCTCGAAAAGAGCGGTCTCGACGTTTCGGCATACTTCGGACAGATGTTTCACCAAGCTTATCGTAGAAAATGAATATCTCAGCTTGAAACCCCACGAAAACCAGGATATCTCCGGTTCTGCGTATCCAACGAACTGTGGAGTGGTGAAAACCCCAGAAAACGTGTTTCTCGCATTAAATAGCTCGAAAAGAGCGCTCTCGACGTTTCTGCATACTTCGGACAGAAGTCTCACTAAGATTATCGTAGAAAATGCATATCTCAGCTTGAAACCCGACGAAAACCGAGTTATCTCCGGTTCTGCACATCAAACGTACCGTGGAATGGTGAAAACACCAGAAAACGTGTTTCTCGCAATAAATAGCTCGAAAAGAGCGGTCTCGACGTTTCGGCATACTTCGGACAGATGTTTCACCAAGCTTATCGTAGAAAATGAATATCTCAGCTTGAAACCCCACGAAAACCAGGATATCTACTGTTCTGCATATCCAACGAACTGTGGAGTGGTGAAAACACCAGATAACGTGTTTCTCGCATTAAATAGCTCGAAAAGAGCGCTCTCGACGTTTCTGCATACTTCGGACAGAAGTCTCACTAAGATTATCGCAGAAAATGCATGTCTGAGCTTGAAACCCCACGAAAACCAAGATATCGCCGGTTCTGCATATCAAACGCACTGTGCAGTGGTGAAAACCCCAGAAAACGTGTTTCTCGCATTAAATAGCTCGAAAAGAGCGATCTAGATGATTCTGCATACTTCTGACAGAAGTCTCACCAATATTATCGCAGAAAATGCATATCACCGCTCGAAACCTCACGAAAATCAAGATGTTCCCGGTTCTGCATATCAAACGCACTGTGGAGTGGTGAAAACAACCGGAGAACGTGTTTCTCGCATTAAATAGCTCGAAAAGGCCGATCCCGATGATTCTGCATACTTCTGACAGAAGTCTCACCAAGATTATCGTAGAAAATGCAGATCTCAGCTTGAACCCCGACGAAATCAAAGATGTCGCCGGTTCTGCATTATCAAACACACTGTGGAGTGGTGAAAACACCAGATAACGTGTTTCTCGCATCAAATAGCTCGAAAAGAGCGCTCTCGATGTTTCTGCATACTTCGGACAGAAGTCTTAACAAGATTATCGCAGAAAATGCATATCTCAGCTTGAAACCCGACGAAAACCAAAATATCTCCGGTTCTGCATATCCAACGCACTGTGGAGTGGTGAAAACACCAGATAACGTGTTTCTCGCATTAAATAGCTCGAAACGAGCGATCTCGATGATTCTGCATACTTCTAACAGAAGTCTCACCAAGATTATCGCAGAAAATGCATATCTCTGCTTGAAACCCCACGAAAACCAGGATATCTACTGTTCTGCATATCAAACGCACTGTGGAGTGCTGAAAACACCAGATAACGTGTTTGTAGCAATAAGTAGCTCGAAAAGAGCGTTCTCGAAGATCCTGCATACTTCTGACAGAAGTGTCACCAAGATTATCGTAGAAAATGCATATCTCAGCTTGAAACCCGACGAAAACCGAGTTATCTCCGGTTCTGCACATCAAACGTACCGTGGAGTGGTGAAAACACCAGAAAACGTGTTTCGTGCATTAAGTAGCTCGAAAAGAGCGATCTAGATGATTCTGCATAATTCTGACTGAAGTCTCACCAATATTATCGCAGAAAATGCATATCTCAGCTGGAAACACCTCGAAAATCAAGATGTTGCCGGTTCTGCATATCAAACGCACTGTGGAGTGGTGAAAACACCAGAAAACGTGTTTCGTGCATTAAGTAGCTCGAAAAGAGCGATCTAGATGATTCTGCATACTTCTGACTGAAGTCTCACCAATATTATCGCAGAAAATGCATATCTCAGCTCGAAACCTCACGAAAATCAAGATGTTGCCGGTTCTGCATATCAAACGCACTGTGGAGTGGTGAAAACAACCAGAGAACGTGTTTCTCGCATTAAATAGCTCGAAAAGGCCGATCCCGATGATTCAGCATACTTCGGACAGAAGTCTCACTAAGATTATCGCAGAAAATGCATATCTCAGCTTGAAACCCCACGAAAACCAAGATATCGCCGGTTCTGCATATCAAACGCACTGTGGAGTGGTGAAAACACCAGATAACGTGTTTCTCGCATTAAATAGCTCGAAACGAGCGATCTCGATGCTTCTGCATACTTCGGACAGAAGTCTCACCTAAATTATCGTAAAAAATGCCTATCTCAGCTTGAAACCCGACGAAAACCAAAATATCTCCGGTTCTGCATGCCAAACGTACTGTGGAGTGGTGAAAACACCAGAAAACGTGCTTCGTGCATTAAGTAGCTCGAAAAGAGCGATCTAGATGATTCTGCATACTTCTGACAAAAGACCCACCAATATTATGTCAGAAAATGCATATCTCAGCTGGAAACACCTCGAAAATCAAGATATCGCCTGTTCTGCATATCAAACGCACTGTGGAGTGGTGAAAACACCAGATAACGTGTTTCTCGCATTAAATAGCTCGAAACGAGGGATCTCGATGCTTCTGCATACTTCGGACAGAAGTCTCACCTAAATTATCGTAAAAAATGCCTATCTCAGCTTGAAACCCGACCGAAACCAAGATATCTCCGGTTCTGCATGTCAAACGTACTGTGGAGTGGTGAAAACACCAGAAAACGTGTTTCGTGCATTAAATAGCTCGAAAAGAGCGCTCTCGATGTTTCTGCATACTTCGGACAGAAGTCTCAACAAGATTATCGCAGAAAATGCATATCTCAGCTTGAAACCTGACGAAAACCAAAGTATCTCCGGTTCTGCATATCCAACGCACTGTGGAGTGGTGAAAACACCAGAAAACGTGTTTCGTGCATTAAGTAGCTCGAAAAGAGCGATCTAGATGATTCTGCATACTTCTGACAAAAGACCCACCAAGATTATCGCAGAAAATGCATATCTCAGCTGGAAACACCTCGAAAATCAAGATATCGCTGGTTCTGCATATCAAACGCACTGTGGAGTGTTGAAAACATCAGATAACGTGTTTCTCGTATTAAATAGCTCGAAAAGAGCGATCTAGATGATTCTGCATACTTCTGACAAAAGACCCACCAAGATTATCGCAGAAAATGCATATCTCAGCTGGAAACACCACGAAAATCAAGATATCGCCGGTTCTGCATATCAAACGCACTGTGGAGTGGTGAAAACAACCAGAGAACGTGTTTCTCGCAATAAATAGCTCGAAAAGTGCGCTCTCGATGTTTCTGTATACTTCGGACAGAAGTCTCAACAAGATTATCGCAGAAAATGCATATCTCAGCTTGAAACCCGACGAAAACCAAAATATCTCCGGTTCTGCATATCCAACGCACTGTGGAGTGGTGAAAACACCAGATAACGTGTTTCTCGCATTAAATAGCTCGAAACGAGCGATCTCAATGGTTCTGCATACTTCGGACAGAAGTCTCACCAAGATTATCGCAGAAAATGCATATCTCTGCTTGAAACCCCTCGAAAACCAGGATATCTACTGTTCTGCATATCCAACGAACTGTGGAGTGGTGAAAACCGCAGCAAACGTGTTTCTCGCACTAAATAGCTCGAATAGAGCGCTCTCGACGTTTCTGCATACTTCGGACAGATGTTTCACCAAGCTTATCGTAGAAAATGCATATCTCAGCTTGAAACCCGACGAAAACCGAGTTATCTCCGGTTCTGCACATCAAACGTACCGTGGAATGGTGAAAACACCAGAAAACGTGTTTCGTGCATTAAGTATCTCGAAAAGAGCGATCTAGATGATTCTGCATACTTCTGACAAAAGACCCACCAAGATTATCGCAGAAAATGCATATCTCAGCTGGAAACACCTCGAAAATCAAGATATCGCCTGTTCTGCATATCAAACGCACTGTGGAGTGGTGAAAACAACCAGAGAACGTGTTTCGCGCATTAAGTAGCTCGAAAAGAGCGATCTAGATGATTCTGCATACTTCTGACTGAAGTCTCACCAATATGATCGCAGAAAATGCATATCTCAGCTCGAAACCTCACGAAAATCAAGATGTTGCCGGTTCTGCATATCAAACGCACTGTGGAGTGGTGAAAACAACCAGAGAACGTGTTTCTCGCATTAAATAGCTCGAAAAGGCCGATCCTGATGATTCTGCATACTTCTGACAGATGTCTCACCAAGATTATCGTAGAAAATGCATATCTCAGCTTGAACCCCGACGAAATCAAAGATGTCGCCGGTTCTGCATTATCAAACGCACTGTGGAGTGGTGAAAACATCAGATAACGTGTTTCTCGCATTAAACAGCTCGAAAAGAGCGATCTAGATGATTCTGCATACTTATGACAAAAGACCCACCAAGATTATCGCAGAAAATGCATATCTCAGATGGAAACACCACGAAAATCACGATATCGCCGGTTCTGCATATCAAACGCACTGTGGAGTGGTGAAAACAACCAGAGAACGTGTTTCTCGCAATAAATAGCTCGAAAAGAGCGGTCTCGACGTTTCGGCATACTTCGGACAGATGTTTCACCAAGCTTATCGTAGAAAATGAATATCTCAGCTTGAAACCCCACGAAAACCAGGATATCTACTGTTCTGCATATCCAACGAACTGTGGAGTGGTGAAAACACCAGATAACGTGTTTCTCGCAATTAAATAGCTCGAAAAGAGCGCTCTCGACGTTTCTGCATACTTCGGACAGAAGTCTCACTAAGATTATCGCAGAAAATGCATGTCTCAGCTTGAAACCCCACGAAAACCAAGATATCGCCGGTTCTGCATATCAAACGCACTGTGCAGTGGTGAAAACCCCAGAAAACGTGTTTCTCGCATTAAATAGCTCGAAAAGAGCGATCCAGATGATTCTGCATACTTCTGACAGAAGTCTCACCAATATTATCGCAGAAAATGCATATCACCGCTCGAAACCTCACGAAAATCAAGATGTTCCCGGTTCTGCATATCAAACGCACTGTGGAGTGGTGAAAACAACCAGAGAACGTGTTTCTCGCATTAAATAGCTCGAAAAGGCCGATCCCGATGATTCTGCATACTTCTGACAGAAGTCTCACCAAGATTATCGTAGAAAATGCAGATCTCAGCTTGAACCCCGACGAAATCAAAGATGTCGCCGGTTCTGCATTATCAAACACACTGTGGAGTGGTGAAAACACCAGATAACGTGTTTCTCGCATCAAATAGCTCGAAAAGAGCGCTCTCGATGTTTCTGCATACTTCGGACAGAAGTCTTAACAAGATTATCGCAGAAAATGCATATCTCAGCTTGAAACCCGACGAAAACCAAAATATCTCCGGTTCTGCATATCCAACGCACTGTGGAGTGGTGAAAACACCAGATAACGTGTTTCTCGCATTAAATAGCTCGAAACGAGCGATCTCGATGATTCTGCATACTTCTAACAGAAGTCTCACCAAGATTATCGCAGAAAATGCATATCTCTGCTTGAAACCCCACGAAAACCAGGATATCTACTGTTCTGCATATCAAACGCACTGTGGAGTGCTGAAAACACCAGATAACGTGTTTGTAGCAATAAGTAGCTCGAAAAGAGCGTTCTCGAAGATCCTGCATACTTCTGACAGAAGTGTCACCAAGATTATCGTAGAAAATGCATATCTCAGCTTGAAACCCGACGAAAACCGAGTTATCTCCGGTTCTGCACATCAAACGTACCGTGGAGTGGTGAAAACACCAGAAAACGTGTTTCGTGCATTAAGTAGCTCGAAAAGAGCGATCTAGATGATTCTGCATAATTCTGACTGAAGTCTCACCAATATTATCGCAGAAAATGCATATCTCAGCTGGAAACACCTCGAAAATCAAGATGTTGCCGGTTCTGCATATCAAACGCACTGTGGAGTGGTGAAAACACCAGAAAACGTGTTTCGTGCATTAAGTAGCTCGAAAAGAGCGATCTAGATGATTCTGCATACTTCTGACTGAAGTCTCACCAATATTATCGCAGAAAATGCATATCTCAGCTCGAAACCTCACGAAAATCAAGATGTTGCCGGTTCTGCATATCAAACGCACTGTGGAGTGGTGAAAACAACCAGAGAACGTGTTTCTCGCATTAAATAGCTCGAAAAGGCCGATCCCGATGATTCTGCATACTTCTGACAAAAAACCCACCAAGATTATCGCAGAAAATGCATATCTCACCTGGAAACACCACGAAAATCAAGATATCGCCGGTTCTTCATATCAAACGCACTGTGGAGTGGTGAAAACAACCAGAGAACGTGTTTCTCGCAATAAATAGCTCGACAAGAGCGCTCTCGATGTTTCTGCATACTTCGGACAGAAGTCTCAACAAGATTATCGCAGAAAATGCATATCTCAGCTTGAAACACCTCGAAAATCAAGATATCGCCTGTTCTGCATATCAAACGCACTGTGGAGTGGTGAAAACAACCAGAGAAGGTGTTTCTCGCATTAAATAGCTCGAAAAGAGCGATCTCGATGATTCAGCATACTTCGGACAGAAGTCTCACCAAGATTATCGCAGGAAATGCATATCTCAGCTTGAAACCCCACGAAAACCAAGATATCTCCGGTTCTGCATATACAACGAACTGTGGAGTGGTGAAAACCCCAGAAAACGTGTTTCTCGCATTAAATAGCTCGAAACGAGCGATCTCGATGATTCTGCATACTTCGGACAGAAGTCTTAACAAGATTATCGCTGAAAATGCATATCTCAGCTTGAAACCCCACGAAAACCAAGTTATGTACTGTTCTGCATATCAAACGCACTGTGGAGTGGTGAAAACACCAGATAACGTGTTTCTCGCACTAACTAGCTCGAAAAGAGCGATCTCGATGATTCAGCATACTTCGGACAGAAGTCTCACTAAGATTATCGCAGAAAATGCATATCTCAGCTTGAAACCCCACGAAAACCAAGATATCGCCGGTTCTGCATATCAAACGCACTGTGGAGTGGTGAAAACACCAGATAACGTGTTTCTCGCATTAAATAGCTCGAAACGAGCGATCTCGATGCTTCTGCATACTTCGGACAGAAGTCTCACCTAAATTATCGTAAAAAATGCCTATCTCAGCTTGAAACCCGACGAAAACCAAAATATCTCCGGTTCTGCATGCCAAACGTACTGTGGAGTGGTGAAAACACCAGAAAACGTGCTTCGTGCATTAAGTAGCTCGAAAAGAGCGATCTAGACGATTCTGCATACTTCTGACAAAAGACCCACCAATATTATGTCAGAAAATGCATATCTCAGCTGGAAACACCTCGAAAATCAAGATATCGCCTGTTCTGCATATCAAACGCACTGTGGAGTGGTGAAAACACCAGATAACGTGTTTCTCGCATTAAATAGCTCGAAACGAGGGATCTCGATGCTTCTGCATACTTCGGACAGAAGTCTCACCTAAATTATCGTAAAAGATGCCTATCTTAGCTTGAAACCCGACCGAAACCAAGATATCTCCGGTTCTGCATGTCAAACGTACTGTGGAGTGGTGAAAACACCAGAAAACGTGTTTCGTGCATTAAATAGCTCGAAAAGAGCGCTCTCGATGTTTCTGCATACTTCGGACAGAAGTCTCAACAAGATTATCGCAGAAAATGCATATCTCAGCTTGAAACCTGACGAAAACCAAAATATCTCCGGTTCTGCATATCCAACGCACTGTGGAGTGGTGAAAACACCAGAAAACGTGTTTCGTGCATTAAGTAGCTCGAAAAGAGCGATCTAGATGATTCTGCATACTTCTGACAAAAGACCCACCAAGATTATCGCAGAAAATGCATATCTCAGCTGGAAACACCTCGAAAATCAAGATATCGCTGGTTCTGCATATCAAACGCACTGTGGAGTGTTGAAAACATCAGATAACGTGTTTCTCGTATTAAATAGCTCGAAAAGAGCGATCTAGATGATTCTGCATACTTCTGACAAAAGACCCACCAAGATTATCGCAGAAAATGCATATCTCAGCTGGAAACACCACGAAAATCAAGATATCGCCGGTTCTGCATATCAAACGCACTGTGGAGTGGTGAAAACAACCAGAGAACGTGTTTCTCGCAATAAATAGCTCGAAAAGTGCGCTCTCGATGTTTCTGTATACTTCGGACAGAAGTCTCAACAAGATTATCGCAGAAAATGCATATCTCAGCTTGAAACCCGACGAAAACCAAAATATCTCCGGTTCTGCATATCCAACGCACTGTGGAGTGGTGAAAACACCAGATAACGTGTTTCTCGCATTAAATAGCTCGAAACGAGCGATCTCAATGGTTCTGCATACTTCTAACAGAAGTCTCACCAAGATTATCGCAGAAAATGCATATCTCTGCTTGAAACCCCTCGAAAACCAGGATATCTACTGTTCTGCATATCCAACGAACTGTGGAGTGGTGAAAACCGCAGCAAACGTGTTTCTCGCATTAAATAGCTCGAATAGAGCGCTCTCGACGTTTCTGCATACTTCGGACAGATGTTTCACCAAGCTTATCGTAGAAAATGCATATCTCAGCTTGAAACCCGACGAAAAAACCAAAATATCTCCGGTTCTGCATATCCAACGTACTGTGGAGTGGTGAAAACACCAGATAACGTGTTTCTCGCATTAAATAGCTCGAAACGAGCGATCTCGATGATTCTGAATACTTCTAACGGAAGTCTCACCAAGATTATCGCAGAAAATGCATATCTCTGCTTGAAACCCCACGAAAACCAGGATATCTACTGTTCTGCATATCCAACGAACTGTGGAGTGGTGAAAACACCAGATAACGTGTTTGTCGCAATAAGTAGCTCGAAAAGAGCGTTCTCGAAGATCCTGCATACTTCTGACAGAAGTCTCACCAAGATTATCGTAGAAAATGCATATCTCAGCTTGAAACCCGACGAAAACCGAGTTATCTCCGGTTCTACCACATCAAACGTACCGTGGAGTGGTGAAAACACAAGAAAACGTGTTTCGTGCATTAAGTAGCTCGAAAAGAGCGATCTAGATGATTCTGCATACTTCTGACTGAAGTCTCACCAATATTATCGCAGAAAATGCATATCTCAGCTCGAAACCTCACGAAAATCAAGATGTTGCCGGTTCCGCATATCAAACGCACTGTGGAGTGGTGAAAACAACCAGAGAACGTGTTTCTCGCATTAAATAGCTCGAAAAGGCCGATCCCGATGATTCTGCATACTTCTGACAGAAGTCTCACCAAGATTATCGTAGAAAATGCATATCTCAGCTTGAACCCCGACGAAATCAAAGATGTCGCCGGTTCTGCATAATCAAACGCACTGTGGAGTGTTGAAAACATCAGATAACGTGTTTCTCGCATTAAATAGCTCGAAAAGAGCGATCTAGATGATTCTGCATACTTCTGACAAAAGACCCACCAAGATTATCGCAGAAAATGCATATCTCAGCTGGAAACACCACGAAAATCAAGATATCGCCGGTTCTGCATATCAAACGCACTGTGGAGTGGTGAAAACAACCAGAGAACGTGTTTCTCGCAATAAATAGCTCGAAAAGAGCGCTCTCGATGTTTCTGCATACTTCGGACAGAAGTCTCAACAAGATTATCGCAGAAAATGCATATCTCAGCTTGAAACCCGACGAAAACCAAAATATCTCCGGTTCTGCATATCCAACGCACTGTGGAGTGGTGAAAACACCAGATAACGTGTTTCTCGCATTAAATAGCTCGAAACGAGCGATATCGATGATTCTGCATACTTCGGACAGAAATCTCACCAAAATTATCGTAAAAAATGCATATCTCAGCTTGAAACCCCACGAAAACCAAGATATCGCTGGTTCTGCATATCAAACGCACTGTGGAGTGCTGAAAACACCAGATAACGTGTTTGTCGCAATAAGTAGCTCGAAAAGAGCGTTCTCGATGATCCTGCATACTTCTGACAGAAGTCTCACCAAGATTATCGTAGAAAATGCATATCTCAGCTTGAACCCCGACGAAAACCGAGTTATCTCCGGTTCTGCACTTCAAACGTACCGTGGAGTGGTGAAAACACCAGAAAACGTGTTTCGCGCATTAAGTAGCTCGAAAAGAGCGTTCTCGAAGATTCTGCATACTTCTGGCGGAAGTCTCACCAGGATTATCGTAGAAAATGCATATCTCAGCTTGAAACCCGAACGGAACCAAGATATCTCCGGTTCTGCATGTCAAACGTACTGTGGAGTGGTGAAAACACCAGAAAACGTGTTTCGTGCATTAAATAGCTCGAAAAGAGCGATCTAGATGATTCTGCATACTTCTGACAAAAGACCCACCAAGATTATCGCAGAAAATGCATATCTCAGCTGGAAACACCTCGAAAATCAAGATATCGCCTGTTCTGCATATCAAACGCACTGTGGAGTGGTGAAAACAACCAGAGAACGTGTTTCTCGCATTAAATAGCTCGAAAAGAGCGATCTCGATAATTCAGCATACTTCGGACAGAAGTCTCACCAAGATTATCGCAGGACATGCATATCTCAGCTTGAAACCCCACGAAAACCAAGTTATGTACTGTTCTGCATATCAAACGCACTGTGGAGTGGTGAAAACACCAGATAACGTGTTTCTCGCACTAACTAGCTCGAAAAGAGCGATCTCGATGATTCAGCATACTTCGGACAGAAGTCTCACTAAGATTATCGCAGAAAATGCATATCTCAGCTTGAAACCCCACGAAAACCAAGATATCGCCGGTTCTGCATATCAAACGCACTGTGGAGTGGTGAAAACACCAGATAACGTGTTTCTCGCATTAAATAGCTCGAAACGAGCGATCTCGATGCTTCTGCATACTTCTAACAGAAGTCTCACCAAGATTATCGCAGAAAATGCATATCTCTGCTTGAAACCCCTCGAAAACCAGGATATCTACTGTTCTGCATATCCAACGAACTGTGGAGTGGTGAAAACCGCAGAAAACGTGTTTCTCGCATTAAATAGCTCGAATAGAGCGCTCTCGACGTTTCTGCATACTTCGGACAGATGTTTCACCAAGCTTATCGTAGAAAATGCATATCTCAGCTTGAAACCCGACGAAAACCAAAATATCTCCGGTTCTGCATATCCAACGTACTGTGGAGTGGTGAAAACAACCAGAGAACGTGTTTCTCGCAATAAATAGCTCGAAAAGAGCGCTCTCGATGTTTCTGCATACTTCGGACAGAAGTCTCAACAAGATTATCGCAGAAAATGCATATCTCAGCTTGAAACCCGACGAAAACCAAAATATCTCCGGTTCTGCATATCCAACGCACTGTGGAGTGGTGAAAACACCAGATAACGTGTTTCTCGCATTAAATAGCTCGAAACGAGCGATCTCGATGGTTCTGCATACTTCTAACAGAAGTCTCACCAAGATTATCGCAGAAAATGCATATCTCTGCTTGAAACCCCACGAAAACCTGGATATCTACTGTTCTGCATATCCAACGAACTGTGGAGTGGTTAAAACCCCAGAAAACGTGTTTCTCGCATTAAATAGCTCGAAAAGAGCGCTCTCGACGTTTCTGCATACTTCGGACAGATGTTTCACCAAGCTTATCGTAGAAAATGCATATCTCAGCTTGAAACCCGACGAAAACCAAAATATCTCCGGTTCTGCATATCCAACGCACTGTGGAGTGGTGAAAACACCAGATAACGTGTTTCTCGCATCAAATAGCTCGAAACGATCGATCTCGATGATTCTGCATACTTCTAACAGAAGTCTCACCAAGATTATCGCAGAAAATGCATATCTCTGCTTGAAACCCCACGAAAACCAGGATATCTACTGTTCTGCATATCCAACGAACTGTGGAGTGGTGAAAACACCAGATAACGTGTTTCTCGCATTAAATAGCTCGAAACGAGCGATATCGATGATTCTGCATACTTCGGACAGAAATCTCACCAAAATTATCGTAAAAAATGCATATCTCAGCTTGAAACCCCACGAAAACCAAGATATCGCTGGTTCTGCATATCAAACGCACTGTGGAGTGCTGAAAACACCAGATAACGTGTTTGTCGCAATAAGTAGCTCGAAAAGAGCGTTCTCGATGATCCTGCATACTTCTGACAGAAGTCTCACCAAGATTATCGTAGAAAATGCATATCTCAGCTTGAACCCCGACGAAAACCGAGTTATCTCCGGTTCTGCACTTCAAACGTACCGTGGAGTGGTGAAAACACCAGAAAACGTGTTTCGCGCATTAAGTAGCTCGAAAAGAGCGTTCTCGAAGATTCTGCATACTTCTGGCGGAAGTCTCACCAGGATTATCGTAGAAAATGCATATCTCAGCTTGAAACCCGAACGGAACCAAGATATCTCCGGTTCTGCATGTCAAACGTACTGTGGAGTGGTGAAAACACCAGAAAACGTGTTTCGTGCATTAAATAGCTCGAAAAGAGCGATCTAGATGATTCTGCATACTTCTGACAAAAGACCCACCAAGATTATCGCAGAAAATGCATATCTCAGCTGGAAACACCTCGAAAATCAAGATATCGCCTGTTCTGCATATCAAACGCACTGTGGAGTGGTGAAAACAACCAGAGAACGTGTTTCTCGCATTAAATAGCTCGAAAAGAGCGATCTCGATAATTCAGCATACTTCGGACAGAAGTCTCACCAAGATTATCGCAGGACATGCATATCTCAGCTTGAAACCCCACGAAAACCAAGTTATGTACTGTTCTGCATATCAAACGCACTGTGGAGTGGTGAAAACACCAGATAACGTGTTTCTCGCACTAACTAGCTCGAAAAGAGCGATCTCGATGATTCAGCATACTTCGGACAGAAGTCTCACTAAGATTATCGCAGAAAATGCATATCTCAGCTTGAAACCCCACGAAAACCTAGATATCGCCGGTTCTGCATATCAAACGCACTGTGGAGTGGTGAAAACACCAGATAACGTGTTTCTCGCATTAAATAGCTCGAAACGAGCGATCTCGATGCTTCTGCATACTTCTAACAGAAGTCTCACCAAGATTATCGCAGAAAATGCATATCTCTGCTTGAAACCCCTCGAAAACCAGGATATCTACTGTTCTGCATATCCAACGAACTGTGGAGTGGTGAAAACCGCAGAAAACGTGTTTCTCGCATTAAATAGCTCGAATAGAGCGCTCTCGACGTTTCTGCATACTTCGGACAGATGTTTCACCAAGCTTATCGTAGAAAATGCATATCTCAGCTTGAAACCCGACGAAAACCAAAATATCTCCGGTTCTGCATATCCAACGTACTGTGGAGTGGTGAAAACAACCAGAGAACGTGTTTCTCGCAATAAATAGCTCGAAAAGAGCGCTCTCGATGTTTCTGCATACTTCGGACAGAAGTCTCAACAAGATTATCACAGAAAATGCATATCTCAGCTTGAAACCCGACGAAAACCAAAATATCTCCGGTTCTGCATATCCAACGCACTGTGGAGTGGTGAAAACACCAGATAACGTGTTTCTCGCATTAAATAGCTCGAAACGAGCGATCTCGATGGTTCTGCATACTTCTAACAGAAGTCTCACCAAGATTATCGCAGAAAATGCATATCTCTGCTTGAAACCCCACGAAAACCTGGATATCTACTGTTCTGCATATCCAACGAACTGTGGAGTGGTGAAAACCCCAGAAAACGTGTTTCTCGCATTAAATAGCTCGAAAAGAGCGCTCTCGACGTTTCTGCATACTTCGGACAGATGTTTCACCAAGCTTATCGTAGAAAATGCATATCTCAGCTTGAAACCCGACGAAAACCAAAATATCTCCGGTTCTGCATATCCAACGCACTGTGGAGTGGTGAAAACACCAGATAACGTGTTTCTCGCATCAAATAGCTCGAAACGATCGATCTCGATGATTCTGCATACTTCTAACAGAAGTCTCACCAAGATTATCGCAGAAAATGCATATCTCTGCTTGAAACCCCACGAAAACCAGGATATCTACTGTTCTGCATATCCAACGAACTGTGGAGTGGTGAAAACACCAGATAACGTGTTTCTCGCATTAAATAGCTCGAAACGAGCGATATCGATGATTCTGCATACTTCGGACAGAAATCTCACCAAAATTATCGTAAAAAATGCATATCTCAGCTTGAAACCCCACGAAAACCAAGATATCGCTGGTTCTGCATATCAAACGCACTGTGGAGTGCTGAAAACACCAGATAACGTGTTTGTCGCAATAAGCAGCTCGAAAAGAGCGTTCTCGATGATCCTGCATACTTCTGACAGAAGTCTCACCAAGATTATCGTAGAAAATGCATATCTCAGCTTGAACCCCGACGAAAACCGAGTTATCTCCGGTTCTGCACTTCAAACGTACCGTGGAGTGGTGAAAACACCAGAAAACGTGTTTCGCGCATTAAGTAGCTCGAAAAGAGCGTTCTCGAAGATTCTGCATACTTCTGGCGGAAGTCTCACCAGGATTATCGTAGAAAATGCATATCTCAGCTTGAAACCCGAACGGAACCAAGATATCTCCGGTTCTGCATGTCAAACGTACTGTGGAGTGGTGAAAACACCAGAAAACGTGTTTCGTGCATTAAATAGCTCGAAAAGAGCGATCTAGATGATTCTGCATACTTCTGACAAAAGACCCACCAAGATTATCGCAGAAAATGCATATCTCAGCTGGAAACACCTCGAAAATCAAGATATCGCCTGTTCTGCATATCAAACGCACTGTGGAGTGGTGAAAACAACCAGAGAACGTGTTTCTCGCATTAAATAGCTCGAAAAGAGCGATCTCGATAATTCAGCATACTTCGGACAGAAGTCTCACCAAGATTATCGCAGGACATGCATATCTCAGCTTGAAACCCCACGAAAACCAAGTTATGTACTGTTCTGCATATCAAACGCACTGTGGAGTGGTGAAAACACCAGATAACGTGTTTCTCGCACTAACTAGCTCGAAAAGAGCGATCTCGATGATTCAGCATACTTCGGACAGAAGTCTCACTAAGATTATCGCAGAAAATGCATATCTCAGCTTGAAACCCCACGAAAACCAAGATATCGCCGGTTCTGCATATCAAACGCACTGTGGAGTGGTGAAAACACCAGATAACGTGTTTCTCGCATTAAATAGCTCGAAACGAGCGATCTCGATGCTTCTGCATACTTCTAACAGAAGTCTCACCAAGATTATCGCAGAAAATGCATATCTCTGCTTGAAACCCCTCGAAAACCAGGATATCTACTGTTCTGCATATCCAACGAACTGTGGAGTGGTGAAAACCGCAGAAAACGTGTTTCTCGCATTAAATAGCTCGAATAGAGCGCTCTCGACGTTTCTGCATACTTCGGACAGATGTTTCACCAAGCTTATCGTAGAAAATGCATATCTCAGCTTGAAACCCGACGAAAACCAAAATATCTCCGGTTCTGCATATCCAACGTACTGTGGAGTGGTGAAAACACAAGAAAACGTGTTTCGTGCATTAAGTAGCTCGAAAAGAGCGATCTAGATGATTCTGCATACTTCTGACTGAAGTCTCACCAATATTATCGCAGAAAATGCATATCTCAGCTCGAAACCTCGCGAAAATCAAGATGTTGCCGGTTCCGCATATCAAACGCACTGTGGAGTGGTGAAAACAACCAGAGAACGTGTTTCTCGCATTAAATAGCTCGAAAAGGCCGATCCCGTTGATTCTGCATACTTCTGACAGAAGTCTCACCAAGATTATCGTAGAAAATGTATATCTCAGCTTGAACCCCGACGAAATCAAAGATGTCGCCGGTTCTGCATAATCAAACGCACTGTGGAGTGTTGAAAACATCAGATAACGTGTTTCTCGCATTAAATAGCTCGAAAAGAGCGATCTAGATGATTCTGCATACTTCTGACAAAAGACCCACCAAGATTATCGCAGAAAATGCATATCTCAGCTGGAAACACCACGAAAATCAAGATATCGCCGGTTCTGCATATCAAACGCACTGTGGAGTGGTGAAAACAACCAGAGAACGTGTTTCTCGCAATAAATAGCTCGAAAAGAGCGCTCTCGATGTTTCTGCATACTTCGGACAGAAGTCTCAACAAGATTATCGCAGAAAATGCATATCTCAGCTTGAAACCCGACGAAAACCAAAATATCTTCGGTTCTGCATATCCAACGCACTGTGGAGTGGTGAAAACACCAGATAACGTGTTTCTCGCATTAAATAGCTCGAAACGAGCGATCTCGATGGTTCTGCATACTTCTAACAGAAGTCTCACCAATATTATCGCAGAAAATGCATATCTCAGCTCGAAACCTCGCGAAAATCAAGATGTTGCCGGTTCCGCATATCAAACGCACTGTGGAGTGGTGAAAACAACCAGAGAACGTGTTTCTCGCATTAAATAGCTCGAAAAGGCCGATCCCGTTGATTCTGCATACTTCTGACAGAAGTCTCACCAAGATTATCGTAGAAAATGTATATCTCAGCTTGAACCCCGACGAAATCAAAGATGTCGCCGGTTCTGCATAATCAAACGCACTGCGGAGTGTTGAAAACATCAGATAACGTGTTTCTCGCATTAAATAGCTCGAAAAGAGCGATCTAGATGATTCTGCATACTTCTGACAAAAGACCCACCAAGATTATCGCAGAAAATGCATATCTCAGCTGGAAACACCACGAAAATCAAGATATCGCCGGTTCTGCATATCAAACGCACTGTGGAGTGGTGAAAACAACCAGAGAACGTGTTTCTCGCAATAAATAGCTCGAAAAGAGCGCTCTCGATGTTTCTGCATACTTCGGACAGAAGTCTCAACAAGATTATCGCAGAAAATGCATATCTCAGCTTGAAACCCGACGAAAACCAAAATATCTTCGGTTCTGCATATCCAACGCACTGTGGAGTGGTGAAAACACCAGATAACGTGTTTCTCGCATTAAATAGCTCGAAACGAGCGATCTCGATGGTCCTGCATACTTCTAACAGAAGTCTCACCAAGATTATCGCAGAAAATGCATATCTCTGCTTGAAACCCCACGAAAACCTGGATATCTACTGTTCTGCATATCCAACGAACTGTGGAGTGGTGAAAACCCCAGAAAACGTGTTTCTCGCATTAAATAGCTCGAAAAGAGCTTTCTCGACGTTTCTGCATACTTCGGACAGATGTTTCACCAAGCTTATCGTAGAAAATGCATATCTCAGCTTGAAACCCGACGAAAACCAAAATATCTCCGGTTCTGCATATCCAACGCACTGTGGAGTGGTGAAAACACCAGATAACGTGTTTCTCGCATTAAATAGCTCGAAACGATCGATCTCGATGATTCTGCATACTTCTAACAGAAGTCTCACCAAGATTATCGCAGAAAATGCATATCTCTGCTTGAAACCCCACGAAAACCAGGATATCTACTGTTCTGCATATCCAACGAACTGTGGAGTGGTGAAAACACCAGATAACGTGTTTCTCGCATTAAATAGCTCGAAACGAGCGATATCGATGATTCTGCATACTTCGGACAGAAATCTCACCAAAATTATCGTAAAAAATGCATATCTCAGCTTGAAACCCCACGAAAACCAAGATATCGCTGGTTCTGCATATCAAACGCACTGTGGAGTGCTGAAAACACCAGATAACGTGTTTGTCGCAATAAGTAGCTCGAAAAGAGCGTTCTCGATGATCCTGCATACTTCTGACAGAAGTCACACCAAGATTATCGTAGAAAATGCATATCTCAGCTTGAAACCCGACGAAAACCGAGTTATCTCCGGTTCTGCACTTCAAACGTACCGTGGAGTGGTGAAAACACCAGAAAACGTGTTTCGCGCATTAAGTAGCTCGAAAAGAGCGTTCTCGAAGATTCTGCATACTTCTGGCGGAAGTCTCACCAGGATTATCGTAGAAAATGCATATCTCAGCTTGAAACCCGACCGGAACCAAGATATCTCCGGTTCTGCATGTCAAACGTACTGTGGAGTGGTGAAAACACCAGAAAACGTGTTTCGTGCATTAAATAGCTCGAAAAGAGCGATCTAGATGATTCTGCATACTTCTGACAAAAGACCCACCAAGATTATCGCAGAAAATGCATATCTCAGCTGGAAACACCTCGAAAATCAAGATATCGCCTGTTCTGCATATCAAACGCACTGTGGAGTGGTGAAAACAACCAGAGAACGTGTTTCTCGCATTAAATAGCTCGAAAAGAGCGATCTCGATAATTCAGCATACTTCGGACAGAAGTCTCACCAAGATTATCGCAGGACATGCATATCTCAGCTTGAAACCCCACGAAAACCAAGATATCTCCGGTTCTGCATATCCAACGAACTGTGGAGTGGTGAAAACCCCAGAAAACGTGTTTCTCGCATTAAATAGCTCGAAAAGAGCGCTCTCGACGTTTCTGCATACTTCGGACAGATGTTTCACCAAAATTATCGTAAAAAATGCATATCTCAGCTTGAAACCCCACGAAAACCAAAATATCTGCGGTTCTGCATATCCAACGCACTGTGGAGGGGTGAAAACACCAGATAACGTGTTTCTCGCATTAAATAGCTCGAAACGAGCGATCTCGATGATTCTGCATACTTCGGACAGAAGTCTCAACAAGATTATCGTAAAAAATGCATATCTCAGCTTGAAACCCCACGAAACCCAAGATATCGATGGTTCTGCATATCAAACGCACTGTGGAGTGGTGAAAACACCGGAAAAGGTTTTTCTCGCATTAAATAGCTCGAAACAAGCGATCTCGATGATTAAGCATACTTCGCACAGAAGTCTCACCAAGATTATCGTAAAAAATGCATATCTCAGCTTGAAACCCCACGAAAACCAAGATATGTACTGTTCTGCATATCAAACGCACTGTGGAGTGGTGAAAACTCCAGATAATGTGTTTCTCGCACTAACTAGCTCGAAAAGAGCGATCTCGATGATTCAGCATACTTCGGAGAAGAAGTCTCACCAAGATTATCGCAGGAAATGCATATCTCAGCTTGAAACCCCACGAAAACCAAAATATCTGCGCTTCTGCATATCCAACGCACTGTGGAGTGGTGAAAACACCAGATATCGTGTTTCTCGCATTAAATAGCTCGAAACGAGCGATCTCGATGATTCTGCATACTTCGGACAGAAGTCTCACCAAAATTATCGTAAAAAATGCATATCTCAGCTTGAAACCCCACGAAAGCCAAGATATCGATGGTTCTGCATATCAAACGCACTGTGGAGTGGTGAAAACACCGGATAAGGTTTTTCTCGCATTAGCTAGCTCGAAAAGAGCGATCTCGATGTTTCAGCATACTTCGGACAGAAAAGGTTTTTCTCGCATTAAATAGCTCGAAACGAGCGTTCTCGATGATTCTGCATACTTCGGACAGAAGTCTCACCAAGATTATCGCAGGAAATGCATATCTCAGCTTGAAACCCCACGGAAACCAAAATATCTGCGGTTCTGCATATCCAACGCCCTGTGGAGTGGTGAAAATACCAGATATCGTGTTTCTCGCATTAAATAGCTCGAAAAGAGCGTTCTCGAAGATTCTGCATACTTCTGACAGAAGTCTCACCAAGATTATCGTAGAAAATGCATATCTCAGCTTGAAACCCGACCGAAACCAAGATATCGCTGGTACTGCATATCAAACGCACTGTGGAGTGGTGAAAACACCAGATAACGTGTTTCTCGCAATAAATAGCTCGAAAAGAGCGCTCTCGATGTTTCTGCATACATCTGACAGAAGACTCACCAAGATTATCGTAGAAAATGCATATCTCAGCTTGAAACCCGACCGAAACCAAGATATCTCCGGTTCTGCATGTCAAACGCACTGTGGAGTGGTGAAAACACCAGATAACGTGTTTCTCGCTCTGACTAGCTCGAAAAGAGCGATCTAGATGATTCTGCATACTTCTGACTGAAGTCTCACCAATATTATCGCAGAAAATGCATATCTCAGCTCGAAACCTGACGAAAATCACGATGTTGCTGGTTCTGCATATCAAACGCACTGTGGAGTGGAGAAAACAACCAGAGAACGTGTTTCTCGCATTAAATAGCTCGAAAAGTGCGATCTCGAAGATTCTGCATACTTCTGACAGAGGTCTCACCAAGATTTTCGTAGAAAATGCATATCTCTGCTTGAAACCCCACGAAAACCAGGGTATCTACTGTTCTGCATATCCAACGAACTGTGGAGTGGTGAAAACCCCAGAAAACGTGTTTCTCGCAATTAAATAGCTCGAAAAGAGCGCTCTCGATGATTCTGCATACTTCGGACAGATGTTTCACCAAGCTTATCGTAGAAAATGCATATCTCAGCTTGAAACCCAACGAAAACCAAAATATCTCCGGTTTTGCATATCCAACGCACTGTGGAGTGGTGAAAACACCAGATACCGTGTTTCTAGCATTAAATAGCTCGAAACGAGCGATCTCGATGATTCTGCATACTTCTAACAGAAGTTTCACCAAGATTATCGCAGAAAATGCATATCTCTGCTTGAAACCCCACGAAAACCAGGATATCTACTGTTCTGCATATCCAACGAACTGTGGAGTGGTGAAAACACCACATAACGTGTTTCTCGCATTAAATAGCTCGAAACGAGCGATCTCGATGATTCTGCATACTTCGGACAGAAATCTCACCAAAATTATCGTAAAAAATGCATATCTCATCTTGAAACCCCACGAAACCCAAGATATCGCTGGTTCTGCATATCAAACGCACTGTGGAGTTCTGAAAACACCAGATAACGTGTTTGTCGCAATAAGTAGCTCGAAAAGAGCGTTCTCGATGATCCTGCATACTTCTGACAGAAGTCTCACCAAGATTATCGTAGAAAATGCATATCTCAGCTTGAAACCCGACGAAAACCGAGTTATCTCCGGTTCTGCACTTCAAACGTACCGTGGAGTGGTGAAAACACCAGAAAACGTGTTTCGCGCATTAAATAGCTCGAAACGAGCGATCTCGATGATTCTGCATACTTCGGACAGAAGTCTCACCAAGATTATCGCAGGAAATGCATATCTCAGCTTGAAACCCCACGGAAACCAAAATATCTGCGGTTCTGCATATCCAACGCACTGTGGAGTGGTGAAAACACCAGATATCGTGTTTCTCGCATTAAATAGCTCGAAAAGAGCGTTCTCGAAGATTCTGCATACTTCTGACAGAAGTCTCACCAAGATTATCGCAGAAAATGCATATCTCTGCTTGAAACCCCACGAAAACCAGGATATCTACTGTTCTGCATATCCAACGAACTGTGGAGTGGTGAAAACACCAGATAACGTGTTTCTCGCAATAAATAGCTCGAAAAGAGCGATCTCAATGGTTCTGCATACTTCGGACAGATGTTTCACCAAGCTTATCGTAGAAAATGCATATCTCAGCTTGAAACCCGACGAAAACCAAAATATCTCCGGTTCTGCATATCCAACGTACTGTGGAGTGGTGAAAACACCAGATAACGTGTTTCTCGCATTAAATAGCTCGAAACGAGCGATCTCGATGCTTCTGCATACTTCTAACAGAAGTCTCACCAAGATTATCGCAGAAAATGCATATCTCTGCTTGAAACCCCTCGAAAACCAGGATATCTACTGTTCTGCATATCCAA
Source organism: Anthophora plumipes (assembly GCA_951804975.1). Lineage (NCBI taxonomy): Eukaryota > Metazoa > Arthropoda > Insecta > Hymenoptera > Apidae > Anthophora > Anthophora plumipes. Next base: position 415,149 of record CATORF010000380.1, read on the forward strand.
CGAACTGTGGAGTGGTGAAAACCGCAGAAAACGTGTTTCTCGCATTAAATAGCTCGAATAGAGCGCTCTCGACGTTTCTGCATACTTCGGACAGATGTTTCACCAAGCTTATCGTAGAAAATGCATATCTCAGCTTGAAACCCGACGAAAACCAAAATATCTCCGGTTCTGCATATCCAACGTACTGTGGAGTGGTGAAAACACCAGATAACGTGTTTCTCGCATTAAATAGCTCGAAACGAGCGATCTCGATGATTCTGAATACTTCTAACAGAAGTCTCACCAAGATTATCGCAGAAAATGCATATCTCTGCTTGAAACCCCACGAAAACCAGGATATCTACTGTTCTGCATATCCAACGAACTGTGGAGTGGTGAAAACACCAGATAACGTGTTTGTCGCAATAAGTAGCTCGAAAAGAGCGTTCTCGAAGATCCTGCATACTTCTGACAGAAGTCTCACCAAGATTATCGTAGAAAATGCATATCTCAGCTTGAAACCCGACGAAAACCGAGTTATCTCCGGTTCTGCACATCAAACGTACCGTGGAGTGGTGAAAACACAAGAAAACGTGTTTCGTGCATTAAGTAGCTCGAAAAGAGCGATCTAGATGATTCTGCATACTTCTGACTGAAGTCTCACCAATATTATCGCAGAAAATGCATATCTCAGCTCGAAACCTCACGAAAATCAAGATGTTGCCGGTTCCGCATACCAAACGCACTGTGGAGTGGTGAAAACAACCAGAGAACGTGTTTCTCGCATTAAATAGCTCGAAAAGGCCGATCCCGTTGATTCTGCATACTTCTGACAGAAGTCTCACCAAGATTATCGTAGAAAATGCATATCTCAGCTTGAACCCCGACGAAATCAAAGATGTCGCCGGTTCTGCATAATCAAACGCACTGTGGAGTGTTGAAAACATCAGATAACGTGTTTCTCGCATTAAATAGCTCGAAAAGAGCGATCTAGATGATTCTGCATACTTCTGACAAAAGACCCACCAAGATTATCGCAGAAAATGCATATCTCAGCTGGAAACACCACGAAAATCAAGATATCGCCGGTTCTGCATATCAAACGCACTGTGGAGTGGTGAAAACAACCAGAGAACGTGTTTCTCGCAATAAATAGCTCGAAAAGAGCGCTCTCGATGTTTCTGCATACTTCGGACAGAAGTCTCAACAAGATTATCGCAGAAAATGCATATCTCAGCTTGAAACCCGACGAAAACCAAAATATCTTCGGTTCTGCATATCCAACGCACTGTGGAGTGGTGAAAACACCAGATAACGTGTTTCTCGCATTAAATAGCTCGAAACGATCGATCTCGATGATTCTGCATACTTCGGACAGAAGTCTCACCAAGATTATCGTAAAAAATGCATATCTCAGCTTGAAACCCCACGAAAACCAAGATATGTACTGTTCTGCATATCAAACGCACTGTGGAGTGGTGAAAACTCCAGATAATGTGTTTCTCGCACTAACTAGCGCGAAAAGAGCGATCTCGATGATTCAGCATACTTCGGAGAAGAAGTCTCACCAAGATTATCGCAGGAAATGCATATCTCAGCTTGAAACCCCACGAAAACCAAAATATCTGCGCTTCTGCATATCCAACGCACTGTGGAGTGGTGAAAACACCAGATATCGTGTTTCTCGCATTAAATAGCTCGAAACGAGCGATCTCGATGATTCTGCATACTTCGGACAGAAGTCTCACCAAAATTATCGTAAAAAATGCATATCTCAGCTTGAAACCCCACGAAAGCCAAGATATCGATGGTTCTGCATATCAAACGCACTGTGGAGTGGTGAAAACACCGGATAAGGTTTTTCTCGCATTAGCTAGCTCGAAAAGAGCGATCTCGATGTTTCAGCATACTTCGGACAGAAAAGGTTTTTCTCGCATTAAATAGCTCGAAACGAGCGTTCTCGATGATTCTGCATACTTCGGACAGAAGTCTCACCAAGATTATCGCAGGAAATGCATATCTCAGCTTGAAACCCCACGGAAACCAAAATATCTGCGGTTCTGCATATCCAACGCACTGTGGAGTGGTGAAAATACCAGATATCGTATTTCTCGCATTAAATAGCTCGAAAAGAGCGTTCTCGAAGATTCTGCATACTTCTGACAGAAGTCTCACCAAGATTATCGTAGAAAATGCATATCTCAGCTTGAAACCCGACCGAAACCAAGATATCTCCGGTTCTGCATGTCAAACGCACTGTGGAGTGGTGAAAACACCAGATAACGTGTTTCTCGCTCTGACTAGCTCGAAAAGAGCGATCTAGATGATTCTGCATACTTCTGACTGAAGTCTCACCAATATTATCGCAGAAAATGCATATCTCAGCTCGAAACCTGACGAAAATCAAGATGTTGCTGGTTCTGCATATCAAACGCACTGTGGAGTGGAGAAAACAACCAGAGAACGTGTTTCTCGCATTAAATAGCTCGAAAAGTGCGATCTCGAAGATTCTGCATACTTCTGACAGAGGTCTCACCAAGATTTTCGTAGAAAATGCATATCTCTGCTTGAAACCCCACGAAAACCAGGGTATCTACTGTTCTGCATATCCAACGAACTGTGGAGTGGTGAAAACCCCAGAAAACGTGTTTCTCGCAATTAAATAGCTCGAAAAGAGCGCTCTCGATGATTCTGCATACTTCGGACAGATGTTTCACCAAGCTTATCGTAGAAAATGCATATCTCAGCTTGAAACCCAACGAAAACCAAAATATCTCCGGTTTTGCATATCCAACGCACTGTGGAGTGGTGAAAACACCAGATACCGTGTTTCTCGCATTAAATAGCTCGAAACGAGCGATCTCGATGATTCTGCATACTTCTAACAGAAGTCTCACCAAGATTATCGCAGAAAATGCATATCTCTGCTTGAAACCCCACGAAAACCAGGATATCTACTGTTCTGCATATCCAACGAACTGTGGAGTGGTGAAAACACCACATAACGTGTTTCTCGCATTAAATAGCTCGAAACGAGCGATCTCGATGATTCTGCATACTTCGGACAGAAATCTCACCAAAATTATCGTAAAAAATGCATATCTCAGCTTGAAACCCCACGAAACCCAAGATATCGCTGGTTCTGCATATCAAACGCACTGTGGAGTTCTGAAAACACCAGATAACGTGTTTCGCGCATTAAATAGCTCGAAACGAGCGATCTCGATGATTCTGCATACTTCGGACAGAAGTCTCACCAAGATTATCGCAGGAAATGCATATCTCAGCTTGAAACCCCACGGAAACCAAAATATCTGCGGTTCTGCATATCCAACGCACTGTGGAGTGGTGAAAACACCAGATATCGTGTTTCTCGCATTAAATAGCTCGAAAAGAGCGTTCCCGAAGATTCTGCATACTTCTGACAGAAGTCTCACCAAGATTATCGTAGAAAATGCATATCTCAGCTTGAAACCCGGCCGAAACCAAGATATCGCTGGTACTGCATATCAAACGCACTGTGGAGTGGTGAAAACACCAGATAACGTGTTTCTCGCAATAAATAGCTCGAAAAGAGCGCTCTCGATGTTTCTGCATACATCTGACAGAAGACTCACCAAGATTATCGTAAAAAATGCATATCTCAGCTTGAAACCCGACCGAAACCAAGATATCTCCGGTTCTGCATGTCAAACGCACTGTGGAGTGGTGAAAACACCAGATAACGTGTTTCTCGCTCTGACTAGCTCGAAAAGAGCGATCTAGATGATTCTGCATACTTCTGACTGAAGTCTCACCAATATTATCGCAGAAAATGCATATCTCAGCTCGAAACCTGACGAAAATCAAGATGTTGCTGGTTCTGCATATCAAACGCACTGTGGAGTGGTGAAAACAACCAGAGAACGTGTTTCTCGCATTAAATAGCTCGAAAAGTGCGATCTCGAAGATTCTGCATACTTCTGACAGAAGTCTCACCAAGATTTTCGTAGAAAATGCATATCTCTGCTTGAAACCCCACGAAAACCAGGATATCTACTGTTCTGCATATCCAACGAACTGTGGAGTGGTGAAAACCCCAGAAAACGTGTTTCTCGCAATTAAATAGCTCGAAAAGAGCGCTCTCGACGTTTCTGCATACTTCGGACAGATGTTTCACCAAGCTTATCGTAGAAAATGCATATCTCAGCTTGAAACCCAACGAAAACCAAAATATCTCCGGTTCTGCATATCCAACGCACTGTGGAGTGGTGAAAACACCAGGTACCGTGTTTCTCGCATTAAATAGCTCGAAACGAGCGATCTCGATGATTCTGCATACTTCTAACAGAAGTCTCACCAAGATTATCGCAGAAAATGCATATCTCTGCTTGAAACCCAACGAAAACCAGGATATCTACTGTTCTGCATATCCAACGAACTGTGGAGTGGTGAAAACACCAGATAACGTGTTTCTCGCATTAAATAGCTCGAAACGAGCGATCTCGATGATTCTGCATACTTCGGACAGAAATCTCACCAAAATTATCGTAAAAAATGCATATCTCAGCTTGAAACCCCACGAAACCCAAGATATCGCTGGTTCTGCATATCAAACGCACTGTGGAGTTCTGAAAACACCAGATAACGTGTTTGTCGCAATAAGTAGCTCGTAAAGAGCGTTCTCGATGATCCTGCATACTTCTGACAGAAGTCTCACCAAGATTATCGTAGAAAATGCATATCTCAGCTTGAAACCCGACGAAAACCGAGTTATCTCCGGTTCTGCACTTCAAACGTACCGTGGAGTGGTGAAAACACCAGAAAACGTGTTTCGCGCATTAAGTAGCTCGAAAAGAGCGTTCTCGAAGATTCTGCATACTTCTGGCAGAAGTCTCACCAGGATTATCGTAGAAAATGCATATCTCAGCTTGAAACCCGACCGGAACCAAGATATCTCCGGTTCTGCATGTCAAACGTACTGTGGAGTGGTGATAACACCAGAAAACGTGTTTCGTGCATTAAGTAGCTCGAAAAGAACGATCTAGATGATTCTGCATACTTCTGACAAAAGACCCACCAAGATTATCGCAGAAAATGCATATCTCAGCTGGAAACACCTCGAAAATCAAGATATCGCCTGTTCTGCATATCAAACGCACTGTGGAGTGGTGAAAACAACCAGAGAACGTGTTTCTCGCATTAAATAGCTCGAAAAGTGCGATCTCGATAATTCAGCATACTTCGGACAGAAGTCTCACCAAGATTATCGCAGGACATGCATATCTCAGCTTGAAACCCCACGAAAACCAAGATATCTCCGGTTCTGCATATCCAACGAACTGTGGAGTGGTGAAAACCCCAGAAAACGTGTTTCTCGCATTAAATAGCTCGAAAAGAGCGCTCTCGACGTTTCTGCATACTTCGGACAGATGTTTCACCAAAATTATCGTAAAAAATGCATATCTCAGCTTGAAACCCCACGAAAACCAAAATATCTGCGGTTCTGCATATCCAACGCACTGTGGAGGGGTGAAAACACCAGATAACGTGTTTCTCGCATTAAATAGCTCGAAACGAGCGATCTCGATGATTCTGCAAACTTCGGACAGAAGTCTCAACAAGATTATCGTAAAAAATGCAAATCTCAGCTTCAAACCCCACGAGAACCAAGATTTCGCTGGTTCCGCATATCAAACGCACTGTGGAGTGGTGAAAACACCAGATAACGTGTTTCTCGCATTAAATAGGTCGAAAAGAGCGATCTCGATGTTTCTGCATACTTCGGACTGAGGTCTCACCAAGATTATCGCAGACAATGCATATCTCAGCTTGAAACCCCACGAAAACCAGGATATCGCTGGTTATGCATATCAAACGCACTGTTTAGTGCTGAAAACACCAGATAACGTTTTGTCGCATTAAATAGCTCGAATAGAGCGATCTCGATGATTCTGCATACTTCGGAAAGAAGTCTCACCAAGATTATCGCAGAAAATGCGTATCTGAACTAGAAACCCCACGAAAACCAAGATATCGTCGGTTCTGAATATCATACGCACTGTGGAGTGGTGAAAACACCACACAACGTGTTTTTCGCATTAACTAGCTCGAAACGAGCGATCTCGATGATTCTGCATACTTCGGACAGAAGTCTCACCGTGATTATCGTAAAAAATGCATATCTCAGCTTGAAACCCCACGAAAACCAAGATTTCGCTGGTTCTGCATATCAAACGCACTGTGGAGTGGTGAAAACACCAGATAACGTGTTTCTCGCATTAAATAGGTCGAAAAGAGCGATCTCGATGTGTCCGCATACTTCGGAAAGAGGTCTCACCAAGATTATCGCAGAAAATGCATATCTCTGCTTGAAACCCCACGAAAACCAAGATATCTCCGGTTCTGCACATCCAACGAACTGTGGTGTGGTGAAAACCTCAGAAAACGTGTTTCTCGCATTAAATAGATCGAAATGAGCGATCTCGATGAATCTGCATACTTCGGACAGAAGTCTCACCAAGCTGATCGCAGAAAATGCATATCTGCGCTTGAAACCCCACGAAAACCAAGATATCGTCGGTTCTGCATATCCAACGAACTGTGGAGTGGTGAAAACCCCAGAAAACGTGTTTCTCGCTTTAAATAGCTCGAAAAGTACGATCTCGATGACTCTGCATACTTCGGACAGAAGTCTCACCAAGATTATCGCAGAAAATGCATATCTGAGCTTGAAACCCCATGAAAACCAAGATATCGTCGGTTATGCTTATCATACGTACTGTGGAGTGGGGAAAACACCAGATAACATGTTTCTCGCATTAAATAGCTCGAAACGAGCGATCTCGATGATTCTGCATACTTCGGACAGAAGACTCAACAAGATTATCGCAGAAAATGAATATCTCAGCTTGAAACCCCACGAAAACCAAGATATCTACTGTTCTGCATATCAAACGCACCGTGGAGTGGTGAAAACACCAGATAACGTGTTTCTCGCTCTAACTAGCTCGAAAAGAGCGATCTTGATGATTCAGCATACTTCGGACAGAAGTCTCACCAAGATTATCGCAGGAAATGCATATCTCAGCTTGAAATGCCACGAAAACCAAGATATCGCTGGTTCTGCATATCAAACGCACTGTGGAGTGGTGAAAACACCAGATAACGTGTTACTCGCATTAAATAGCTCGAAAAGAGCGATCTAGATGATTCAGCATACTTCGGACAGAAGTCTCACCAAGATTATCGCAGGAAATGCATATCTCAGCTTGAAACCCCACGAAAACCAAGATATCTCCGGTTCTGCATATCCAACGAACTGTGGAGTGTTGAAAACCCCAGAAAACGTGTTTCGTGCATTAAGTAGCTCGAAAAGAGCGATCTAGATGATTCTGCATACTTCTGACTGAAGTCTCGCCAATATTATCGTAGAAAATGCATATCTCAGCTTGAAACCCGACGAAAACCAAAATATCGCCGGTTCTGCATATCAAACCAACTGTGGAGTGGTGCAAACGCCAGATAACGTGTTTCTCGCATTAAATAGCTCGAAACGAGCGATCTCGATGATTCTGCATACTTCGGACAGATATCTCACCAAAATTATCGTAAAAAATGCATATCTCAGCTTGAAACCTCACGCAAACCAAGATATCGCTGTGTTCAGCATATCAAACGCACTGTGGAGTGGTGAAAACACCCTGAAAACGTGTCTCTCGCATTAAATAGCTCGAATAGAGCGATCTCGATGATTCTTCATACTTCGGACAGAAGTCTCACCAAGATTATCGTAAAAAATGCATATCTCAGCTTGAAACCCCACGAAAGCCAAGATATCGCTGGTTCTGCATATCTAACGCACTGTGGAATGGTGAAAACACCGGATAAGGTTTTTCTCGCATTAACTATCTCGAAAAGAGCGATCTCGATGATTCAGCATACTTCGGACAGAAGTCTCACCAAGATTATCGCAGGAAATGCGTATCTCAGCTTGAAATGCCACGAAATCCAAGATATCGCTGGTTCTGCATATCGAACGCACTGTGGAGTGGTGAAAACACCAGATAACGTGTTTCTCGCATTAAATAGCTCGAAAAGAGCGATCTAGATGATTCAGCATACTTCGGACAGAAGTCTCACCAAGATTATCGCAGGAAATGCATATCTCAGCTTGAAACCCCACGAAAACCAAGATATCTCAGGTTCTGCATATCCAACGATCTGTGGAGTGTTGAAAACCCCAGAAAACGAGTTTCTCGCATTAAATAGCTCGAAAAGAGCGCTCTCGATGTTTCTGCATACTTCGGACAGATGTTTCACCAAGATTATCGTAGAAAATGCATATCTCAGCTTGAAACCCGACGAAAACCAAAATATCGCCGGTTCTGCATATCAAACCAACTGTGGAGTCGTGAAAACACCAGATAACGTGTTTCTCGCATTAAATAGCTCGAAAAGTGCGATCTCGATGATTCTGCATACTTCTAACAGAAGTCCTGCCAAGATTATCGCAGAAAATGCATATCTCAGCTTGAAGTGCCACGAAAACCAAGATATCGCTGGTTCTGCATATGAAACGCACTGTGGAGTGGTGAAATCACCAGATAACGTGTTTCTCGCATTAAATAGCTCGAAAAGAGCGATCTCGATTATTCAGCATACTTCGGACAGAAGTCTCAACAAGATTATCGCAGAAAATGCATATCTCAGCTTGAAACCCCACGAAAACCAAGATATCTACTGTTCTGCATATCAAACGCACTGTGGAGTGGTGAAAACACCAGATAACGTGTTTCTCGCACTAACTAGCTCGAAAAGAGCGATCTCGATGATTCAGCATACTTCGGACAGAAGTCTCACCAAGATTATCGCAGAAAATGCATATCTCAGCTTGAAACCCCACGAAAACCAAGATATCGCCGGTTCTGCATATCATACGCACTGTGGAGTGGTGAAAAAACCAGATAACGTGTTTCTCGCATTGAATAGCTCGAAACGAGCGATCTCAATAATTAAGCATACTTCGGACAGAAGTCTCACCAAGATTATCGTAAAAAATGCATATCTCAGCTTGAAACCCCACGAATACCAAGATATCGCTGGTTCTGCATACCAAACGCACTGTGGAGTGCTGAAAACACCAGATAGCGTGTTTGTCGCAATAAGTAGCTCGAAAAGAGCGTTCTCGAAGATCCTGCATACTTCTGACAGAAGTCTCACCAAGATGATCGTAGAAAATGCATATCTCAGCTTGAAACCCGACGAAAACCGAGTTATCACCGGTTCTGCACATCAAACGTACCGTGGAGTGGTGAAAACACCAGAAAACGTGTTTCGTGCATTAAGTAGCTCGAAAAGAGCGATCTAGATGATTCTGCATACTTCTGACAAAAGACCCACCAAGATTATCGCAGAAAATGCATATCTTAGCTGGAAACACCTCGAAAATCAAGATATCGCCTGTTCTGCATATCAAACGTTCTGTGGAGTGGTGAAAACAACCAGAGAACGTGTTTCGCGCATTAAGTAGCTGGAAAAGAGCGATCTAGATGATTCTGCATAATTCTGACTGAAGTCTCACCAATATTATCGCAGAAAATGCATATCTCAGCTCGAAACCTCACGAAAATCAAGATGTTGCCGGGTCTGCATATCAAACGCACTGTGGAGTGGTGAAAACACCAGAAAACGTGTTTCGTGCATTAAGTAGCTCGTAAAGAGCGATCTAGATGATACTGCATACTTCTGACTGAAGTCTCACCAATATTATCGCAGAAAATGCATACCTCAGCTCGAAACCTCACGAAAATCAAGATGTTGCCGGTTCTGCATATCAAACGCACTGTGGAGTGGTGAAAACAACCAGAGAACGTGTTTCTCGCATTAAATATCTCGAAAAGGCCGATCCCGATGATTCTGCATACTTCTGACAGAAGTCTCACCAAGATTATCGTAGAAAATGCATATCTCAGCTTGAACCCCGACGAAATCAAAGATGTCGCCGGTTCTGCATTATCAAACGCACTGTGGAGTGGTGAAAACATCAGATAACGTGTTCCTCGCATTAAATAGCTCGAAAAGAGCGATCTAGATGATTCTGCATACTTCTGACAAAAGACCCACCAAGATTATCGCAGAAAATGCATATCTCAGCTGGAAACACCACGAAAATCAAGATATCGCAGGTTCTGCATATCAAACGCACTGTGGAGTGGTGTAAACACCAGATAACGTGTTTCTCGCATTAAATAGCTCGAAACGAGCGATCTCGATGGTTCTGCATACTTCTAACAGAAGTCTCACCAAGATTATCGCAGAAAATGCATATCTCTGCTTGAAACCCCACGAAAACCAGGATATCTACTGTTCTGCATATCCAACGAACTGTGGAGTGGTGAAAACCCCAGAAAACGTGTTTCCCGCATTAAATAGCACGAAAAGAGCGCTCTCGACGTTTCTGCATACTTCGGACAGATGTTTCACCAAGCTCATCGTAGAAAATGCATATCTCAGCTTGAAACCCGACGAAAACCAAAATATCTCCGGTTCTGCATATCCAACGCACTGTGGAGTGGTGAAAACACCAGATAACGTGTTTCTCGCATCAAATAGCTCGAAAAGAGCGCTCTCGACGTTTCTGCATACTTCGGACAGATGTTTCACCAAGCTTATCGTACAAAATGCATATCTCAGCTTGAAACCCGACGAAAACCAAAATATTTCCGGTTCTGCATATCCCACGCACTGTGGAGTGGTGAAAACACCAGATAACGTGTTTCTCGCATTAAATAGCTCGAACATAGCGATCTCGATGTTTCAGCATACTTCGGACAGATGTTTCACCAAGCTTATCGTAGAAAATGCATATCTGAACTTGAAACCCGACGGAAACCAAAATATCTGCGGTTCTGCATATACAACGCACTGTGGAGTGGTGAAAACACCAGATAACGTGTTTCTCGCATTAAGTAGCTCGAAACGAGCGTTCCCGATGATTCTGCATACTTCTGACAGAAGTCTCACCAGGATTATCGTAGAAAATGCATATCTCAGTTTGAAACCCGACCGAAACCAAAATATCGCCGGTTCTGCATACCAAACCAACTGTGGAGTCGTGAAAACACCAGATAACGTGTTTCTCGCATTAAATAGCTGGAAAAGTGCGATCTCGATGATTCTGCATACTTCTAACAGAAGTCTCGCCAAGATTATCGCAGAAAATGCATATCTCAGCTTGAAGTGCCACGAACACCGAGATATCGCTGGTTCTGCATATGAAACGCACTGTGGAGTGGTGAAATCACCAGATAACGTGTTTCTCGCATTAAATAGCTCGAAAAGAGCGATCTCGATGATTCAGCATTCTTCGGACAGAAGTATCAACAAGATTATCGCAGAAAATGCATATCTCAGCTTGAAACCCCACGAAAACCAAGATATCTACTGTTCTGCATATCCAACGAACTGTGGAGTGGTGAAAACCCCAGAAAACTTGTTTCTCGCATTAAATAGCACGAAAAGAGCGCTCTCGACGTTTCTGCATACTTCGGACAGATGTTTCACCAAGCTTATCGTAGAAAATGCATACCTCAGCTTGAAACCCGACGAAAACCAAAATATCTCCGGTTCTGCATATCCAACGCACTGTGGAGTGGTGAAAACACCAGATAACGTGTTTCTCGCATCAAATAGCTCGAAAAGAGCGCTCTCGACGTTTCTGCATACTTCGGACAGATGTTTCACCAAGCTTATCGTAGAAAATGCATATCTCAGCTTGAAACCCGACGAAAACCAAAATATCTCCGGTTCTGCATATCCCACGCACTGTGGAGTGGTGAAAACACCAGATAACGTGTTTCTCGCATTAAATAGCTCGAACATAGCGATCTCGATGTTTCAGCATACTTCGGACAGATGTTTCACCAAGCTTATCGTAGAAAATGCATATCTGAACTTGAAACCCGACGGAAACCAAAATATCTGCGGTTCTGCATATACAACGCACTGTGGAGTGGTGAAAACACCAGATAACGTGTTTCTCGCATTAAGTAGCTCGAAACGAGCGTTCCCGATGATTCTGCATACTTCTGACAGAAGTCTCACCAGGATTATCGTAGAAAATGCATATCTCAGTTTGAAACCCGACCGAAACCAAATTATCGCCGGTTCTGCATACCAAACCAACTGTGGAGTCGTGAAAACACCAGATAACGTGTTTCTCGCATTAAATAGCTGGAAAAGTGCGATCTCGATGATTCTGCATACTTCTAACAGAAGTCTCGCCAAGATTATCGCAGAAAATGCATATCTCAGCTTGAAGTGCCACGAAAACCGAGATATCGCTGGTTCTGCATATGAAACGCACTGTGGAGTGGTGAAATCACCAGATAACGTGTTTCTCGCATTAAATAGCTCGAAAAGAGCGATCTCGATGATTCAGCATTCTTCGGACAGAAGTCTCAACAAGATTATCGCAGAAAATGCATATCTCAGCTTGAAACCCCACGAAAACCAAGATATCTACTGTTCTGCATATCAAACGCACTGTGGAGTGGTGAAAACACCAGATAACGTGTTTCTCGCACTAACTAGCTCGAAAAGAGCGATCTCGATGATTCAGCATACTTCGGACAGAAGTCTCACCAAGATTATCGCAGAAAATGCATATCTCAGCTTGAAACCCGACGAAAACCAAAATATCACCGGTTCTGCATATCCAACGCACTGTGGAGTGGTGAAAACACCAGATAACGTGTTTCTCGCATTAAATAGCTCGGAACGTGCGATCTCGATGATTCTGCATACTTCTAACAGAAGTCTCACCAAGCTTATCGCAGAAAATGCATATCTCTGCTTGAAACCCCACGAAAACCAGGATATCTACTGTTCTGCATATCCAACGAACTGTGGAGTTTTGAAAACCCCAGAAAACGTGTTTCTCGCATTAAATAGCACGAAAAGAGCGCTCTCGACGTTTCTGCATACTTCGGACAGATGTTTCACCAAGCTTATCGTAGAAAATGCATATCTCAGCTTGAAACCCGACGAAAACCAAAATATCACCGGTTCTGCATATCCAACGCACTGTGGAGTGGTGAAAACACCAGATAACGTGTTTCTCGCATTAAATAGCTCGGAACGAGCGATCTCGATGATTCTGCATACTTCTAACAGAAGTCTCACCAAGCTTATCGCAGAAAATGCATATCTCTGCTTGAAACCCCACGAAAACCAGGATATCTACTGTTCTGCATATCCATCGAACTGTGGAATGGTGAAAACACCAGATAACGTATTTCTCGCATTAAATAGCTCGAAACGAGCGATCTTGATGATTCTGCATGCTTCGGACAGAAATCTCACCAAAATTATCGTAAAAAATGCATATCTCAGTTTGAAACCCCACGAAAACCTAGATATCGCTGGTTCTGCATATCAAACGCACTGTGGAGTGCTGAAAACACCAGATAACGTGTTTGTCGCAATAAGTAGCTCGAAAAGAGCGTTCTCGAAGATCCTGCATACTTCTGACAGAAGTGTCACCAAGATTATCGTAGAAAATGCATATCTCAGCTTGAAACCCGACGAAAACCGAGTTATCTCCGGTTCTGCACATCAAACGTACCGTGGAGTGGTGAAAACACCAGAAAACGTGTTTCGTGCATTAAGTAGCTCGAAAAGAGCGATCTAGATGATTCTGCATACTTCTGACAAAAGACCCACCAAGATTATCGCAGAAAATGCATATCTTAGCTGGAAACACCTCGAAAATCAAGATATCGCCTGTTCTGCATATCAAACGCACTGTGGAGTGGTGAAAACAACCAGAGAACGTGTTTCGCGCATTAAGTAGCTCGAAAAGAGCGATCTAGATGATTCTGCATAATTCTGACTGAAGTCTCACCAATATTATCGCAGAAAATGCATATCTCAGCTCGAAACCTCACGAAAATCAAGATGTTGCCGGGTCTGCATATCAAACGCACTGTGGAGTGGTGAAAACACCAGAAAACGTGTTTCGTGCATTAAGTAGCTCGAAAAGAGCGATCTAGATGATTCTGCATACTTCTGACTGAAGTCTCACCAAGATTATCGCTGAAAATGCATACCTCAGCTCGAAACCTCACGAAAATCAAGATGTTGCCGGTTCTGCATATCAAACGCACTGTGGAGTGGTGAAAACAACCGGAGAACGTGTTTCTCGCATTAAATATCTCGAAAAGGCCGATCCCGATGATTCTGCATACTTCTGACAGAAGTCTCACCAAGATTATCGTAGAAAATGCATATCTCAGCTTGAACCCCGACGAAATCAAAGATGTCGCCGGTTCTGCATTATCAAACGCACTGTGGAGTGGTGAAAACATCAGATAACGTGTTCCTCGCATTAAATAGCTCGAAAAGAGCGATCTAGATGATTCTGCATACTTCTGACAAAAGACCCACCAAGATTATCGCAGAAAATGCATATCTCAGCTGGAAACACCACGAAAATCAAGATATCGCCGGTTCTGCATATCAAACGCACTGTGGAGTGGTGAAAACCCCAGAAAACGTGTTTCTCGCATTAAATAGCACGAAAAGAGCGCTCCCGACGTTTCTGCATACTTCGGACAGATGTTTCACCAAGCTTATCGTAGAAAATGCATATCTCAGCTTGAAACCCGACGAAAACCAAAATATCTCCGGTTCTGCATATCCAACGCACTGTGGAGTGGTGAAAACACCAGATAACGTGTTTCTCGCATCAAATAGCTCGAAAAGAGCGCTCTCGACGTTTCTGCATACTTCGGACAGATGTTTCACCAAGCTTATCGTAGAAAATGCATATCTCAGCTTGAAACCCGACGAAAACCAAAATATCTCCGGTTCTGCATATCCCACGCACTGTGGAGTGGTGAAAACACCAGATAACGTGTTTCTCGCATTAAATATCTCGAACATAGCGATCTCGATGTTTCAGCATACTTCGGACAGATGTTTCACCAAGCTTATCGTAGAAAATGCATATCTGAACTTGAAACCCGACGGAAACCAAAATATCTGCGGTTCTGCTTATACAACGCACTGTGGAGTGGTGAAAACACCAGATAACGTGTTTCTCGCATTAAGTAGCTCGAAACGAGCGTTCCCGATGATTCTGCATACTTCTGACAGAAGTCTCACCAAGATTATCGTAGAAAATGCATATCTCAGCTGGAAACACCACGAAAATCAAGATATCGCCGGTTCTGCATATCAAACGCACTGTGGAGTGGTGAAAACAACCAGAGAACGTGTTTCTCGCAATAAATAGCTCGAAAAGAGCGCTCTCGATGTTTCTGCATACTTCGGACAGAAGTCTCAACAAGATTATCGCAGACAATGCATATCTCAGCTTGAAACCCGACGAAAACCAAAATATCTCCGGTTCTGCATATCCAACGCACTGTGGAGTGGTGAAAACACCAGATAACGTGTTTCTCGCATCAAATAGCTCGAAAAGAGCGCTCTCGACGTTTCTGCATACTTCGGACAGATGTTTCACCAAGCTTATCGTAGAAAATGCATATCTCAGCTTGAAACACCACGAAAGCCAAGATATCGCTGGTTCTGCATATCAAACGCACTGTGGAGTGGTGAAAACACCAGACAACGTGTTTCTCGCATTAAGTAGCTCGAAAAGAGCGCTCTCGACGTTTCTGCATACTTCTGACAGATGTTTCACCAAGCTTATCGTAGAAAATGCATATCTCAGCTTGAAACCCGGCGAAAACCAAAATATCTGCGGTTCTGCATATCCAACGCACTGTGGAGTGGTGAAAACACCAGATAACGTGTTTCTCGCATTAAATAGCTCGAAACGAGCGATCTCGATGATTCAGCATTCTTCGGACAGAAGTCTCAACAAGATTATCGCAGAAAATGCATATCTCAGCTTGAAACCCGGCGAAAATCAAAACATCTGCGGTTCTGCATATCCCACGCACTGTGGAGTGGTGAAAACACCAGATAACGTGTTTCTCGCATTAAATAGCTCGAAAAGAGCGCTCTCGACGTTTCTGCATACTTCTGACAGATGTTTCACCAAGCTTATCGTAGAAAATGCATATCTCAGCTTGAAACCCGGCGAAAACCAAAATATCTGCGGTTCTGCATATCCAACGCACTGTGGAGTGGTGAAAACACCAGATAACGTGTTTCTCGCATTAAATAGCTCGAAACGAGCGATCTCGATGATTCTGCATACTTCGGACAGAAGTCTCACCAAAATTATCGAAAAAAATGCATATCTCAGCTTGAAACCCCACGAAAACCAAGATATCGCTGGTTCTGCAATTCAAGCGCACTGTGGAGTGGTGAAAACCCCAGAAAACGTGTTTCCCGCATTATATAGCTTGAATAGAGCGATCTCGATGATTCTTCATACTTCGGACAGAAGTCTCAACATGATTATCGTAAAAAATGCATATCTCAGCTTGAAACACCACGAAAGCCAAGATATCGCTGGTTCTGCATATCAAACGCACTGTGGAGTGGTGAAAACACCAGATAACGTGTTTCTCGCATTAAGTAGCTCGAAACGAGCGTTCTCGATGATTCTGCATACTTCTGACAGAAGACTCACCAAGATTATCGTAGAAAATGCATATCTCAGCTGGAAACACCACGAAAATCAAGATATCGCCGGTTCTGCATATCAAACGCACTGTGGAGTGGTGAAAACAACCAGAGAACGTGTTTCTCGCAATAAATAGCTCGAAAAGAGCGCTCTCGATGTTTCTGCATACTTCGGACAGAAGTCTCATCAAGATTATCGCAGACAATGCATATCTCAGCTTGAAACCCGACGAAAACCAAAATATCTCCGGTTCTGCATATCCAACGCACTGTGGAGTGGTGTAAACACCAGATAACGTGTTTCTCGCATTAAATAGCTCGAAACGAGCGATCTCGATGGTTCTGCATACTTCTAACAGAAGTCTCACCAAGATTATCGCAGAAAATGCATATCTCTGCTTGAAACCCCACGAAAACCAGGATATCTACTGTTCTGCATATCCAACGAACTGTGGAGTGGTGAAAACCCCAGAAAACGTGTTTCTCGCATTAAATAGCACGAAAAGAGCGCTCTCGACGTTTCTGCATACTTCGGACAGATGTTTCACCAAGCTTATCGTAGAAAATGCATATCTCAGCTTGAAACCCGACGAAAACCAAAATATCTCCGGTTCTGCATATCCAACGCACTGTGGAGTGGTGAAAACACCAGATAACGTGTTTCTCGCATCAAATAGCTCGAAAAGAGCGCTCTCGACGTTTCTGCATACTTCGGACAGATGTTTCACCAAGCTTATCGTAGAAAATGCATATCTCAGCTTGAAACCCGACGAAAACCAAAATATCTCCGGTTCTGCATATCCCACGCACTGTGGAGTGGTGAAAACACCAGATAACGTGTTTCTCGCATTAAATAGCTCGAACATAGCGATCTCGATGTTTCAGCATACTTCGGACAGATGTTTCACCAAGCTTATCGTAGAAAATGCATATCTGAACTTGAAACCCGACGGAAACCAAAATATCTGCGGTTCTGCATATACAACGCACTGTGGAGTGGTGAAAACACCAGATAACGTGTTTCTCGCATTAAGTAGCTCGAAACGAGCGTTCCCGATGATTCTGCATACTTCTGACAGAAGTCTCACCAGGATTATCGTAGAAAATGCATATCTCAGTTTGAAACCCGACCGAAACCAAAATATCGCCGGTTCTGCATATCAAACCAACTGTGGAGTCGTGAAAACACCAGATAACGTGTTTCTCGCAATAAATAGCTGGAAAAGTGCGATCTCGATGATTCTGCATACTTCTAACAGAAGTCTCGCCAAGATTATCGCAGAAAATGCATATCTCAGCTTGAAGTGCCACGAAAACCGAGATATCGCTGGTTCTGCATATGAAACGCACTGTGGAGTGGTGAAATCACCAGATAACGTGTTTCTCGCATTAAATAGCTCGAAAAGAGCGATCTCGATGATTCAGCATTCTTCGGACAGAAGTCTCAACAAGATTATCGCAGAAAATGCATATCTCAGCTTGAAACCCCACGAAAACCAAGATATCTACTGTTCTGCATATCAAACGCACTGTGGAGTGGTGAAAACACCAGATAACGTGTATCTCGCACTAACAAGCTCGAAAAGAGCGATCTCGATGATTCAGCATACTTCGGACAGAAGTCTCACCAAGATTATCGCAGAAAATGCATATCTCAGCTTGAAACCCCACGAAAACCAAGATATCTCCGGTTCTGCATATCCAACGAACTGTGGAGTGGTGAAAACCCCAGAAACACTGTTTCTAGCATTAAATAGCTCGAAAAGAGCGCTCTCGACGTTTCTGCATACTTCTGACAGATGTTTCACCAAGCTTATCGTAGAAAATGCATATCTCAGCTTGAAACCCGGCGAAAACCAAAATATCTGCGGTTCTGCATATCCAACGCACTGTGGAGTGGTCAAAACACCAGATAACGTGTATCTCGCATTAAATAGCTCGAAACGAGCGATCTCGATGATTCAGCATTCTTCGGACAGAAGTCTCAACAAGATTATCGCAGAAAATGCATATCTCAGCTTGAAACCCGGCGAAAATCAAAACATCTGCGGTTCTGCATATCCAACGCACTGTGGAGTGGTGAAAACACCAGATAACGTGTTTCTCGCATTAAATAGCTCGAAACGAGCGATCTCGATGATTCTGCATACTTCGGACAGAAGTCTCACCAAAATTATCGAAAAAAATGCATATCTCAGCTTGAAACCCCACGAAAACCAAGATATCGCTGGTTCTGCATATCAAGCGCACTGTGGAGTGGTGAAAACCCCAGAAAACGTGTTTCCCGCATTATATAGCTTGAATAGAGCGATCTCGATGATTCTTCATACTTCGGACAGAAGTCTCAACATGATTATCGTAAAAAATGCATATCTCAGCTTGAAACACCACGAAAGCCAAGATATCGCTGGTTCTGCATATCAAACGCACTGTGGAGTGGTGAAAACACCAGATAACGTGTTTCTCGCATTAAGTAGCTCGAAACGAGCGTTCTCGATGATTCTGCATACTTCTGACAGAAGACTCACCAAGATTATCCTAGAAAATGCATATCTCAGCTTGAAACCCGACCGAAACCAAGATATCTCCGGTTCTGCATGTCAAACGCACTGTGGAGTGGTGAAAACACCAGAAAACGAGTTTCTCGCATTAAATAGCTCGAAAAGAGCGCTCTCGATGTTTCTGCATACTTCGGACATATGTTTCACCAAGATTATCGTAGAAAATGCATATCTCAGCTTGAAACCCGACGAAAACCAAAATATCTGCGGTTCTGCATATCCAACGCACTGTGGAGTGGTAAAAACACCAGATAACGTGTTTCTCGCATTAAATAGCTCGAAACGAGCGATCTCGATGATTTTGCATACTTCGGACAGAAGTCTCACCAAAATTATCGAAAAAAATGCATATCCTAGCTTGAAACCCCACGAAAACCAAGATATCGCTGGTTCTGCATATCAAGCGCACTGTGGAGTGGTGAAAACCCCAGAAAACGTGTTTCTCGCATTATATAGCTTGAATAGAGCGATCTCGATGATTCTGCATACTTCGGACAGAAGTCTCACCAAAATTATCGAAAAAAATGCATATCTCAGCTTGAAACCCCACGAAAACCAAGATATCGCTGGTTCTGCATATCAAGCGCACTGTGGAGTGGTGAAAACCCCAGAAAACGTGTTTCCCGCATTATATAGCTTGAATAGAGCGATCTCGATGATTCTTCATACTTCGGACAGAAGTCTCAACATGATTATCGTAAAAAATGCATATCTCAGCTTGAAACACCACGAAAGCCAAGATATCGCTGGTTCTGCATATCAAACGCACTGTGGAGTGGTGAAAACACCAGATAACGTGTTTCTCGCATTAAGTAGCTCGAAACGAGCGTTCTCGATGATTCTGCATACTTCTGACAGAAGACTCACCAAGATTATCCTAGAAAATGCATATCTCAGCTTGAAACCCGACCGAAACCAAGATATCTCCGGTTCTGCATGTCAAACGCACTGTGGAGTGCTGAAAACACCAGAAAACGAGTTTCTCGCATTAAATAGCTCGAAAAGAGCGCTCTCGATGTTTCTGCATACTTCGGACATATGTTTCACCAAGATTATCGTAGAAAATGCATATCTCAGCTTGAAACCCGACGAAATCAAAATATCTGCGGTTCTGCATATCCAACGCACTGTGGAGTGGTAAAAACACCAGATAACGTGTTTCTCGCATTAAATAGCTCGAAACGAGCGATCTCGATGATTCTGCATACTTCGGACAGAAGTCTCACCAAAATTATCGAAAAAAATGCATATCCTAGCTTGAAACCCCACGAAAACCAAGATATCGCTGGTTGTGCATATCAAGCGCACTGTGGAGTGGTGAAAACCCCAGAAAACGTGTTTCTCGCATTATATAGCTTGAATAGAGCGATCTCGATGATTCTTCATACTTCGGACAGAAGTCTCAACATGATTATCGTAAAAAATGCATATCGCAGCTTGAAACCCCACGAAAGCCAACATATCGCTGGTTCTGCATATCAAACGCACTGTGGAGTGGTGAAAACACCAGATAACGTGTTTCTCGCATTAAATAGCTCGAAACGAGCGATCTCGATGATTCTGCATACTTCTAACAGAAGTCTCGCCAAGATTATCGCAGAAAATGCATATCTCAGCTTGAAGTGCCACGAAAACCAAGATATCGCTGGTTCTGCATATGAAACGCACTGTGGAGTGGTGAAACCACCAGATAACGTGTTTCTCGCACTAACTAGCTCGAAAAGAGCGATCTCGATGATTCAGCATACTTCGGACAGAAGTCTCACCAAGATTATCGCAGAAAATGCATATCTCAGCTTGAAACCCCACGAAAACCAAGATATCTCCGGTTCTGCATATCAAACCAACTGTGGAGTCGTGAAAACACCAGATAACGTGTTTCTCGCATTAAATAGCTCGAAACGAGCGATCTCGATGATTCTGCATACTTCGGACGGAAGTCTCAACAAGATTATCGTAAAAAATGCATATCTCAGCTTGAAACCCCACGAAAGCCAAGATATCTCCGGTTCTGCATATCAAACCAACTGTGGAGTCGTGAAAACTCCAGATAACGTGTTTCTCGCACTAACTAGCTCGAAAAGAGCGATCTCGATGATTCAGCATACTTCGGACAGAATTCTCACCAAGATTATCGCAGGAAATGCATATCTCAGCTTGAAACCCCACGAAAACCAAAATATCTGCGGGTCTGCATATCCAACGCACTGTGGAGTGGTGAAAACTCCAGATATCGTGTTTCTCGCATTAAATAGCTCGAAACGAGCGATCTCGATGATTCTGCATACTTCGGACAGAAGTCTCACCAAAATTATCGAAAAAAATGCATATCTCAGCTTGAAACCCCACGAAAACCAAGATATCGCTGTGTTCAGCATATCAAACGCACTGTGGAGTGGTGCAAACCCCAGAAAACGTGTTTCTCGCATTAAATAGCTCGAATAGAGCGATCTCGATGATTCGTCATACTTCGGACAGAAGTCTCAACAAGATTATCGTAAAAAATGCATATCTCAGCTAGAAACCCCACGAAAGCCAAGATATCGATGGTTCTGCATATCAAACGCACTGTGGAGTGGTGAAAACACCGGATAAGGTTTTTCTCGCATTAACTAGCTCGAAAAGAGCGATATCGATGTTTCAGCATACTTCGGACAGAAGTCCACCAAGATTATCGCAGAAAATGCATATCTCAGCTTGAAACCCCACGAAAACCAAGATATCGCCGGTT